>JAVSCE010004939.1:0-422915 GCA_032199065.1 Smutsia gigantea | reverse complement strand
AAACTGGGTGAAGTCTATACAGAATCTTTCTTTCTTATTACTGTGTTGTATTCTGCAATTATCTCAAAGAGTTTAAAAAAAAAGAAAAAGGACTGGACATAGAGGTATCAGGCAAAGAACTGAACAAAATGTGGTACATCCACATTGTGGACTATCATGTTATTTACAAGAATAAATTGGAGGTTATCATTTACTTGTTAGAATTTCCATAAGGCTTTGTTGAATGAGAAAAGTAAGGTCCAAAAAAATGAGTATAATATGATTCTATTTTTATGAAGCCATGTCCAAAAATACCCCCTTGCATGCATATCATATACATATGCATGTATATTTGTATATATCTCTGCATGGAGAAGAGAGAGGGATTTGGCAATGAAGATACCCACACACTAGTTTGTGGACATGAATTACCTTGGGGGGCAGATGGATGACACATATGGTATGGAGGGACTGGGGGAAGGAGTAACCAAGAAAAATGGAAAAAAAGAAAAAAAATAGGGAAAGCACTAAAAATGCCAAAATATTTAAAACAATAGCAAAATATACCTATATGCAATTATGTTATGTGTGTTATAAATTTAAAGAAAATTTCAGAATTATTTTTATTGTTTTCAGTAACTGTAAATTTATTGAGATATAATTTACATATCATTCAATTCATCCATTTAAAGTACCCAATTCAGTGGTTTTTAGTATATTCACAGAGTTGTACAACTATACCTACAGACAATTTTTAAACATTTTTGTCACTCTAAAAAGAAAACTTGTGTCTGTTAACGGTCCTTCTCCTTTTACTCCCAATCCTATCTCCTAAACCCCTTAATCTACATCCTGTCTCTATAAATTTATCTATTTGAATAGTTCATATAACTGGAATCATATAATAGATACTATTTTGTAACTGACTTATTTCAATTAGCATAATGTTTCAAGGTTCATCTATATTGTAACATCTATCAGCACTTCATTTCTTTAATTGCCAAATAATCCCCCAGGTTATGGAAAATCATATTTATAATCATGAATAAACATATTTATCCATTCAAAGGCACAGCCTTGCTCATCATGTGCACAGGTATCCTAGGCTGACAGTGGTTTAGGCAGAATTTTCTTTTTCTCTTCCCCTAATCTTCCTGTTGTCTTTCTCATTTGGTATCACACCCAGCTATTAGGCTACTCTAATTACCAGCTGATTCCTCTCTTGTTTTTAACAATTCCCTGAGATATGAGTGGTTCCGAGTCTGGTCTGATTAAATTTGGGCAGGTGTAGTTTTTGAGACCATTCTTTGAAGTTTGTTCTGACCCCAGGAGTGCATTTCTTAACTCTCTCTCTTCCTGGTTCTCTAAAACTAGCTAGCCTACAGTTTAGCTTGTTGTCCTAATGGAACTACTAGTCTCCTTTTAATTGCTTACCACAAAAATCTCCATTGTTTTAATAAGAACCTTAGGCTTGAACTTCCTCACACTGTCAAATAAAGTCAACTCCTTGGAGAGAGCTTTATAGCTCTCTGTACTCATGGACTGATATAGTATGACTGATTCGCCTTTGGCAGAATCTTTGAACCACTGCCCTGGGTGCTGGGCAAGGATGGGAGCCTCTGGTCTCATCCTCTCAGCTCGCCTTTCTGGGCATGGAATCTCAGCACTGCAAGCAAGCTGGCATGAGGGTGATCAGGGCCTCCCTATCTCAGCCTCTCACAACCAGGACAGGGCCCCATTTATGAATGGGGGCTGGGTGGACAAAGGGAACCCATGGCCTCTCAGCCACACTCACCAGGAAGGTAGCCTGTGAAACTTGGGGAGTTAGAAGGAATGAGAAATGCTGCTGGCCTGCTCTTTTTGATGAGATACCACATCCTTTGGATGCACACTGAGGAGAGAGGGTGTTCCATTCTCTTGGGCACATCGCCCAAAGTTCAGAGTGGAGCTTCTTTGTAGTTGAGCTGGGGGGAAGAGAGGGAGGGAACAACTCATGGCTCAAGTGCCAGAGACTCTTGTTCTTACCAACTTTCAGTAGATCTTCTTGAATCAATATTTTTTCATCCTCTGTATGTTTTAGGACAATTTCCAGATACTTTAAATAGTCGTTTTATTTTATTTTTTTTAATGCAGGGTTTACCAGTTATGTTTGTTTTGGTGGGGATAGGGTCCATGGGTGTCATTCTGGAAGTGGAACCCCTAGAATTGTTCTTTTTAAAGACTGTGCCAAAGGAAATTCCTGGTTTCATCACATACTCTGAGCTTTTGTTTCCTTATCTGAAATGGGACTCGTAATCTACACTGCCCTTTCTAGGACATAGTAGCCCTAAATACCCATTAATTACTGTTTTCCCTTCTCTTATCTCACTTTTGGGACTTAGAGAAGTTCTAGATGTATAAAGGTGCCTGCCCAAAATGTGTAGCTGTGCTTTAAGAATTTTAAGACTCTAAAGAAGTATTTCAAGTAAAGTGAGAAATATATCTAAACACTATTTAAAAAGTGATCTTCAGACTCAAACCAGGGTGCTGTTAGAGGTTTGGTTCCAGAGGAACTACTTTAACAAAACCACAGACAACATGACTCAAGTTCGCTCCTTTCTTCTTCCCTCTCCCTCACCCCTCCCCTTCCATCACTCTCCACCTCAGTTCCCTCCCGCCTTGTAACCTTTCCCCAACATGTGAGAATTACTGAGTAGAAACTGAATGAATGAATGGCTAAAAAATAATAATATTCAATCAGTCTATACAAAGATCTGTAATTAGTAACCAGTATTCTTTCTGAGCTATTTTTAGCCCTCTGGACCTTAAAACAACCCCTACATCTCTCTCTCTCTCTCTCTCCTGCCCCTCCCTGCCTCCTTCTCTCCTCTTCTCTGTCTCTCTCTCTCAAGAAATGAAAATCTCATGAAGCCATTTCCAATGTCATTCCTTTAACAAAGATGCTTTAATGCCTAGGATGTGTGTGGCATTCTTCTCCGTATTTGGTGTCTGGTATGCATCCTAAAAGATGAGATGGAATTTGATGAGCTTGCCGGTCAGCATATGTCTTACCAAGCCAAAACATTATTGTCACATTTGCGCAATCTTTGTATAGCATATCTACCAACTCATTACTTAAAATGATCAGGAGGAACAATGTGAATGTGACTCTACTAGAGGCTGTAATTAATAGTTAACTTTAACTCCACCTTTAGTACCAGCTTTAGAACTGACCAAGGACAAATGGTGTATTATTTTCAGTTTCTCATAGAGGTAATGTTGAGCAACCAAAATCCCTTAAAACTGATTCCTAAATGGCTACAAACTTTTTGGACTTCTTAAAAGATCTAGAACCAATCAGCAATAAATTATAACCAAGTAAAAAAGGATGAGGATGGCAAAATCCAGACCTGAAAATTCTATTTAAAACCTAACTTTCTTCTTTTAAATAAAGAAGTCAGAGACTTGGGTTAGTATTTTAAAAACAAGCCATTTTGTTTTATCTGAATCTAGGAGAACTTTATGTAGTTCGGATTGTGAAATGAAAATTCCATTATTTGGTTGAGCAGGTGCACTGAATCCTTACAACATGCAATATTAGCAAGACATATTCCTACATTCAAGAAATATCTTTTCACAAATAACTATAATGTTAGACAAAAAACATGTATTATAATAAAGGGTTTAAGAATGTCACAAGACAGAGAAGAAAGAGATTTATTTCTCTTAGAGGGCACTAGAAAAAAATGTCATCTGATCCAAAGCCAAGGGAGGGACAGAAATAGGGACATAATAAAACCAGCCCAAGAACATTACAGACTGGCTTTAGGGAACAGCCAGTAATTGCACCTGACTGGAGTACTAAGGAAAGGGAAATAAAGGTAGGTGATTTGCAATAGATCACGAGACCCCAAAATGCCACCAAATAAGTTGGGAGCTTATTTTGAAGCTAACTGAAAACCATGGAGGGGTTTTGAAACAGGGAATAATAATCAAAACTGTGTCTTAGAGATATTATTCTGACACACAAATATAAAATAGATTTTAAAATATCAAGTAGGAAGAACAATATAGAGGCTATTGTTGCATCAGGCCAAGTGAGCCAAAATTAAGCAGAATCAAAGTAGGGGGTGGTTCTGTCAGCCTGTAACAGGAAGTAGAATTAAGGGGACAGATGCAAGAGACACTGTACTGAGGGGTGATTAGAACTCGGGAACTGATGACAGCAGTGAAAGAGGGAGCACAAGATGTTTTGAAGTTTAATGTCTGTGTGCCAGGGAGGTTGACAAAGTTCTTAAAAAGAGAAAGAAAAGGTTTGGTGAAAGAAGAAAAATGATATTTCATTTAGTCAATAAATATTTATTGAGTACTTACTGTGTGCCAGGCTCTGGGGGGAATGAGACTTATCTGTAATTTTTAAAACACTTTATGTGGAAAGGTATTTCCCAGTCTGTGCAACTCCAGAGGCAGGGCAGGAGCCAGTGAGTACGAGTCAGGTAGGAAGTAAACAGAGGCTTCTTGATAAGTAGTAAGAGCTCTGTTACAGGCAGTATTCAAGCATAAGCTGGATGGTATTCTTCTAGGAACGCTGTAACCAGGGATTCCTGTGTTAAGAGGGAGGCTAGACTGACCTTTCTGCAAGTTCTTTCCCAATCTTAAGCAAGAGTCTATTCTTCCTGATGACCTAGTCCTACGGGTTCTATTATTAATCTGGTTTCTCTCCATTATTAAATAAATCACCCAATCTGTCTGCCATTCAGTAAAACTCACACATTTACATCTGTTATTCTTGAATTATTTTTGGCTAGGTCTCTTCTGTATTAAAAAAAATTCTACCCAGTAACATTACCTTTATAGCTAATTTAGAATGGTAACCCTGATAGATCAGGTTATAAATATCAGAAAGGAAAAGGATTTCTTGTGCCTAATAATATTTTTGTTTGGAAGAAGCCGTGCAAATGAAAATTGAATTATCTTGACTTCAAAATTGCAATGCAGTTTCTGTATTTTGCAATAATTCAAAAGGAAAAAAAAAATCTCAGGTTCATTTTGATACAGCCGGGTAAAGAAAAAGAGTAATTATTCTCCGAACACCGTTAAGCTTTAGAAACATTTATCTATGCTGCATTTTAGAAAGAAGAAGAAAGGAAAGGGAAGAGAAAGAAAAAGGGAACCTGGCGTGAGCTCCGCTCTAAGCTATAGTTAAAGCTTTGCATTTCCTGGTGTCTTTTGAAACGTAAAATTCCACAACAAATAGCTCTGTAACGTATAACCAGTATGAAGACTCAATTCAGATTTAAGCACTTTGGTTTGCTTTTGAATCTTGCTATTTTCTGCATTTGTTTTGACTGCTCTCATCATTCAAGATTGACGCTTGGATGGGTGTGTAGGAGGAAGCGGCAGCAGGCTTACAGCTTGCAGACAAAAAAAATCTGCCTTATCTGATGGCTATTATTGAAAATGCGAGGTGTAGCCTGGGCTGGGTAATGAAGGGGAGCGAGCGAGGGGGAGCAAGGAGCATGGAGCTGCATACTGATGAGTGTAGGAGTACTTGATAAAAAGAATTCTGGCTGCTGGCCGTGCACTGCTCGTTGTGGAGTACTCCAACAATCACACAGAACGCAGACCAGCCTAAGCTGACAGCTTGATATGTCTTCTTCTGCTGCCTGGTTTTGGGGGCTGTATGACGTACCGGTCGGTAGTAAAGATTAATATGTAAGAAATGTGGAGCTAGGATCAAGTCATACTCCACAGCCTGCCTGGCAAACTATGTTTTACTTCTGACTTTGCTCTCTCGCTGAGAACATTAATCTGTCAAGCTGGCGGGCTCCTTTGATAGCAACTTTCCCAGGAGCATGATGTGGCAATGCCACCTCTCAGCCCAGGACTACCGCTATTACCCCGTGGACGGCTACTCCCTGCTTAAACGCTTCCCTCTTCATCCTCTTACAGGACCCAGATGCCCTGTCCAAACTGTGGGACAATGGTTGGAAAGCATTGGGCTACCTCAGTACGAGAACCACCTGATGGCTAATGGATTTGACAATGTGCAGTTTATGGTAAGACGCTCTCTGTGTCCCCGGAGCTGCCTTTTGTCTGTCTTTGCTTCTTATATGTCTTTACACTGCTCAGAGGCAGCCTGATTTGCACCAAAACTGGTCAATTTTATGTATGTACCTGCATCAGAAAATCGGATGCCCTCAGGACTGAACTTACTGTGTACATATAGACACTTGCTGAAAAATGAGATAAATAGGCATCCATATACATATGTATTATATGAATGAACCGGTGAGAGTACTATTTATAGGAAGTGAAAGAAGATTAACATTTCTTTTCTCCCTGTCATTCTTTGTGTGATTTTTATAAATTTGTAACCTCAGAATACCCAGTTATATTATAGCACTTTTCAGTTAATTCTAGATTCCTAAGACATATCATTTCATTTGAGCATCTGGATTTAGTGATTACTTAGACAATTTGTTATGTTTATGGTGTGAAGATCTTTTTTTTTCTTGATAATTGTTAGCTAAGCAGTTTAAATTGTGTGGACAACCTTTAGTTCATTAGCAAACTGCTTCAGACAGTCAGCTGTGGAGAGCATTCACTTATTTATACATGCTGACTGAGGAGCAATGAAGTATTGTTTATTACTTTAAGTAGAAAACAAACACTTCCATCAATTAATTGTCAATATTTAGACTGAGAGGCTGATGGACTAAGTACATTCTTGTACTTCTGTATACTGGTCTGCATGCAGTCTAAACCTTGTGTGTGCAAACTTCTCACTATGATGAATATAGGTGAGGAAGGAGGATGGGGAGATGTGCAGACCCATAATACAGCTTTCTGATCATTCACATGCCTCCCCCAGTGCTCATCAGTTTCCCTTGTTAAGCTACGTCACAGTCCTTATTACCTTTCCTTGCTTTTAAGTTCCCATCACACATATTACTGATCCCTAAATTTAGAGAGAACTACAGAATATAGGCATGTAGCCCACAAGTGACTTGTAGAAATAATAGCTATTTCTAAATAAAATGCTCGGGCTGCCACCTGCAGCTTAATTCTACCAGAACTGAGAGCAAAATACTAAGAGCTAATCATGTCTTTTTATTTCATTTGAGATTATTTTTCTCCAAGCCTGACTTGACTGTTGTACATTTGAAAATTATTCAAACTGTTTAAACTTCTGCATTTTCTCCCAGGAGCTTTTTTTAAAAATCTATATAATTGTATAAAGACATATGAGCTCAAGTAATTGTATATCCAGAACTCTTTATGAATCTGTTTCTTTTTTTTATAATGAGAGATGCAGCCACTTATTTTTCTCGTGCTTAAGAGTACGGGGTCACTGATGATATAGACAAGATATTGTAGGTATTGAAATAGGAAGAAAGTGAAATTTCTCTTGCTGTGAGAGTTTTAGGACTCTGAGCACAATTTAAGACAGATTTAGGACAGTAAGTGGACGACACTAAGAATTCGAGAACTATCAAACATAATGGAAGTCTTCTCTTGGTTATTTATGTTTATTGCACATTTGGATAAGCTTTATTCTTTCTCCCTATCTCTACCTGAGATAAGACCTTCTCATTCCCACTCCTGAAACCCTTGTCTGAATTTATTCTGGCCCCATAAGAAGTTAGGTAGGTCTTTGGATTCTGTGGATTATTTGGCCACTTTCAAAGATTTTAATTCTGCATAATTTTGCTCTGAATGTTAAATACTTTTGAGCACATATAATTCTTTTTTGAAAGCCTGAAACTGAAAGGTTAATCAAACAGGTTTCAAATCAGCATTTGGAGATTATAAAAAACATTCATGAATGAATTATGCATAAGCAACTAAAAAATGTATCTGGGAGACAAAAATCCTGGACACATGTGATAAAACCAAGGTCTGATCTACTCCATAGATTATTGTCTTTATTTTTCCAATTCCAAGTATTGTACGTAATTTTCCAGAAAATAAGAAAACATAGTTATTTCAGATGAGTTAATCAAATACTTTTGTCATGAGACAGAATCATTTTAAAAAAACATTGACTTATCATGTAGAGGAGTTAATTATGAAGATGAAGCAAATCATAAAATGGTGTCATCAATTATTGCTTATATGCTGCTATACACCATTATTTGCTACTGGTATACAAAATCAATTTCTGCCTTTATGAAAATTATTTATTGATCTCCATAATCTAATTTATTTAATTATGAATTTAGTTAAAGTGCTCTAATATTATCAGCCCACTTTAAGAAACCGATTTTATTAATGTGGTGAAAATTTGTTAGACCTGCTTCGTCTCTACTCGGTATCATATTCTAGCTTTTGTTTTTCTTCAAGCGCATTCTGACCTGCATTTATTCAGCCTGTTGCCTAAGCAACAAGCACCACACTCCTATTAACTATGATGTAGTGCAGGTCTTATTAGCTTTTTAGAACAAGACAGTAGAGACATCAAAAGGGTACAATTAATGTTGGTTGAAGCATAGTATATCCAAGCATAGATATACTTCATTTAAGAAACATTCTCAAGAGTTAATTTCTCATTTAATCAATATTCCATTAATGCATGTGAGTTCTAAAGGGCAAATATAAGTAACTTTCAAAGTATTTATTGAAAGCATTAAAAAATTTTTTTTTACTAATTCTGTTCTACATACTCTCACATGTAAACACAATATATGGATGATTTATACACATGGTCGTGATTAACTTCAGTAAAAATTTCTGTATTAATTCCTAGGCATGGTTAGAAAAGAAGAATTTTTTTTATGTCTATCAATTATTGCCATTCTTTTGGGCTCTTAATGCATATCCTTGATTTTATTGATATGTGAATTTTTTTTCACTACTCTAAGTCAAAATTCCAAACTTTTCTTTATGTATCTGATTCTGGTTTGCACAGTAGTTGTACACACAGTTTTGATGATTCTGTATCCTAAAAAACATAAAATAAATGAAAATTGGTGCAAAGAATAATTACAAAAGTACATCGGGTCACCTAAGACTGAAAGAATCAGATCTCTTTGCGATCAAAAGCCCCTCCACACAGAATCCTCTGTCTGAAGACTCACCTAGGCCCACTCTACTTGTTCATCTCCTCTGAAGTCATGCATCCTCAGTCGCCTCCTACTTAGGCATGTCTACCTGCTACTCACTAGCTTCTGAGAATGTGCTGTGGTCCTCTGACATCCCACCTATTTTCCCTGAGTTTACAAGATTAAAATGCATATTAAGTTTCAACATTACTTTTTTTTTTTATCACCTAGGAGTTTAAGCATGAAGTGATTATGATACAAAATGTGCTTGCTTATTTGCTTCCTTATTATATATCTCTACTTTTATCTCTTTTTTCTAAGTCTGATGATGGTTTCCTAAATTTTAAGTCTTTATCTATTCTTGTCTTGATGATTGCTCATTTGTACTCTCCTCCCCCACTCCTGGGCAGCTATTTCCTTTCTTTCTCCTCTGTCCTTTATCCTCAACGGTCTAACTCAATTCCTGCTTTGTTTATGTCGCTTTACTTAAGGACCCAAGTCCTTTGCAGCCCCTTTCCTCTGAACTCATGCAGTGGTTGTATTTGGTATGAAAAATCACATTTGGCATGCCATTACTCACTTTCTAGAATTAGGAGTTAACTTTTCGCTTGTATATATCTTGTCTCCACAGCTAGACTGGAAACTCTTCAAGTTCAAGTTCAAATCCCTTGCCTTTTCTCACAACTGCTAGCATAACGCTGTGTACATAGAAATCACCCCATAAAAAACTAGATACAGTGGGTTATTTCAGGTGAACCTCTAGCCTCAATTTAAAACTGGAGGCCTTGTTTTACCAGTGGAACCACGGAACATAGTAATAACCTTCATTCATTCACGCAACAAACACTCTTTAAACATTTTCTATGTGCTAGGGACAGTGGTAATTACAGGAGTGTAACAATAAACAATACATGATCCTTGACCTTAAGCAGTTTACAGTGTTGCCCTCAGACCCATCACATTATTTGCATGCACATTGCACATACATTCCTTCATGTGCTGATACACACATGCATTCACACACCATATCATGAGGATCTTGCCCTCCTCCCTCCATTTAATCATCTTTCAGCATATTACTCACTAGTGGTTGTTTTTCCAGCAATAAATTACAGTAGGCAATGGAAGGGGTAAAATCTATCATAACATGGAGTAAAGGAAGATAAAGATACTGATAACACCAAAACACCAGCAATATTAATAGTGTCTTTCTTTATAGTCCAAAGACTGAATTACGAAGTTTATATTATTTGGAGGAGGACCGACTAGCCTCACCAGGATAGCTAGCTGATAGTTATATTTATAAACTCTAATCAAAAAGAGGGAAGAATGAAATTATGTCAACTCATTTTTTTAGCATCTCCTGTGTTTCTAGCAGTTGCCATCTAGGTTGACTTGTGATGTTTTGACCATTATTTAAATGTTCAAAATGCAGCCTTTACAAAGTAAGAAATAAAAATAGTACCAGGAACCCTATGTGAATTGACATTTTGTGCACTTGGGTGGGTAGCTCATAAAGGACATGCTGAAGATCTAAGTGACTAGTGCCTAATAGACACTTACATGGAGCACAGAGCTCTTGAAAGTCATCCATTTGAACAAAAGATTTGAGGAAGATTAATCTTGTAAGTATTTAAATGAATTTTTTGCCCATTTTATGGTGCATTTTACATGCTAATGTACTTACTTCTCTCTTCCTCTTCTACATAACTTTTCTGTAATAAGAGCACCATTTGCAGCTGACCTGATAAAATGACGTTTTAAATATCTTAGCAGCATATCTGATCCAAGTAAGATGTTAAATTTGTGAAGCAGAAACATAAAATGTGCCTTAAGGGTAAGACTGATAGCCCCCATGATGATTTCTTATTTCAAATCTTGTTTGAGAAAATTTTATAAAGTTACTGAGATTTAAAGGCACGAGAGAAAAATACGCACCATGCTCCCTGTACTGTCCTGTTTCTGAAACAGTCTGGGCTCTGAAGTGGGTGACTTTATATTGAAAGTGCAGCCAGAATTTTCAAGACTCATTTCAGCCAGTAGTTAACACATCCACTTTTGAAAAACAAAAAGCAATCTTTTTTTTTTTAACTATAACCATTTAAAATCCATTGGTATCAAAAAGCCAAAGCCAGAAGGGAGTCATTCTTTATCCGGACAACGGTTTAATTAAAAACGTAGTGGGGGCAGTCCAGCACTGGTGCGAGGAAGAACTAAAGTAAGACTTCTCGTTTCCACTGTCCTGCTTCTCTTTGATTTGGTTTACTCATCTGTAAAATCAGTCTACTGAGGGATCTAGGAGAAACGTTTTTGGGGCTTATTGTTTAATATTTTGAGCTTTTTAAAGATGCAGGGTATGATACTGGGCTCACAGAGCTATTAGTTTTTCTTGTAGCTCTCATTAGCCTCAGAAGGGCACTGATGCAGTCGAAAGTCAGAAATGAGAGCATGTTCAGGGATGACCATCTTAAAAGAGTGGTTTTCAGAAAAAAACTAACCATGGTCCTAATCTGATAATACTAAGAGCCTTTTCTTCCATGAAAGTTACTCTGATTACATTTTTAAGCATTAAAATACACTGGCCCATTTTCTAATAATGCAGTACTACAACTCCCATTACTAACTAATGCTCACTTGAATCGGCCTTTAATTTAGTCATGCAGCGTATTTGCATAATTTGATCTCCAGTATTGCTTCAAATGACCAGATATTTGCGATGAGGAATTTACTTCATGAATCAGAAAACTTATTAAAACTGCTGAATTACAGACTAATTTTAAGAAATCCAGCCACAACCATATTTCTTTGCTTCTTTAAAAGGACAGATCTCTCAAGTATTCAAGTGGCAATGACCTCCATTTTCTCACTTCTGGTTCCCTCCTTAACCCCTATAATCCTGTCTGCTTCCCAACTCTTCTGCTAAAATTGTTCTCTTTTAAGTCAGCCGTGACCTGCTTCTTGCCAAATCCCAACCCCTCCTTTCCTTCTCACTTCATTTCTCTTTGCCTTCTCTACAAGGTCTGATTTGCACTACCTATTTCTTATTGGTATTTACACCCGAATTTATATTTTTGGACTTCTGTGACATTCCACTGCCCTCTTCAATCATTCCTATTCTCCTAATCCTCCTCCTGCCTCTAAATGTGGGCAGCGTTCTACCTGTTCCTCTGTTAGGGAGATCCTTGGTTCTCACAGATCCATAGCTAGTCTACTCTTCACCTCCTCCTGCCTGGCTTCTAGTGCTGTCCAGCTATTCAAGAAACATTTCCATATCCATGTATACATGCAAAGCATTTAGCGTAGACCAGGCACAGAATAAATGCCCAACTAATGTTAAGTATTACTGCAGCCAGAATGATCTTTCTAAATCACACATTTGCTTGAGTACTACTCTGTTTAAAATACTTCAGTGATTCTCAATTACCTGTGGGAGATTGTATTTCCAAAATGCTTAATATGGCTTCCATATTCAGGATCCTTTATGACCTGCCTGGTCTCAGCTTATTTTCCAGCCTCGTCCATTACCATTTCCTCTCCTTCTAGAGAACTGTATATTTTTGTCTCGTTGCCTGGCCTTTGCACACGTTGCTCATTCTGCTGAAAATGACCTTCCTTCCCCTCTTAAGTTCTTTTTATCTTTTAGTTCTTCACGCAGTTGTGACTTCCTTCAGCTGTCACTTCTTCCCTGGCTTTCCAGGTATGGGTTAGGCACCCTTCCTTCATCTAGTTCCCTTTCTTACCTCCTGTCTTACTGTGCCTATTACCTACTTATTTGTCCACCTACCCCCACTACGTCTGCAACACACAAACACTAGAACAGGGGTCAGCAAACCTGTTTTTTAAAGGGCCAGGTGGTAAATATTTTAGGTTTTGAAAGCTGTGTGGTCTCTGTACAACTTTTCAACTCTGCTGTTGTAGCATGAAAGCAGCCAGAGACAGTATGTAAGTTACAGGCATGGCTGTGTTCCAATAAAACTTTATTTACAAAACCAAGCAGTTTTGGTCAATGGACTGTAGTTTGCTGCCCCTGAACTCAAGTTTTTAACAATTTGAGAATTAGAAACATGCTTTGATCCTCTGTATCTCCAAGCATAACCCAAGGCTTACACATGTAGGTACGGCAAATGTTTGATGAAAGAAGGAAGGAAGGAAGCAGATAAAGATGATGGAAAGGAAGAAAATAGAAAAGAAGGAGAAGGGATAATCAGGCAGGCAGCTACAGCAAGGTTCCTGAAGGCCTGTGTGATTTAAAAAGAACCCAGCCAAGAGCTGAGGATATTCAGAGCAACATCTAGCCTTCAGGAATCTAGTCAGAGCTGGAAAGGGTGTTTTTGCTCTAACCAATCAGACTGGAGTATATTTTCAGCAAGGGAACTGCACAGGCATAGGAACTAGAAAAACACAGCTGCAAAGGAAGCCTGCTGTTCCCTCTGTTTGGAATTCCTTTCTCTTCCTTCTTCACCTAATTGTGCAGCATTGTTCATGACTCAGCTTAAGCATCAGTTCCTCCAAGAAGTATTCCCTCATACCACCCTGTCATCTGGATGGCATAACTTCCCCACCGTTGTGCACCCCTGGCATCCTGCCCTTAGCCTCTGCTAGCCTATGCTAGCCCTTATTAAATTGCACTGCAATCGTGTTATCTGTCAGATGGCTGCCTCCCACCCTAGAAGGTGAGCTCCTTAGAGGCAGAGATTGGGTCTTATTCCTAAAGCCTAGCCTGGCTTATTATAGCGCAGAAACTTCTCAATAAATCTTGATTGGATTAGCTTCATATAAAGTATCCCATGTAATTCTCACCTTATCTCTGTCATTAAACATTAATATTCCCATATTTATAAATGAAGAGAATGATGCTGACAAATTTTTTAAAAATTGCCCAGCACTGCCTAGATTTCAAAATCAAAGCTTTTTGACCTTAATGCCCATACTTACTTCTCTAAGACAGCATTATTCCATCATCCCTTCCTTCATTCACTCAGGAAAAATAGAGCCCCTGTTTGATGGCAGATACCTCACAGGACACTGGCCTGCCTTTAAAGCCCTCCCACACTGTCGTACTTCTGGTCCTTTGAGGGATTTCTTTTGTCTTCTTACCTTTCCACGCCATCCTCACTGCTTCTCAAGAGGGCCTCTGCTTTAACCATATCAGAACCCTCACTACCAAATAAATATATACCTTTACTTTTGTTCATGATTTCCCTCCTACCTAACAAAGCCTATCTCTGCCAAATTGCCTGTTCAAGAAAAACCCTTCTTTAAGCCCTGGGCCCTCCACCTGTTCTGTGGAGCATTTCTCTACTGATCTGCACCCTGCCACCTCTCCAGCTTCATCTTTCACCTCTCTTAGTCTCTGGCCATGTTGAATTGCTTATTGACCTGCACCTGTGCCATCTTGCTCACAAGTCTATGCTTCAGACACACTCATTAGAATACCCCCTTCTTGCACTCATTCTTAACCTGGGTAACTCTGACTTTAAAGACCCAGTTCAGACGTTCCTCTGGGGAGCCCCTAACAAATTCTTTGGTATCGCTCAACTCTCCTTGGCTGACCTCTTGGGGCACCCTGTACACGACTCAGTCAGCGCAGGCTAATCATACAGGGCTGAACCATCTACTTCTTTCCTAACTCCTTCCCTGAGAGAAGGAACAGTGTCGTGTTCAGTGCTATTTTCCCAGCCACGAGGACATACGATGTCCTCATACAGTTTGTTAGGGCTGCCATAACAAACTGACACAAATGGTGGCACAAACAACAGCAATTTATTTTCTCACAATTCTGGAGGCAAGAAGTCCAAGATCAAGGTATTGGCAAAACTGATTCCTGTGAGGGATATGAGGCGAAAATTTGTTCGAGGCCTCTTTCCTTGGCCTGTAGATGGTCATCTTCTCCATGTGTTTTCCCATCATCTTTCCTCTGTGTTAGAGGATTTCCTCTTCTTATAAGGACACCAGTTATATTGGATTAGATCCCATCTGAATAACCTCATTTTTAACTTGATTACCTCTGTAAAGACCTTATGTTCAAATGAGGTCATATTCTGAGATACTGGGGGTTAAGACTTAAACCTATATGAGTTTGGGGGGAACACAATTCGGCCCATAACAGTCCTCAATAAATGTGCTTGCATGTATATCTTTTGTTTATTATCCCTTACGTTGCCAAGAAAGTCCAAAAAGCATAGGTCATGCAATGAATATTTATTAATTGAATTAAACAATCTACTTGAGGTTTACATGAAATTCGATGTGTTTAAAGAATCTGATATTAATCTTTCATCAGTGATAAATGCAATCTTCCTGCTAACTTACAGTTTTGCGTGCATGGGTGATCATATAAAAGGTCACACTATTAGTCAATAGGAGAGCCGGCAAGGCCAGAACCAAGAATTTCCTACCCCTCGCCCTATGCTCTTTCCATTTTACTTTGCAGCTCCGCTGGTCCCTAAATAAATCACATTTACAAGAAATACTCATTTGTTTGCCATCCTTACAGTTGATAGCTATCTGATAGAAGAGCCCCAAGGGAATAGATGATTAGATAAGTAATGTTTTCTAGGAAGGAAAGAAAACATGACCAATTTAATAATCTAACTACTGTTTATTAAGAACTTGTTATATACTTTTTTGCATACATTATACTTACCTCTCCCACAAATGTTACAAAGTACATAGCGTTATTTCTGTTTTACAAGTGACAAAACTTAGAAGAGGCTAACTATCCCGCCCAAAGCACTCAAGCTTCAAACCCAGGTCAGCCTGAGTCCAAAGGGGAAAATACTCCAATGAGATGCTGGGGCAATATCATGTAGATGAGCTGAGATCTGTATGGGTTCTAGACAAACAAAAGTAGCATGAGCCCTCCTTGTTTTTAGAGGAATGGTGATTCAGAGAATTAAAAGAAAGAAAGGGAGGAGAGAAGAAAAACCTTGCCTCATGTAGAGATTCGGGAGTCTAGACTAAGGAAACTTCCCACTGTGCACAGGGTTATAAAAATACACGTGCACCTCCAGGTCGAGTCTGTGCCCGGACTGTGAGGCCTTGTGACTGGGAGACATTCTCTGCATACAGGAAACATGACATCAGACAAGAGCAGTGTTACTGGAAGCCATGAATTGCCCTTCAGTATAATCCTTTCTAAGGTGTAATGACTTGTCATGAATTGCTACAAATTTTTACCCCCAAGAAAACTTAAACTAGAGAGACATAGAAACAATACCTTACAGGTCATTGCATACATGTCCCTGACTTCATCCCCAACTTCTGAATCTGGTCTGTGTGTACCATCCACATCAGAGACACTGGGAACTATTCATTCACTTACGAGCATACGGTCTAAAAGAGTATTAAGAAACACGAGCCCTGTGACTCTTACTTATAAATTATAGAGGTATATTAAGAGAAGAGAAAAATACAATGAATAATTGATGTAGGCCTCCTGAATATCAGGTCATTGATTTCTGCCCCTTGAGTCCACAGAATTAAATTTCAGATTGTTAAATTTCTACCGTCTGTCAAGCTCAACAAAGATGATTAGGATTCATATCCAAAGCACTGTGGAACATCTTGGGTTTATAAGCCAATGTCTGTTTAGATGGCTGGCAAGAAAAATAAGGTTTGTCCTTCCAGAGTTTTGAAGGAGATCTTGGAATAAGAAGCCTAGAATTTAAAATATCTCAAGTTTATTTGACTGGAGTCATATTACACATTCTTTTACCAGAAAGGAATAATCCTGTAAAGAAAGACCCAAGCATTTGGTATTATTAGGCTTATATAACTGTATAGCCCATCCAGTTGTCTGCTAGTTTAGAACAAGTGGACAGAAACATACAGGCTACCCAACATCTACAGAAATCCCTCACTCTCTCAAAAGGAATGAGCAAAAGGTCATTCATACCATTTCAGTCATTTAAGAACTGCTGAATAAATAACAGTGAGGTTCTTTTTGGGGGAAGTGGAATGAAGGGTATGTTACACAGTCAAAAAATGTAATCCACTTACTTCCTAGTAAATAATGATAAAGTAGTGGAAATAAGAACACCATATTAAATGCTTCCTGCACTTTATGGTCTTTAAAACTGTTCCACATATATTTTTGCAGTTAATCTGGGAGATAAAAAAAATTCTATTTTCAGTTCTAGCATAAATGGTCTGACATTAGATATGTCACCTTCTCTGTAATCTCTGAACAAGCTCAAATAAAACCTGATTTCTTTTTTCAAAATCCTCCCTCAATCCTATGTCTGCTCTAGATGCTACCTCCTTACTCTTCTTCCCTTCACAACCAGGCTTCTTGAAAGAAATGTCTACAGATGCTGGCTTGCCTTTCAACACAGCACAATTTGCCCTTGATACAGTTAGCCTCTGTCAGCATCCTGAAATCACTTATAAATGGAGACTAATAATGATGACTATGAACTCATAATTCCCAAATGTAGTATACTCTTTTCAGTCCTTATTTACTCCATCTCTGTGGTCTTTGTTTCTGTTGCCCACATGTTTCCTCCTGGGCTTCTACATCCTTGGCATCTCCTGCCCCAGTGGCCACCCCTTCTCTCGCTCCTTTGTAGAACTCCCTGCCTCTGCCTGTCCCCTAGGGTTTAGCCCTTTCCCTCTTCTCTTCTCACTCCAGTTATTCACCTATGTGATCTCACTTATGCTCAAGAAAGGCAAATGTTTCCAACTTCCTATGTCATAAAACTCAAAATATGTGAAAGTGGGAAGATCTTTCCCCCAAAACTTGTTCCATGCAAAAGTGATCAGTGAGGTAGGATGATGATGAGAGATCAAGTGAGCTGGGACTGGAGAGGTAGCCAGCAGATTTCTCAACACAGAGGCCACTGGAGAACTTGACACAAGCACATTCAGTGGAGTAAGAGGTACAGAAACCATATTGCCTTGGCCAAAAGAAGTAGTAGAGAAGATACTGTTGAAAGAAGCTTTGCTGAGAATGGGAACACAGAAATATGCAAGTAGCTAAAGGGTGATTTAGAGGTCAAAGAGGATTTTTTAAATGGCTGAGATTGGAGTAATGTTTGACTAGTGAAAGGACTGATCAGCTAGAAAGGGAAATACTGTTATTGTGGAAGAAAGGGACTGACTGAATAATGGTGAGAGTGGCTGAGATGAAGAGACAAGTGGAGGACTTGTCTTTGATGGAGACATTCTTATTATAATAGGAAGGAAGAAAGAATGAATACCCTAAAGATTTATGTATATGGTGATGAGAATGTAGAGGTATGTATCCTCTAATGATTTCTATTACCTAGTGAGTTGTGAGACAAGGGTGTGGGAGATTTGAAGATAGAGAAGAAATTAAAGAGTCACTTCAGACAGTGGGAAAAAGAAGTTGTTAGGAAAACAGAATTACAGAGCCATGTTAAGGGCTCATTTGGGATTTATAATCCTTATGCTCAGTAGGGCCTGGAATGATGATTGCACTGTAAGGCAGAGAATTGTTTTCATAGTCTGGTTCTTTCTCCTCCATGGTGTGAGGTTGTGGGCTAGTCACTTAACTTCCATAAGCATCAGTTTCCCAAGTGCAAATAGGAGATAGTACCACCCAGGTCCCAGGCTGTGGTGAGAATTAGACTGAGGCTACCTGTGTGCTTTCAACAGGCACTGAGTCATGATGACCACAAGAGCATGCATCCCATTTAGCTGGGAAGTCACTTTGGCATTGCTGACAGTGCAACAATAGAAATTGCCACAAGTCCTCGTTGCTCTTGCCCTTATAATATTCTGGATACAAGGGAAATGCTTACATAAGTTATGCTGGAAACTAAAGGGTGAACCAAAATACCCATAATCCACCTATCTCAGTGACCTTATATCAAATAGCTCTAAAGGATGTTGGAAAGTTATGTCACCTCAACCACAGACCTTGATCAATCAACTGCACATACTCTCAAAAGAACTGAGTCTCTCAGGCTTAGTGGCCACTCTGTAGTGCTTGCTGTGGGACTGCTGAGGAACTAGATTACGTTTAGTGCTTTCCCAAAGAAGCATACTCAAAGGCATCCACCTGTTCACAGCAATAAAACGTTCCCTTAACTATGGTTGACCAAATTGTGATAATTAATTTTTATGAGAATATTTGAGTTCTCAAGAGGCTGGTAGCTTTCTTCTCCAGTATAACTAGCCTAGACTTGCATCCAGACTATAAAATATATTAACAAATACATACTATGGTGTATATTAACAAACATAGACTAGGAGGACTGCAGCACTTTAAAATATGAATCTGTGTTTCAAATCTGTATCTTTTATCCTTTAACATGTGTTGACAATCTAAAGTAGAAGGTAGAAAAACATTTGTGAAGGGACTCCCAGGAAAATCTTTTTTGAATGGATTCCTGGGAGGTTTATCCATTCATTCCTAGGGAAACACCCATTGAGTACCTACTATTCTCATAAAACTGCCAACTGTGGCAGAGACTACAGAGAGGCACGGTACAGGCTTCTACACTTTGCCTGGGGAGCTAAGGCTAACATACTTAACAGCTAAGTAGCAATATACATTCCAATAGCAAAAAAGGACAAAGGTGTAAGTGTTTTTGGAGCATAGAATATAACCATGAGAGTAATAAGTGTTAGAATCTATTAATGTGTCTGAGTGCTAAGGAGGAAGAAATGTCTATGAGCTGGAGTAATCAGGGAAGCTCTCTGGAAGAAGTTGGCTTGTGTAGGATTTGTGTGAACAGTGAAGAATGGGGCCTATGATATGGTATGGAATTGTGGATAAAACAATATTATACCCAGCAGTAATAGTAGTATAACTCCATTTGGGTTCCCGGGCCCAATTCCAATGTGTGTAAGTATGTGGGACGGGGTCTTCCCGCACATACTAACACAAAGCAATTCTCAAACACCAGCGGGGTGTCCAGAACTCAACTCAGTTCCAATGCTCTCTGCCCAGAGGCAGCACCAGATTCCCCAGGTTAAGGGCTCTGTCCTGCAAGACTGCCCTCCACCCCCTATTCCAGATGCTGGTTGCAAGCCCCAGGCAGTTCCCTGTGCTTCAGATCTACCAGCTACAAACAGGAGGTTCCCACGACCTCCCCCTTAAGTTCAATTAATTTGCAAGGACACCTCACAGAACTGAGGATAACGTGTAGGTTTACCAGTTTAATAAAGGATACAAGTTAACAGCCAGATGAAGCGAGACGTAGGGCAAGGTCCCGAATAGAAGAGCTTCTATGCTTCTGGAGCCTGGGGCCTGGCTCAGTGGCAGGTGCAGGCATTCTGGCTCCCCAGTCATGTTAAGTTCTCCCTGACTGAGAAGCAGGATCCAACAGAGCAGAAAGCGATAAACTTCCCAGAGCTTTTTGTGAGGGCTTCACTGCATAGTCATGATTGACCAAATTTTTGGTCATTGGCTGATTCAGCCTCCAGCCCTGCCCTTGCTTGGGGGCCCAAAAGTCTCTCATTAACATGACAAAGCACCCATTTCACCTTTAAGATTCCGCAGTGTTTTCAGGAACTGTGGATGAAGACCAAATATATCTGGGAAATATATCTGCATGACCAAATATGTATTTCTCACGACTCAGTGTATCACAGGAAGTGTGAACAAAGATGGTGAGACTGCAAAATCATGTAGTGTTTGAAGAGCAGAAGAGATACTGATCTGGCAATAGCCCTAGGGTCATGTGATGCCTCTGTGAATGAAAGTGTTACCTACCTGTGAAATCATGGTTCAGGCACTACACAGGCCCCATATGGAAAGACAGCTTAGTGATCCATGGCTGTGCCCAGATAGGCTCATCCAGATGGCAGAACATGCGTGCACATCACACGTACAGGCAGGAAGGGCAGATGAAGGCAGAAACATCTGTCTGACTGACTGGCCTTCTACTTCCAGATAATCCTGAAGAAAATGAAGTTGCTTGAGTTATATCAGGTATTTCTCCAAACAAGCCCATCTTTCCTAGGGCCAGTATAATATATCAAAGCCAATAGCAAATCTATTCTCAATAGTTTCATGTCATCTGGAATATCCTCATGCCCTCCAAAACTAAATTTGTTCACCTGTTCAATCCTTTGATTCTTCACAAATATTCACTGCTCTCAATTACCAGTATCTAAAGAAATCATCCTCACTTTGACCTTGGAATCATGGCCACTGAGGAGACACTTCTCAACCTCCTCATCTTCAAACTCTGTTTGAAATGTTCCAAGAATTCAAATGAAGAAACTTCGTTAAGCTTCTCTTTCATGTGCCAGACCTTATGCTAGAGCTCCTAAATCCAAAGATTGGTTCTAATGCCACTGTTGACAGTAATAATCATAAGAAATGCTTATGAAATGCTTACATGCCAGGCATGGTCTGCTTTCCATATATTAACTATTTGAATTCTTTTGGCATGAATAATATACTCAGTGCCTCCCCTCATGAAGCTTACAGTCTACTGAATAAACAAACATGAAAACAAATTCCTTCTGCGCTATAACCAGTTGGAACTATAATTCGGAGTGGAGTGGAGGCATTCCAAATGAGTGACTCAGGAAAGGCTCCATAAAAAGGTCAGGCTTACACTGTTGATGGACTGGGAAAGTTTGAGGCCTGACAAAGGCTGAGGGACAGAGCAGTCTTTCAGGCAAGAGGAACAGCATGCAGTTAGCATGGATAAGCGGATATCCAGTAGTTTGGGTCCAGCTGGGGCACAGGGGGCAAAAGGTAAAAGAGGCAGTACATGAAACCAGAGAGGCCAGCTTGGGCCAGGTCAGGGAGAGTCCATTTTTATTCCAATCCGACTTGGATCTCCAGGGCGCTCTCTCTGTCACTGAGAATGATGTTTCTTTATTTCTGCCTTTTGATATGTGTAAATCTCTGTTTTCCTTCCCCGCTACATACTCAGCTCTTTTTGTTTGCTGTGCCTCTGGCGGGCGGGGAATGATCATTGCAGGATCTTCTCTTGCCTCTTCACCCCTGCAGGACCTCCCAGTGAGCAGTGAATGTCAGCTGACTGGCTAATCATCAGCCTACAGTTGTAGGTGATTATCTGTGCTGCCTGGCAAGGCCAAGTCCAGAGATGTTAATTACATTGGCGTGGGGGGCGGCTTCTGGTGTCAGAGATCCCGTTAGAAAGCATTTTATTGGTACTGATTCAGAAGACTGTTCTCCAGCTCAGGGAAAACAGCACTCTTTCAAAAGCTGTAATCAGAGTTTACCATTTCAATATCCGAAGTCTAGCTGCTAAAAATTAAGGCTCCTCTGCCTCCTGTTACCCCACAATCAAGGCAATGATAGCACTAAATAGGGTCTTCCTCCCTTGTGTCCTCGACAGCACCTTTGGAAAGAGAAAGAGGAAGAGGCATGGTAAATAGATGCATGGATACCCATGACTGGTTAATGACCTGATTTATTACCTCATCCTCTTCCAAGAAGGTGGTTTACAATAGACAGAAAAACAATTTAAGCAACTACTCCATAACAAAGGAATTTGGACAATAGGATTGAAAGAAAGGAACACACATTTTTTTTCATTTTGAAGTAATACAGATTTATATTTTTAAACATCAAAATCAATGTACACATAAACTTAAATGCAAACAATTTCCTAACTTCTTTTCTCCATTCCCAGCCCCACTCTCCAGAAGCAGATATCTTAAAAACATTTCTGTGCTTACCTTCCAGAGGTTATTGTCATATAATGTATATATACCCTTCATTCCCACTCTGCCAACTTTAGATGCCATTTACTGACATCTTGATAGAGAGATTTAGCTCACTGACAACATCATCATCTCTCCGTCCTACCTGCCCCTGTCTCCAAGAGAGCTGCAGACTGAATCTCACATATTCAGTTAGTGTTGCCCACAAACTCAGGTGCTATGAAATATCACATTTTAATGTTAAAACAACTGAGTTTGGACTCTTTTGGGGAGGAAGAAATTTCCTGTACCCCTGAGGTTCTTTTAGATGGTCTAAGAATCAAACTGACAGGAGACAGATTAACAGGAGGAAAAAAAAATGAAAGTTTAATCACGTACATGCAGGGAAGCTATAGACATGGGTTCCAAGGACAGTCAGGCAGAATGAGGTATGTATGCCACCCTGAGCCAAGGAGAAGGGGCCAGGGGTCTGAGACTCCAAAGGAAAAGGGAAGCAACTCACAGGAATATGAAAAGAAAATGTTCGATAAACAAACGTTTGATGGGCCACACAGACGTTTGTCTCCCTCCCTGTCTCCCACACCTAGTTTACATTATAATATAGCTACCTAAGTTGCTAACTCTCCTTCTGGAGTAGTCCCTCCATCGAAATTCTCTTTATGCAGTTGGAGGGTGGGAGGTCAAAGTTGCTTTCTGAATCTTTTGGGCCTTGATTGTTCTCAACTCTGAAATAGCCTGCAGGTCACAGCGGCACATCTTGGGGCAGCCTGCCCTTGGTCCCTACAGCTCCATGCCAGAGCTAACATGAAATTCCACTGCCATCGGCATTGGCTTCTATTGTCAGCAGTAGTGCCAGAGACTCGAGTGTCGCCAGGCAAACGGGAACCTGTCGTGGTTGTCCCTGCTGAAGTCCTTGTCCAAGCCTTCAGTGGCACCTCGAAGTCCAGTATTTCTCTGCCTCCCCATGCCAATCATGGGGTGTAGGAATGTTTACCAGGGATGAAAACTCCATTTCTGAGCTCCTGCTCCCACCCCGATGACCTTGAGCATCGATGATGATGGCCATGCACCATTCACGCAGTTACCTAAGCTAGAAACAGGAGGGGCATTCTAGAACTTACCTTTCATTTATTTTTTACTAGTTGCTTTCTTATTTTTGTCATTTCTGATTGGTTTTCCCTTCCCTGGCATTTCTGTCTTTATTTTGTCCTTAGGTATCCACAGTCTCCACCGTACCATCTATTTTTCAGACGTGCTTTCCCCCAGGAGTGCCCCACCCCCGTGTCCAGGCTGCACTTGTTCCCTGGGACTCACGGCCGCCATTCTGCAGCTCTGTTCAATGCACTCCTGAACTGAATCCACTGTTTCTTGCATGTTTTCCTCTTGATTTGATTTCTCATATTGCTGGAGCACACACTCAAATAACTTAAAAAAAAAAAGAACTGAAACACATGAATTTCTAAGGTGAATTTCTAAGCTCTTGTGAATCTAAAAATGCCTTTATTCTCCCCACAGTTGATCGATAATGTGATTTAGTATTAAGTCCAGACTGCATCTAATTTTTCTCAGAACTTGGAAAGCATCACTCTTTTGACTTTGTAGGGACCAAGGGCAGGCCATCCCAAGTTGTGCCATTGTCACATGGAGATTATTTCAGAATTAAGAGCCATCAAGGCCCAAAAG
Organism: Smutsia gigantea; assembly: GCA_032199065.1. Classification (NCBI taxonomy): domain Eukaryota; kingdom Metazoa; phylum Chordata; class Mammalia; order Pholidota; family Manidae; genus Smutsia; species Smutsia gigantea. The sequence goes on along the minus strand of JAVSCE010004939.1, from coordinate 398,613 downwards.
ACTCAGAAAGAAACTTTGACCTCCCACCCCCTCAAATGCATAAAATAATTTAGATAGAGGAACTACTCTAGGAGCTATCATCTTAGATAGATATATTATAATGTAAACTGGATGGGGGAGATAGGGAGGGATGTGACTAAGTCTGTTAAAAATTCCTCTCCCGTGCCCCCCTCATTGTTACTGTGTGGCCCAGCAAACATTTGTTTGTCAAGCATTTGCTCTTTTCATATTCCTGTGAGTTGCTTCCCTTTTCCTTCGGAGTCTCAGACCCCTGGCCCCTTCTCCTTGGCTCAGGATGGCATACATACCTCATTCTCCCTGACTGTCCTTGGAACCCATGCCTATGGCTTCCCTGTAAGTACGTGATTAAATTTTGTGTTTTTTTTCTCCTGTTAATCTCAAGTCAATTTGATTCTTAGACCAGCTAAAAGAACCTCAAGGGGTAGAGGAAATTTCTTCCTCCCCAACATCTTGTTGCATTTGATGTGGTTGTAGAGAAATCTGATACCGGTTCCTTTACAGGTGACCTTTTGTCCTCTCAGGCAGGAAGTTTTCAGAATCCTCTCTTTATCCTTGGTGTCCTGAGAGGTCCCTGACATATGACTAAGTGGGTGTCTTCTTCATCCTGTTCCTCACTGGGGGGTTAGGCACTTTAAATATAAAGATACATTGTGGGAAATTCTCTTCTATTACTTCTTTGGTCTTCTCTACCCTTCATTTTCTCCCTTACCATTTTGTGGATTCCTATTAGCCAGCTACTGGACTTCCTCAGTCAGTTCTCGGTATCTCTTTTCTTTCACATTTATCATCTCTATTTTTATCTTATATTCTAAGAGATTGTATTCAATCCTTAAATTGATTTTTTTAATGTTGGCAATAATATTTAATGTTCCAAAGCCCTTTCTTCTCTATTCCTTTTTCATGGCACCCTTTTCTTTTTCCTTATATGTAACATTGTTTTAAACCTGTGAAGGGGTACCAGTGAGAGATTAGTTGTTTTTATTTTGAAATTTTCTTCTTGCTATGATCTCTGGAATTAGTTTTTCTATTGTACTTTTGTTTTTGATGACTGGTAGCACGTGGTTTTCTGTTCAGATTTCAGGAAGAGACAGTGGAAAGGCTAATAGGAAGCTCTGTGCACATAGGCACAATTTTTTACTTCTAGGCTTCACTTGTGGTGAGCAGGCTGTCCCAAATACTACCACACTAACTGCTCAAGTTCTCCCCAGAAAGGTTTTTTAGATGTCTTTAGAGAATAAGTGTCCATTTTCTTCTTGGCCTGAGGAGGGAGGTAAACACCTTGTGTGTCTGTGTGTGTGAGAGGGAAGATCAGTGAGTGTTGGGGTGTAGGGCAGCCGCTGATCCATACACAGATCTTAAATTTGTCCCCATTTTCTATCCACTTCTCAACCTCTTCCTTCACCCAACCTTCCTTCTCTCAGGCCGAAACCTCTGGGGTTCTGATGGGCAACGTGGGCTCCTTTTTAACTGAGGGAAGCTACCTCCATGTCAACTGCACCATTCAGTGCTTTCCATGTTCTTTCTGCCTTCCGGGGACTTACGGAAACCTCTTGTAGGCACATATAGCTGTTCTCCAGTTATCTTCATTGTTGTGAGATCATGAGATTTTTATTCCTTTTCCAGATTTTTCCTGGGATCTGAGAGGAAAAAAATAATAAACCAAGGGGCTTAGTGCACATCTTGAAATAGAAGCCAGGAGCACAGTCACACATTCTACTTCATTCATGAAATGATACCAAGTGAGGAAAAGCAGCTGTCTCATGAAGCAGTGTCGTCAGCCACCTTTCCTAAGGAGCCCAGACATTTCTTCCATAGAGAGTTGCACAGTGTGATGATTAAAAGGTTAAACTTTGCCATATTCAATCCTAGCCCCGAGACTTACAAACTGTGTCACATTGGGCGAATTTCTTAATGTCTCTGTGCTTCAGTTTCCACGTGTGGAAACAGGCATGATAATAATGGTATACTAATCCCGCTGGGTTAGTTTCCATGTGTGGAAACAGGCATGATAATAACAGTATAGTAATCCCACTGGGTTAGTTTCCATGTGTGGAAACAGGCATGATAATAACGGTATACTAATCCCGCTGGGTTAAGGGGAGGTTTAAGTGTCCATCCACTAAAGACAAGCCAAGTGTTGGTCATCCTCATGCTGTCATTGTCCCACCATCAGGACAGGGGGCATGGGGAAGGACAGCCACTGCAGCAACTCCATGTTCTTATTCTAGCAGAGCAAAGGCAGCCTGGAGTACATTGGCTTTTAGGTGTCTCCAGCCACAACTTTTCTAGCCTTTCTTGTCTTGGAGTCCTTAAGGAAGTGATGGCACAGGCATTCCTTCAGAAAGTATTGATGGACTCCTACAAACATGATTGTGGACACGGAATATTATTTTTGCAGTAACCTTTTGAACTAAGGACAGAGAAGAGAAATGAGAAGTTATGAGCCCAATAGTACAGTGGCTGTATAGGAGAGGAAATGAGGAAATGGCATAGAAGTCTTCTCTAAAATATCACAGAAGTTATCTGGAGGAAAGGGATAGTTCCATTTGGATGAAAGTGCTAGGACTAAATATTCTATGGCACCATATACTCAGGTACATATTAGCATGAACGCTCTACTTAGGAGACATGGAAAACTGAAATAAATACACAAAGAAAACATAAAACAGTGTCCAATGAACTCGGGCTTAAATTTCCAGCCCCATGTCCTCTTTGAAATACCATTCCTCAACCTCAAACATTGATTTTAAAAAATAGCTACCGTACCTACTATGAGTGGCCACTTCATGTGCATTAATTTACTTGATCCCCATAACAACTTTTTGGAGTAGATATTAATAACTCTGTTTTCACAGAGGAAGGCCCAGAGAAGATAAGTAATGCATAACTAATAGATAAAGGTGCCAACTTACTAGCCCAAGTGCATTCTCGTTACTTTTATTTTTTATACATCATTATTAAGCTCTACCACTGCGTTTTTTTGCCAGTACACTTACTGCCTCCCATTACTCACTTTGGAATAAAAATCACCTATTCCCGGTTTTCTATCTAACCTAATCCCTCAGTCATTCACTATATATAGAATTCTGCATTACTTTTTCTGTCTCTCTTCCTATTTCTTCCTCTGATCTCACTTTTTTTAAGCAAAGTGACGTCTGCTTCGCTTGAACCTCCCAGTCCTCTCCGCAGAGGGCTCCCCACCTGGCTTCTCTCGCCCCATCTCCCGCCCGGGTGCTCCCCTTTCCCTCACTCCGCAGCCTCCAGAGAGGCCCACGTTTCACCTCCTCCTCCCAGCCCCAACACTAGTTGCAGCTCAGCATTTTTGCTTCCCACCACCGTTTTCCGTTGCTATGGAAACCGAGAGGCAGTTCTGGAAGGAGGGGGAGTCTTGGAGCAGAGGCACTGCTGGCCTTGATGTGGGAGGGAGACGGTAGGCAGCTGGGGCAGGGGGAGGAGGAGGAGAGAGAGGAGAGTCTGGGGAACTCAGTATCCAAACCCAGCCAGTTCCTGGTGGAGAAAGGGACTTCTCCACTCCCCCGGTGAGATGAAGGAAAGGCAGGGGGAGAGCAGCCCAGGGCCGGGCTGGCTTAGCAGCTGCATCTTTGGGTGGATGAACAGAAGGAGGCTGAGTGGGCGGCCCCCTGGGGTGACGGAGCCTAGTTCCCAAGCTGCTTGTAATCTGTCCTTAATTTGCCACTGAGGAAGTTAACTTTATGTAGGTAGCCAAGGAAAAGGCTCACGGGAAACATCATCACAGAAAATAAGTATGCTCCCATTATAAATGAAGTAGCAGGATAATTTACAGTCTCAGAAGATGATGAGACAGGGAGAAATGGTCTGTATCTAATGAAAAGTTTAAGCTAAAAATTAGGAAAAAGAGCTTTACAGGAATGGTTGTTCTGCAAAAACAACTGAGACAAAGTACAGAGCATCTTACAGATAATTTAGTCCATGGCTTCAAGAAATGTATTATATGAGGTTGGCAGAAGACCTGGGACCTTCAGACTTGGTCATATAACTTGAAGAGTAGGACTTCGTATATATTGTGCAATCAGTTTTGGGCCAAAGGGGAGAGATGGCTGAGAATGGAATCAAAAAGTAAGGTAGTACTGGAAGTGAATTTGCCTTAATAAGCATTAAGTAAGTTAAGAAAGCAAAGCTAAAGAGACTCATGAAATCCCTTACAATATAGTCACTCATTCTTTAAACCTCCAAGTGTCTGTTGAGGGTTTATCCTGTGTTAGACACTGTACTAGACCCCGGAGAGTGTGAGAAAAGGTGGGGCAGCAGGAGGAAGCATAAAACAAAGATGAATGAGCAATGGCCACTGGTTTTCTGCAGCTCCCGTGCGAGTGGAAGAGGCTCATAAACAAATTGTTACGATGCAATATAGCTAGTTTTCAGCAAAGATGCCTACCAAATGCTGTGAAGCATCAGGAAGGTCTTGCTGAAGTCTGACTGTGGGGATCAGGGAAGATTTCACAGAAGTGCTCTCTGAACCGGTCCTTCCTTAAAGGATGATTTGAAGGGGTCAGCAGGTACAGAAGCCCAGCAAGAACTCTGGGCAAAGGAAACGGTGTGAACCAAGAGGCAGGAAGACCCTAACGATGCAGGGCATGTTCAGAAAAAAAGGGGTGTCACCAGAAGCTCAGCATTGTGAGTCAGGAATGGGAGAGGCAGGAAATGAGATTAAAACAGTAAATCAGAACCAGATCGCCAGCCCCTCTAACACCATCCTATGGGTCTAAACCTAATTCTGTAACAGATGCTCAGAGTAGCATAGTCAGATCTGTGTATTAGTATTCTGACTTTGGTGACACTATGGTGGATGGAGGGAGGGCAAAGAAGGTCTCTAAGCAGGAGGGCTGTTAGGTGATGTGAGAAAGTCACTGGCTTCAGTGACAGACAGACAGACAGATTCAGAGATGCTGTAGCAGAAAAATTGATGCACCATGTAAGATCTGACTTGAAGAGTGGGAGAAAGAGAGAAATCAAGGTTGACTGCAGCTTGGAAGTATGAATTTGGCCTAAGCGAGTAAAAGTTTCTATTGATGAAATATGTATGCTGCCACCTAATCTGGGTTCACACCCTATTTCTTCAAGAGCTGCAGGGAAAAAAATCAGTTAAATTTTACTCTACCAGCTTCTCTACCAAATGGTTACTAAATATAAGATTAATCTTTTGTGTTCCACAAAGCAAAAATCACATGTTAAGATACAAAAGTGGAACAAACTGCTGAAGGTTATTTTTAAAGTTAATAAGCAAGTGGCAACCATCAGTGTACCTTGGTGTGCATGTAAACACGTCATACTGTGGCAGGTGGCAGCGGTCATACCATAGCATGGGTAAAACTAGACAATGCATTGATAAAATTGATACAGCAGGCCAGAAGATTATCACGTCCTAAAATTAACCATTAAAATTTCAGGTGAGATTTGTGATTTACTCATAAAATAAACATAGGAATAAAGCCTGCATGAGCAGTCGTCCTGTTCGTGTGCACTTGTAAGTTTTAGTTTTCACATTTTTCATTTGTGATACAGTCATTACCTAAAATCCAAATGTTATGCTGAAAATCTTTTCAATGTTGAGGAGATAAATAATGATGGATAATCTTAAGCAGGATGATCAATACCATTTTGATAGCTTCTTCCCCTATTTAACTAAGCAGTATGACCCTTTCTATTGCCATATCCAAGTTAGGCTGAGTCACTTAGAAGTTTTAAAACAGTTTTGGGGTCTCTGTCTAGACTGACAGCAAGATGGAGCATGAGGAGGAAATTACCTTCCAGCTTCCCAGCTCCCATTTGGGCTCTGAATTTGAGGAGACCTCCTTGATTCAGATGGAGTCACCACCTCTCACCTCCACACTAAGCTTTCCTCCCCAACTCTCCAGTTCAAGCCATACCTAAAGCAGCATATATTTAAACTCTAACCTACTTTCTGTGACTGCACATCAAACAGCTCTTGCTTCTAAGCTAGCCCTGTCGCACTGTCCCAGTTCTGATCACTATAGCAGGTCTTGTCGTATTCCCAAGCTTCAGTCTTGAGGTTTCCTCCTTCATCTTGCTCCACCCTCCATGTCACATGGCCCAGTTTTGTTTTATCAAAGGCTTTAGCCATGACTTGCTTTGGGCTGAGTGACTGAGACCCTGCTACCTGTTGACAGACTTATGCCCTTCTGCCTGGAACCGTGAGTGTTGCCTAACCCAGAATCTCTTTGCCACAGGGAAAGGAATGCCACCCACATACATGCCCTTAAATGCTTCTTTATTTTGAGCTGCCAGTTGGAACCATCTGCTTGACCTGGGCTACTACTTTTCATCCTATATGAGCACCATGCTCTACCCTCAGACTGGATTTCCTCTAGCCACAGATGCAACTGAACCAGTTTGTTGGCCCTGGTTCTGCCCCATTAGGGGGAAGGCCCCCTTTTCTGGCTCTGTAACAGCCTCATCCTGCTGCAGTAGCTGATCAGGCCCAGAGAATCCAGGCATAGGGCATTCTACTCTTTACTTATCCTGCAAGCTCACAGCCAAAGAATGGCTCTGTCCTCTGGGGCGCTCTATCTTTTGACTTGCTCAGTCACCTCCAACTCCATTTCTCCAGATTGCTACTACAATGCCACTTCTCCCAGGCCTCGAACTTTTCTTTTCTCTTGGATCCTTTCTCTGTACTCTTTCTCCCTTCTACCATGAACAGTGGCAGGATTGGATTACTTCCACCCAGCAGACTGGAAAGTTTCTCATCATGCTAGACCACACGCTGGTGCTGAGTGGCTGAGAACCAGGTCAGAAAATCAAGTGTTGAGGATTTATGTGAACCAATTTGAGAGAAATGTACAGATGAGCAGGCCAGTTCCTGCTTATTGACTGACATCCCTGGAGCCATTCAAAACAAGTTCAAATTAGCCATCAGTGTGGCTAACGGCTTCACTGCAATTCTAAGCATGTACAACAGCATTCCAAAGGGAGTAATGAGCTCTGAGATAAAGGCTTCCTTCCCTACTGCCTGGCCATCTGAATCAGTGTCCTAGACAACCCATTCATGGTCTGTGTCCTAATTTCACCAACCATGTGGCTGAGACAGGACACTAACAGTGCTGTCTTTTCATGTGGTAAGTCACAACAATATTTATAGAATGTCAGTGTTTGAGCATGGCTTTTTCAGAATCTATTACAGTGTGGAGCTACTGTGTGGTTTTCAACTAACTAGTCCAATGAGGCAAGAGAGTGTTATGCACATTTCATAGACAAAGAACTAGATTCAGAGAGGTTCAGTAACTTGCCCAAGGTCATTCAACCATCTAGGGGAAGAACTATGGATTTCTACATAGGTGATGTTAGTTTTTAGTTTCCAGTGTGTGGTTCACATGTAGCATCTTTTATGTTTTGTAACTGTCCTTCCAAATAAATTGTGTTCATCCTTGTCTCAGCCAAAGATTCAGTTTTATAAAAGAAAGCATGATCTGTGGAGGGAAAGGCAGACATAGTAAAAAAAAAAAGTTTTCTCAACCCTCTGCTGATAAAAATATGGTATAGAGTAGGAGATCCAGAAAGCATGTAAACATCCGTGTAAGAGATCCTCGGGTCTTCAAAGCTTCCAGAGAGAGTGGAAGGCTGGCCAAGTATTTCCAAGACTACATGGCCCTGTGCAGCCCGGTTTATTGACTGGACTTTGTCAATGAATTCCCTTTTGAGAGGAAGACAGCTCCTTACTTGAGGCAGCCCTTTCAGGGTGATGTTATGTTTAAAAAGAACATCATACTTTTTAAGTCTTCATCGGATAAAGCACCATGTACTTTTGCTTTTCTGAGTGTAAGACTTTTTTTCCCCCTAGAAAGTTATAGTCATTTTCTCCTTTGTGAATGCTGATAAATGATGAAAATAAATTGAGATTATTATTACCAACCCAGAATCTGGAAACATCAGCATTAGTGGTGTCAAAGTTAGAAAAAAAATTAGGTGAGTGGGAGAAGTACTTGAGGTTGGGATGGTGCTAACTGGTGGACGACCCTAAATGCCGGGTTGCCTTGGCCATCTCCGTGTCCCCATGTCTCCCTCTCCTACATGAATCTTTCCCCATCATATTCAGCATCCTAATCTCAATGTGATATTTTACAGACAAATTATTCAGTCTACTGAGGTGGGAGTTTGCCTGTGGGCTTGCTGAGAATGTCTTGGAGGATTGAGATCTTCCAGCAGAAAGTTGCAGTTCCACTTCTCAAGAAATAACCTCTTATAGCACTTGTCAAGGATATGTGTTCTATGCTGTAATCATCTCCCAAGGTTAGGGTTTTTTTTTTTAATTCAAAGTTTCTGTTATGACTCAAGCCTTAGCTGAATATTCATTTTTTTTCCCCAAAACGTGTTTGTATCTACTAATATACATTTGATGCCACCATCCCCTAACCCTGTTTACATTTTGTTTGGAGCAAAAGGGGCTCAATTCTTAGTAGGTTCAAAGGGAATTTGGAGGTCATACAGAATAATCCCCTTATTTTTGTAAATAAGGAAATCAAGGCACAGAATGTGTGTGATTTTCCAAGAGTCACACAGCAGCTCCAAATGCCTGTTGAAACAAGGAGGATACAAATGAAATTAAAACTAAATGTAGAACTGAGATGGGAGAGCCCAGGCCTCCTGAAACTTTGTTCTGTGTTCCTTCCCCTTCCCCTGGGTTTTTCAGCATGCCCAGGGAGGGGGGGCAGGATGCAGGGACGTAAGCAAAGTCATTAGACAAAACGTGACATGTCTTTCCAATGCATTAACTTTATTCAGTGATTTGAGACCGGCTAAGGTGGGAGAAGGAGCAGAATCGATTGTTTTTATATGAAGGCAAGTGGATGTTTTATGTAACTGAATATAGGTTTGTTTAAATGTGAAAATTAAAATACCAAACTTCAAAGAAATTTCATGTTTGCAACTGATTGCTTCAGGTTACGCCCTCAGACACCCCCTTTTCTCATCTGCCATCCAAGGGTGCCCATCCCTCTGGAGTGGGAGCAATGTGAGTGGGAAAATATGAAAAGCAGTGCGTGGCACCATGAAGCTTCCCAGTTAGCAGAGTTAATCTGAGAGTGGGTACCTAGGTCAGCCACATTCTCTTCTCCCCAGACTCCAAGACTACTCACAGTGTTTTTCACTCTGGGGCCACTGTGAACTGCAGCCACATATGCCAACTAATGTTCATTGAATTTCTCAAGCTATTCTGTGGAAAAATAAAGACATCAATCCAGGAGGTGTGTGTGTGTGTGTGTGTGTGGTTTTTTTTTTAAGTCTTTTATGTAGTGTCAAAAAGTGTCCTAGAATCTTTCTTGTCTTTTCTTTTTCTTTGTGTTCATGACATCATATAGATAGCAGGTCTATTTTTTTTTCTTCATAGGCAGAAATATCTGGCTTCTTTAAAGCTTTTTGAAAGTGTCAGGTAGACCTTAATTTTTATTTTTTTAAGTAAAGGTCCCAGATTCTTCTCATCTATCCATGCTTCCTGTTAGTGATCTGTTTCTCATCAGCCTCACCTCTCGGATCCTAGATAGGAGAAATTTGGCAGTTATCTTTGACCTTCCCTCTTCTTTCCCTTACTCCAAATCAGTTGCCATCAGGTATTATTGATTTTACCTACCGAACATTTCTCAAGTCCATCACCTCAACTTTATCTGTGCGGCCACAGCACCAACTCCTGCTCCGAACATGTGTCTGAATCAATCCAATCAGTGACGCAGCCCAGAACATGTCAATGGGTCATAGGAATGAAGTTCCTGAATCTTGTCTTAGAGTGACAGGGTAGCCCAAGAATCAGCATGCCATGATAAAAAGAGCCCAGAACAAACCCCTGGGTATATTTCTGTGGTATCGCCATAGCTACACTGCATGTGAATGATAGGCTTTGAATAATGCTTTTTCCCTCTCTTAAGAAAATTATCTCTGTGACAACAGGAACCACGTTTTATTCATTTTGCTGTCCGTGGCACTTAGCTGTAGGTTTGGCGCATGATAGATGTTCACTTAATTTTTTTGGATGCGTGAATAATGTGGCCCCTCTTGCCTGCTCAAGTTTCACTATTCCCTCTCTGCTCTGCATCTTCAATATCTCCCTCCGTTGATTATTCCCATCAGCATGCAAACATCGTCACTGGTCCTAATGTGAATTTGGAAACTCTTTCCCTTACATTGCTTCGTTTACTGCACCCTTTTTCTGCAAAATCTCTCAAAAGCTGTCAGTAATCACTATCTTCCCTTCCATTCTCTCTTGAGCAAGAGATGTTTGTCCTTACCACTCTACCAAAACTGCTCTAAAAACAGTCTGCAGTGATTCCCTCTGCCAAATCCAATTGTGAGTTCTCAGTCCCCATTTTAGATGGCTTCTCAGCAGTATTGATCCAGCTGATAAGTTCTTCCATCTTGAAATAGTTTTCTTCCAATACCCTGTTATCTCGTGGGCCTTCTGCTTTGCCGGCCCTTCCTCCTCAGCCCCTCTTGTCGGATGCTCTGCGTCTGTCCCACCTCTAACGCTGGAGTGCTCGGGCTCGGTCCTTTGTCTTCTTTTCTCTACGCATGTTCACCCCCTAGGTAATCGCATTCAGTGCCTTGGCCCTACGTTCCTTCTGTGCACTGAGGACTCTCAGACTTCCACTTTCAGTCCAGACCTCTCCTCTGAACTCTGAAGTCTATAAAGGAATTTTAGTTTTTATGTCCAGTTGCCTACTTGACATATTTATTTAGATGTCTCACAGAAATCTCAAAATCAGCATGTCCAGAACTCCATTCTAGGGTCTACCTTACACACGCACACTCACACACACACTATGTATGTATGGATATACTATGTATATATGTATATATGCTCGTGCTTACTTTGGTTTTCAGTCTTACCCTGAAAAAAAATATTATCTTTATTTCTCTAGTACTGAAGATAAAAACCTTGAAATCATCTTTGAATTCACTTTCTCTCCTATTTCACATATATTCCATCAGAAATTCCCACTAGCTCTACCTCAAAGTACATTTAGAGTCTGATGACTCCTCTCCACTTGCCCCTGCTCTGAGCTCCACTTGCCCCTGCCATCGTGTCTCAAGTTGTGTTATCACAATAGCCTCCTAACTGGGCCTCCCTCCCATCCTGTCCCCTACCGTCTCTTCCCCACACAGGAACCAAAGTGATCTTTCCTAAAATGTGGATTATATCAGGTTACCACTCTGCTCATAACCATGCATTGGTTTCCCATCTTACTCAGAATAAAATCTCAAATTGGACTGGCTTCTAAGACCCTGGGTGAACAGGTTCTGTCTTGGTCTCTGATTTCATCACCTGCCACTCTTCCCTGAGCACTCCACCCAATCACCAGGCCTCCTCGCTGTCCGGAGGCACCAGCCACACCTCCCCGCCCAGGGCCTGTGCACCTGCAGTCCTCATGGACATGGTCTTGCCCAAGTTATCTACAGTTTTCTTACTCGATTGTCCAAATCGCACCACATCAAGAGACCTACCATAGCACTTCTCCCTTTCCCTGATTTCTTTGTCCTCAGGGTACATATGACCCTAAATAGATCCATACCCAGGTACTTACCACTGCTTGTTCACTGTCATCTCCCTTCCCACCCTCTCACCTGACTTAGCATCTTTAAGACAGGCATTTTTCATGAGTTTTGTTTATGTGTTTTGTTGTTGATTATGTTTAAATGCTTTATCCCTAACACCTAGAGCAGGGTGGCATACGGCAGCCATCCAATTAATATTTTTGAATGAATGAATGAATTGAATGAATGAACAAGTTGCCTTGGGGACCCATGGATGGAATTTTGTTGTTAATGTATACTTTTGAATCCCCTACCTTGGCTTTCTTAGAACCATACTTTAAGTGATTAAGCTGACAGGCCCAGAGGAGATAATAATACTTTGAATAAAAAAATCTCAGAATGCAGAGTGCCAAGGCTGCTGAGAGGACTGCTGGTTGTCATAGCAACTCTTAAAGCCGGGCAAGTTGGCAGGCAGCATGCATTTGTGAAAACATGTTTATGGAGACTCCTAAACATTTTTATAAAATTCATTAGACATACATTTTGTTTGTTGTCTCATATTAGGAGTTATTTACCTTGCATACACAGAAAATTAAGGTCCCCTGCAACATACGCTAGGAAGGGATTTTATTAGTTATTCTAAATCCCTACCTCTCTTCATCATCCAGCTAAAATCTGACTGGAAGTTAGGAGAAAAACTCCTGATTAAAAATCCTTGAAGATTCATGTAAAAACAAGAAAATGTCTCTAGAGTTGTAACAAACTAAGCAAATCAAATAATCCCAACAAAATCTCATATTTTGTCTCTTAAGGTGTTTTCCATGGTTTGAGTTCCTCCTCCAAATTCTTCTAGTCAGCATACTCAAATGAATATTTTGATGTGACCTCAAAAAGGAAGGAAACTAACATTTATTGTGTATCTGTTAAGTCTCAGTCATTGAGTTTTCTATGTTATTTTATTAAATTTCCACAGAATCTATCATTACCCCCATTTTTCCAAAGGCTTAAGGAGACTAAATAGTTTTAATCACAGATTAGTAGAATGACACTCATGGACCATCTGACTGCAATGGGTATATTTCCACTGTTTCACACTGCCTCACAATTTTTTAATATTTCAGAAATCATCCCAGTTACATACAGAGCCTGGAGTGCCTTTGCTAAGATATTCGTAAGACCTCACTAACTCTTGGTCCAGTCCAAACATGGTATTAAGAACTCCAAGATCAGAGGAACCATGTCCATCACTCGCATCAGTGCAGCAGTGTCCTGGGAAGCAAACCAACAAGTAAAACTGTTACCTTGGACTTTGTGGTTCATTGAGTTAAACCGCCTCCTTTGTCAGCATCTCCATAAAGGGAATGAAGGGATAATGCTCTTCATTCACTTCTTGCTGGCCCTTAGCGACACCCTCAGGGAGCAGCTGCCATCCATCCTGTGGAGATGGCTATTATTAACTTTTCTCTCAACTGCCAGGACATAGCACTGTACATCCCACTAATCCGCGTCCACAAACTTCTCAGTAGATAAAGTGGGTCATGCCATACACTGAATTTTTTCTATGGACATGTCACTTTCCTCTCTTTGCACCTTTTCTTATAAATTACAAGACCTTCAATGCAGAGATAAACACTAAAAAGTATGCATTGGACAATGGTTTTATTTAGGTACATTGGGACTTCTTCCCAGACCTCACAACCTCTTATCCTAGATGATCACATTAGCCTTCCAACTAAACTCTTCATCCTCAGCCTTTTCCTCCAACGTCCATCCTCACACTAACCTGAGTTCACCTGATGAAGCACCTCTATAATCCTGTCAGTCCCCTAACCAACAAACTATTGCTCATTGCTTATGGGGAAAAGCCTGGACTTCTGAGTCTAGCATTTAAGGCCATCCTCACTGGAGAGATTTCTTCAGTTGATCCCTAATAGACCCCCTTAAATCTCAGACTGGTTTAGTCTTTGTTCCCTTAATATGCCACGTGCCTGTACTTTTTCTCATGCCTCTTTTCTCCCTGCACACAATGCCCAGGAACAACGAGTTCCATTTCTAGGATATTAATTGCCATCAAAGTCCAGAGAGTCCCCAAACCTATAACTTCATACTAGATCTTCTTAACACCAGACCCATTTGTCCACGGCGCTGTTCCGCGGATACCTCAATCCCATCCTTCTTCCCAGATCTGCTGCTTCTCCTGCAGTTCCCATGTCAGCGAATGGCACCGCTCTTTTTCTCAGTCATCCAAGCAGACCTGGATGTCAGCTTTATCGCCATTCTCTCCTTTTGGCATTTCCACACACTGCGTTTTAATATCGGTGACATAATATTATTTATTTTTATCTCAACAAGAATTTAAGTGAGGTCAGGAAATGTGTCATGTTTCATCGTTAAATCCCTAGTACCTAAATCAATGCCTTACATATACAAGTTCCTAAAATTTTTCTGGCAAGAAAAAATGACAAATCTACTTCTTATGTATTTATTACATTCACAGATATTGCAATTTTTTTAGCTATAGATTCAAATGTATAAAGCAATGCAATTAAACAAGAAACATTGAAATAACAGCATTTATGTGCTACATTTAAGAAAATCGACTTAGGGAAAAACAAGGCATTTACATCAGACTTTGACTCACCGTACCGATGTGTCAATTCCAACTTATAAGTGGGTAGGACTGACAATGGAAGAGATTTTGCAAAAATGTCAGCAAGTGACGCTTAACATTGGAAGGATGCTTTAATAGCTCTATTCTCACCTGCAGCAGCCCCCACAGAGCAAAGACATCAAGAATTTGGGAGTCTGGTGAAGGAATATCACCAGTATCCTGAAATTAGTTCTCTGGTTGGCTGCTTAAAACCTCTATTAGTTCCTTGTGGCTACTATAACAAATTACCACCAACTGGGTGGCTTAAAACAAAACATTCTTATTCACTCTAAGTACTGGAGGCCAGGAGTCTGAAATCCGTATCACTGGGCCAGAATCAAGACACCTACAGGGCCTCTCTCCCTTCAGAAACTCCAGAGGAGAATCTGTTCCTTACTCCGCTAGCCTCTGGTGCCTGTCTGCATTTCTTGACTCATGGCCACATCACTGCAGTTTCTGCCTCCATGGTCACATGGCCTCCTACTCTTCTGCCTGTCAAATATCCTCTGTCTCTGTATTACAAGGTTGCATGTGATTGTATTTAGGGCCCATCCAGATAATCCAGGATAATCTCTTTATCGCAAGATCCTTAATTTAATCTTTAATCACATCTGCAAAAATCCTTTTTCTGAATAAGGTGATAACTTGGAGGGACCTCAGTCCGCCTGCTGCAGAAGCTGAAGTGTTGTACAAAATGCTAGCTTAAAGTAAATGCTCAGCAAATGCTGGTTGCTGTTATTGTCTTGTGGTTGCTATTACTGTCACCTGAGACCAAAAATTTTGATCCATCTGTTCTGGACAAACATAAGAGAATCTCACGAAATTTTCCCTCCTACCAGCCCTCGGGTCCTGGGAGTAAAAGATTAGTGAATTTCAAATTGGCATTTGTTCAAAATGTCTGATCTTGTATTGTTAGTTTCCTGCAATCATTTTTTTATTTATTAAGGTATTATTGATAAACACTCTTATGTAGGTTTCACATGAAAAACAATGTGGTGACTACTTTTACCCATATTATCAAGTTCACACCCATACCCCAGTGCAGTCACTGTCCATCAGTGTAGTAAGATGACACAGATTCACTGTTTGCCTTCTCGGTGCTACACTGTTTTCCCCGTGACCCCGCACACCATGTGTCCTAAACATAATAACCCTCAATCCCCTTCTCCCTCCCTCCCCACCCGCCTTCCCACACACCTCCGCTTCGGTAACCACTAGTCCCTTCTTGGAGTGTGTGAGTTTGCTGCTATTTTGTTCCTTCAATTTTGCTGCATTGTTATACTCCACAAATGAGGGAAATCATTTGGCAATTGTCTTTCTCTGCCTGTCTTATATTACTGAGCATAATATCCTCCAGCTCCATCCATGTTCTTGCAAATGGTAGGATTTGTTTCTTTCTTATGGCTGAATAGTATTCCATTGTGTATATGTACCACCTCTTCTTTATCCATTCATCTACTGATGGACACTTAGGTTGCTTGCATATCTTGGCTATTATAAATAGCGATAAACACAGGGGTGCATATGTCTTTTTGAATCTGAGAGGTTGTATTCTTTGCGTAAATTCCAAGGATTCCCGGGTCAAATGGTATTTCTATTTTTAGTTTTCTGAGGAACCTCCATATTGCTTTCCACAATGGTTGAACTAGCTTACATTCCCACCAGCAGTGTAGGAGGGTTCCCCTTTCTCTGCATCCTCGCCAGCATTTGTTGTTCTTAGTCTTTTGGATGGTGGCCATCCTAACTGGTGTGAGGTGATATCTCATTGTGGTTTTAATTTGCATTTCCCTCAGGATTAGTTACATGGAGCATCTTTTCATGTGTCTGTTGGCCATCTGAATTTCTTCTTTGGAGAATTGTCTCTTCATATCCTCTGCCCATTTTTTAATTGGGTTATTTGCTTTTTGGGTGTTGAGGTGTGTGAGTTCTTTATATATTTTGGGTGTTAACCCCTTCACAGATATGTCATTTACAAATATATTCTCCCATACTGTAGGATGCCTTTTTGTTCTGTTGATGGTGTCCTTTGCCATACAGAAGCTTTTTAGTCCCATGTGTTCATTTTTTCTTTTGTTTCCCTTGCTCGAGGAGATGCATTCAGAAGAAGTTGCTCATGCTTATATTCAGGACATTTTTGCCTATGTTGTCTTCTAAGAGTTTTATGGTCTCATGACTTACATTCAGGTCTTTAATCCATTTCGAGTTTACTTTTGTGTATGGGGTTAAACAATAATCCAGTTTCATTCTCTTACATGTAACTGTCCAGTTTTGCCAACACCAGCTGTTGAAGAGGCTGCCATTTCCCCATTGCATGTCCATGGCTCCTTTATCTTATATTAATTGACCATATATGGTTGGGTTTATATCAGGGCTCTCTAGTCTGTTCTTGTGCCAGTACCAAATTGTCTTGATTACTGTGGCTTTGTAGTAGGGCTTGAAATTGGGGAGCAAAATCCCCCCAGCTTTATTATTCCTTCTCAGTATTGCTTTTGCTATTCAGGGTCTTTTGTGGTTCCATATGAATTTTAGAACTATTTGCTCTAGTTCATTGAAGAATGCTCTTGGTATTTTGATAGGAATTGCATTGAATCTGTAGACTGCTTTAGGCAGGATGGCCATTTTGACAATATTAATTCTTCCTATCCATGAGCACGGGATGTATTTCCATTTATTGTTATCTTCTTTAATTTCTCTCATGAGTGTCTTGTAGTTTGTTCAGATTATAGGTCTTTCACTTCCTTGGTTAGATTTATTCCTAGGTATTTGATTCTTTTTGATGCAATTGTGAATGGAATTGTTTTCCTGATTTCTCTTTCTGCTAGTTCATTGTTAATATATAGGAATGCCACAGATTTCTGTGTATTAATTTTGTATCCTGCAACTTTGCTGAATTCAGATATTAGATCTAGTAGTTTTGGAGTGGATTCTTTAGGGTTTTTCATGTACAGTATCATGCCATCTGCAAACAGGGATCCTGCAATCATTTTTAACTGCTCATTCATTTTCTTCTTTCCTTTCTTTGTGTGTATGTGCAGTTTTGATAGTGATCTAGAAATATGCATAGTACCTAATTTGAGCCTATGAATAGCAGCTCATTAGCACTTTGACGGGTGGGTGGGCACACAACACTGAAACACATAATATTATATTTTAATTTGCTAAGTAGAATATTACCTTCATTCCTGAAACCTTTTAATGAAAGCGAAAAGATTTGAGTTAGCTACTGAATTTAGTATAGTCACTCTTTCAGGGAAGGGTGCTATATAAAGCTGCATAACAAAAAATTTTACTGTGTTGAAATGTTCTCATATGCAGCATAACCAACTCCATTCCTTACTGAGATATGCCAACTTACAGAAGAAAATTTTCAAACTTTTTAGTGTGGTTTCAAACTATATACTGTGGTTTCCTTTTGGACAAGATAATAGAATTTTTATAATCTAAACCTAATTTAGTTTATGTTGCATTCATATTTTCCAGACAACCACTATGTCTATGTTATGTAATAATTGGAATCGTTTTTTTTTTTTGAAGATAGCTTGTTCTTGAATATAATGTTTTTGGATTTGATTCCTAGTATGCATCAACTTAGAATTTGGGATTTACTCTACAAGGGTTAATTTACATCTTTCTCCTTAAGTTGTGTCATTAAAAAATCTCTTGTATCTAAATGTTTCTCTTTAAAATTCTGCTGTGTCAGAAGAATAAAGATAGGAGAAAAGATAACAAAAAAGATAGATTGTCCACAAAAATTTCAAAAAACCATGGACGAAATATTTATATGAGCAATAGTACTAGTAGCTAAATTTTATTGAGCACTTACTTTATGCCAAGCACCAAGGGCCTTATGTGTACTAACAATATAATCCCCACAATCCTATAACATAAATATTATTATTGTCCTGGTGTTTACAGATGGTAAATTGTGCCTTAGAGAAATTGAGTGACTGGTCCTAATAAGGAATGGATGTAAACTTTCTGAGTCCATCCTGAGCCAAAACCCTAAAGCAATTATAGTGTCCATTCTATAGCCCATATGAACAAGGGGCTACTTGGAGCATGAATGAGGAGGCAATTAATTTTGCTTCTTGAGATCAGGGAATAGTCCAAAGATGTTGTTATGATGTATCTCTGAAGCTACCAACAGCAACACCATTTAGGAGTATTTACTATATGTCAGATATTATTCTAAGACTTTACACATATTAAATTCACTCAACTCTTATGGCAAGTCTGTGCAACAGAGACTCTTGGTATCCGCATTATAATAAGGAGGAAATTGAAGGACAGAGAGATCAAATAACCTAGCCAATGCTACACAGCCGGGAAATTGTAGAGCCAGGATTTCCACCCTGCCACTTGGCTTCAGAGTCATTGTAAGTAGCCTCTGTGCTAAAAGGACTGAATGAATGCTGAGCATTAACATTTTGAAGTCACAGTTGTTATTTTTAATATTTTCTATTAACTATCCTATTGTTAAACAGTCTTCACAGACAGAAGTATTTTCCAACATAATTTTCATAAAGGTCTGATGACCAGAATCATTTAATCTTTCTGATTATCAATTTCCTAATCAATGAAATGAAAATGATTATCTTATCTGCCTACCATAGAGTTATTATGGGTTGTAACCCATAATAAAATGAAAAATTATGTTTTTCTGTAACCATAGGGTTATTGCACACATTTCTTTACAAATTGCTAAGTGTGTGTGATGTATTACAGAGCTATTATTCCACTAACTAAGCATAAAGGCAAAAAGTTTAGAAGTCTGAAAGTATGTTTGGGGAATTGGAAACTAAACCTTAGAGTGTTCAGAGGGAGATGATTATAAATAGAACTGAAGGTCACCTTTTGAAAGATCTCAATTACCATGTTAGAATGTTTCTTAATTAGAAAATGGGAATAAATACAAAATTTCTGACCAGAAGAGCTATACTATCTTATTTATGCTTTAAAAATAACAGTTTGGGCAATAATTTGGAAAAGGAGAGAATTGGGAATAGAGGAAGTTCAGTCAGGAATGCCCTACAAAAATCTAGTTGCAAAGGAAAGGGTGGGGGCTGGACTGAAAAATGGCATTAGATGCAAAGAAAGGAACAAGTCCAAAACACAGCCGAGGTAGAGTAAACCTGACTCCATGTTGTGGAGATTGAGGAAAGGTAAGAGGTAAAGATATTCAGTTTTGTCTTGGCAGTTGAGTATGTGTCAGGAAAGGGATCTAATCATATTTATTTAGCCCATTCATTCATTTACCAAGTATTTCTTGAGTACCTCCTAATGCTAGCACTGTTCCAGGTATCACTATTATGTGTTATCATTTTTCATCCGCTGACAACTTTTTCATTAATCCCTTCATTTTGGAAATATTTGGGGCACTGTGTTTTGTGCCAAGTACAAATAAAGGAACACCTGTAGTGTATAAGTAACTGCCACGGTGTGACCTATCAAATACCATGATTAGAGTCAGGAATCTAAACTTACTCATCTGCCTTTTTCTGCTATGCCTTGATTGTATTGGGCAGATACTAAGTATCATTTCAAACACATTAAGTTTGGGGGATTTGGGAAGTTAGAATTGTTGATTTTACACTGAATAAAAAGAAAAAATCAAGACACAGAATTAGTACCCAGTCCTATATTGGTGATGGCTCAAGGCTTGTCTGGTTCTAAAATCTTGCATTAAAGGGGGAAAATGAAATATATTCTGAAGATACATCTTTAAAGAGCCAACTAAATTTGGAATAATCTAATGCAATCTTGGGATTCCATATAAGGTTTTGTTTTCCTACTTGCCCCAGGAAGAACATTATCTGCAATATCTGTGAGTTCTGTTATATTTATGTTTGTATCCCAGCATCTATATTGGTGCTTGGTATATAAGATGCAGCCAACAAGTGTTTGATGAATGAATGAAAGACCAAATGCAGAACTAAATGAGGGAATGAAGCAACAGGATGATGTGGAAAGGTAACTCCCACCAAAATGGCTGGGTATAGGAGAATTCAGTTTCCTCTGATTATGTATATGATCCCTATTTGTCCATCCTTAAAATGATGGATCATAATGCCTGCCTGTCTCCTGGGGTTGTATGAGAGTCAAATGAGTTAACTTTGACAAGCAACAAGCATTTATGGTGTATCTATTATGTACTAGGTATTGCGCCGGGAATGGGGACCTACCAAGAATGAATAATATGATTCCTGCCTTCAAGGAACTCACAATGTGAAAACAAGTGCAACTGATGATAAAAACTTTAAAAAGCAAGGCTCTGGCCAATGGGAAAAGGGATTGAGGAGCATCTATTTAAGGTAGATGGTATCAAGGAGGCCTTAGGAAAAGAGGTTGCCGTGGAGATGTAAAGAGCATGGAGCATCACTCAGATGTAGAAGAGTCCCGCTTTCAAGCTAGTAGTTGTTCTCATATACAGATTTTGATTACTTTGATTCAGAAATTCCAGGATCTAACTTCTGCACCTAAGAACATTTTCCTAATACCCATCAATTCTCAGCATGGGCATTAAGAAACAGCTGTGAATCTGCTGCCAGGAGCCCCAAATTGAAGTTTCAGCCCCACTGAAGTTGCTTTGCAGCCTTACACAAGCATCTTGCATGAGTCTTTATTGCCTGTTCTATAAAATGGAACTAATAATGTCTTTCCTGACTAATAAAAATTAAAATGGATACATTATATGAAAGCCCTTTCTACATTTTAGAATGCCGTAGGAGGTACCATATATGGGCAAATGCTAACCTTTGTGAACTGGCTTTTATCAGCCATTTAGAGCAACAGTTGCTCAATATTTCCAATAAATCAATCAAACGCTAATAAGCCCTGACTCTATAACTGAAACTTGTCACAATTATCCTCAAGCATGATGATCCGATGCTATTGACACAAGGCACATGAGATCATATTACTGCCACCATTGCCTTGTTGCCATGGTAACCATAGCAGGCTGGTAAGAAAGCTCCCTGACAGTTGAATTGGAAAGAACAAGAAAACTCAGCCCACTTCCTGCATTAAATGAATTACAAGTACGTGTAAAGAAAGGAAAGAAAATTGCTAACCCTTAATCAACTGCTTTTATTTTTTTATACTTATTAGGAATACAGAGCAAGTAGGGTACCTCACTTTCCCACACACTGAGTTTCAGCACTTTCATAAGGTTGGAAGGTGGTATTTAGGTACTGGCTATGAAAAAAAAAAGCCTTAAAATACACATTAGCTTATATAATAGTCTTCTCTCTCAGGCTGGTGCAGTATTAAGCGACAGCTGAGTCAAGCCTCTTTCATGTCTCTGGTTTCAGGGCCAAAATAGAAAGCTATGAGGACACTAGCAAAAGTATCCTTCCAGTCTGAGAAACAGAAATGATACCTTAAAGAAATACCTCTTAATATTATATAAGCCAAATAGTGAAGACCTGGGAAATAAGACTCGCTTTTTCTTTCATTTCCAAGTCTTTGATACCATTAGAAAATGAATTTTTGAGTATACTTGATACACTTGAAATAGTGAATTTTATGTGGTCCAAGGGAGCTCTTATATTGTCAGGATGTTATTTTAAAATTCAGTGCTGTGCAGTAAACATTTTCCGAGCTCTAGCTATGAGCCAGGTGCAGAGGACGCTGGGTGAATGTAAGACATGGTCCTTGTCCTGAACATCTTCTGAGGGCACAGATGAACAGCAGATAGCTTTCATGCAGTTTGCTGAGGGCAGTGATGGGTGGTGGTTCATGCGGAGTTCTCCTGGAGCGTAGCGGAATAACCACTTAATTTGAATGGAGAGTCAAAAGGCCTCCTGAAGAAGGAGGTACCTGAGTTAATCTAGAAACAACGGGGTAATCAGTACAGTGAAGCAATGGCAATTTCCATCATTTTGATCATTTCTTTCCCTCTTGGATTAATACTGCTCCCAAAAAAGGTAAAAATTCATAACCTACTTAGATAAATCCAGCACCCTTATTAATGACAGAAATCATATTTCTGAAAGAAAATTTTAGTGTTCTAGCATTTCTTAGAAATGCCATTATTTTTCAAACCTAGGAACAGAGAAGCTTCCTGCTTTATATTAATATATAAAAACAAAATGAATTCTTATTCTTTGCTTTTAAGCTTGACCCAGTGGCACAAAAGAAATGAGCATTAAAAGGGTAAATGAATAAATGGCCTAGAATGATGATAAATATTTTAGAACTCTTCATAATATAATTCTCCAATCAGTGCTTCCACTTCTGTCTCTACAGCAGAAAATGTCAGTTTTCATCCAAGAAACTCTTGGCAGGGTCTCTTGGCTGCTTTTTGTATCAGGCAGGATGTATTTCCATGATGGAATTTATTCCCAACTACAGTAGGCTTCTCTGATTTTATAGGGGCAATTTTGCACCTTCTTAAAAATTGAATTTGTTTTACCCTGGGCTGAATAGCCCTGCTCAGTAAGAGATAACTGACCAGTACCCCCGTAATAAGGAGTTCAAATCTACTCATGAACTCATGAGTAGATCTTCACTGTCAATTTCTCCTTATCTGATGATATCTAGATTCAGCTGTGTTGTCAGAGAACTTTAAAAGCAATGCAGAGAGACCACCTTGATAAATAATAATGATCTGGGCAGCTACCTGCACCCAGGGCTGGCTCTCTTTCTTGTATTTATATTTACGGTCATAAATACTGTGTGTGATTTCAAGTTCTGCCACTAATTAGTTATTTGAGTGTGGGCCAAATGAATTACCTTCTCTGAGATTACTTTTCCTCACCTGAAAGTAGGGGATACTAGTACCACGCAGGATTTCTGTGGGTGTTAAGTGAGATCAGTGAGTGTCAGAGCGTCTCTCCACCACGAGGGGTCTTACAGATGTTCACGGCCCTGATCATCTGAGACGGAAGCATCTGTCTACCCTGGTGATTTAGTGTGTTGGTTAAGGCTATGAAGACAACTGTTGGCTCTGGATGTCTTGACCTTAGTTGTGCCACCTTACCTCTCTATGCCTCAGCTATCCCTTTTTATAAAGGGGATCAATGGATAAAGGAGTGAATAAATGGTAAATAGCATTATTATCATTTACACGTATTTTGAATCCTAAAAACAACCCTGCAAAGTAGGAAACATTACTTCCGTTTCATAGAAGAGGAAGCTAAGGATGAAGGATCATTTCCTTGCAAATAAAGAATTGGATCCAGAATCCAAGGTCCAGAGAGGATAACTTCCCCAGGCACATAGTTAGGAAGGTGTGGACTGAACCTCTCTGTCTTTGGTGTGTCTATTGCCAAAGCCTAGGTGCTACCCCACCATACTCTACTGTTCTAGCTCAGCTCAGGGCCTGGCACACAAGAAATTCTGTCCATTCATTTATTATGTTAATTGCACTGTCATTACATGTGATAAGCAAGGTAATCTTTAGCTAGCTAAGCCTGCAATAGGAATTACTTTACCTGAATCAATTAGCTTTCTATGTCTTTTCATAGAAACAGGTGTCCTAGGAGAGTAAGACAGGTTGGGTAAGTTCTCTTGGTTGAAAAACAGGAGAGAGAGGTCTACAGCACGGAGAAATTCTATAGCCAGGGAGCAGCTCTGAGAACAGGTATCAGAGAGAGAGGAGGAGGAAGCTGCAGACAGACCAGCAGTTCACACTTGGGCCTTGACTTCTGCCTGCATTACAGGAAGGATTTCCTGCTCGATGACAGAAATGAGCTCTTTGAGGCCATTTTCTTCTTTCTCCCTGTGATTGGCCAGTACCATCTATCTCACACTCCCTCCCTTTTGGCCCTTCCATGACTCTCGTTTTCCCTCTGTGCTCTCTCAGCTTCTGAAATTTCCTAGAGAAGATACCCTAATGATGCCCATAGAATGTCCTACCCAAAGATTTTTTCTTTTTTCATTTCTCCTTTCCCTATTGAAGATCTTTTAAATTTCCTCCTCAGCCTCTTCTATGTTGTAAATTTTGCTTCCTACTTTTTCTAATCAACCAATTCTTCCATCACCTACCTTCTTATGTGTTCTCTTTTTTAAAATCCTATCACAATGTTCATAAATAAAATAGTCAACTTTAAAAGCAAAAACAAACCAAAATGAACGTTACCTTCTTTTTCTGTTTATAATGTTCTACTGTCTCTTATCTATTTTGTTTTCCCCAGTAGTAGTACCCAATTCAATGACCACGGTCACTCAATGTCATTCTGTACCCTTTTGCATGCACCTCGCTCTTTCCCAGAGCCCCAGTTCCTGAAGGCAATTTTTCCAAATTAGATCGTGCTTTCAGCCACTCATTTATTCATTCTTCAAAGGTTTTTTGACTGTCTACTACATATTAGTTACTGTGATAACCACTGGAGTATTAGATAGACTAAATAAGACAGTTTCTATCCTTAAGGCACACAATCTAGTTGGAGAGATAGAGACCTGGACCTCCAGCTAAAATGCATTGTGATCAGTGCATGGAAGTTCGCACAAAGTGCATTTTCTGTCGCAGTGGATTATCTTCATGAGCTGAACCTACTATAGCTATTTCAGAATCATTGCCTACCATGATGGTGCAATGGAAAAAAAGATATTGGAGTTGAAGCCATAGGGGTTATAAATGCTGCTCTTGCAGTTATTGGCTGTGTTATCAGGATAAGACCAGTTGACCTTGCTGAGACTCACATCTCATCCATAAAGGAATGAACCAATTCTTTATTCTTTCCATTGTTCCTGAAAGGCCTGGAAAAAGTTTCAATGAAGAAAGATAGAGAGATATGGAGATTGAGAAAGAGAGATTCTGAATCTAATCTATCTACTCAGACCTCTCTGTGCCTTTCTGAGAGTATTTTCTTGCAGGAATTTATCTTTTTGTTGCATCCTCAGAGAGGAAGAAATTAAGTCCCACGAAGATTGTGGCTAACCTACAAGTGAGCCTCTGTTAGAACTCACTGAAGTGTTCCAGTCTGCAGTGCAGACCTGGGAATTTCCGACGGGCTCAGTCTTGATGCAAGGCTCATCTCATTTAGTTACTAGCTTCAACTGAACCCTCTGAGTATAAGGATTATTAACATTGCATAAGGCATTTCTGTTTTTATTATCCCATACTTCAGTCTAATATTACAAAAAAGCATGCCAGGTGTTCCTCCTAGAGAAATTGATATCCCCAAAGACAATCCTGGTGAAGTTCTGGGATGTCAAGTACTTCCAGCTGACATTTTAATTTCTGATTCATTTATAAGTCTAAAGCAACATGGCGAGGTTCCTGTCTGATCCTCTGGTATTCCAGTTGGCTTCTCTGCACAAGAGTATGCCAGTTTCCCATTCTCATCACTTCTATGGGGCATTGTTAATCAAATAGTGTGTACCTGCTATCCTTCAAAAGTAAGAAATGGCTACTGGGAAATGGGTATAAAAGTGGGTCAGTGGGGTTACTGTCCATTATATTTTCCAATATGCCAATTTATTTTAATATCCTGAGATTATTATAATTATTTCAGCTACAGTATCCATATGATGTGAGGGAGGTAGAGGGAACAGATATCTGGACCACTGTTCATGCTCTGATAGTTCTCAAGATGTCAGGGCCAACCTATCAGTCTTTGCTATCCAACGAAATAATATAACTGAAAGCTAAAATGAAAAATGTAAGAATTTAAGTTATGATTCTTACTATTATCAGAGAGTCTACATTTCAACAGTCAAGAGATACCTTTGGAAACTAGCAACAACTTTAAAGGCACTCCTTACCCAGCCCTATCACATATTATTTCTGTTGTTCAATTACATGGGCTTGGCACTTTTAAAATATTGTCTATTAAGACATAATCCAAAGTGTGAATCAGAAGTATACCTTGTTTTAAATCACTCAAATGTAGGAAGATGAGAATCCTTTGACCCTTATCCTAATTTTAGATTTTAACAGTGAACCAGTAGCCTCTCAGTCATTTTCAAAGTTAGCCTTTGGAACACCTAGTGGCCTATAAGCTATGAGTCCTTCTAATTCAGGCCTTTTTAGCTATTCCAGGGTGTTTTTTCCATTGCACCAAGATGGTGGCTGATGATGTAGTAGTACACATAGTGGAATTTGGCTGTGGAGTTTCTAAAATAATGGGAAATTTGTCCGGGAAATAAGGCTGCCAGTAGTAATTGACCCACTGTAGTGCCTGTTGGGAAATCACCCCCTCCCCCACGACCAGTGATGACAAGGAGCATCAGTGCTGAAGGAACCATCTGAGCCCTTGCAGACGGTATTGGTAAAGGATCTGTTAGGGGGAATTCCTCACCCCAAGTCACAGCCTGTGTCAGGGATAGGAATTTGTTAGTGCAGAGCCATATTCCCAGAAACCATGCATCTTCTTGGGGACCAGTTCCAAAATTGGTTCTTGATCTAAAGCAACCTGCTCAAAATCAGACCACCACCAAATCTTTCATGCCTAGATGCTAAGCTCCAGGAGAACAAGGCCATGCCTGATTTTCTGTAACACCTCTAACTTTGGGGCCTAAAATGGTACCAGGCAGTAGGAAGTAAAATGTTTTTGTGTGCCTAAAATAAATGTTTCCAAGTGGAGGATTGTGTTGCCTGTGACCTTGGATTGCCTGCAGAATATTAAAGCTTATGCCTCTTAAGGCTTTCTGAAATGGAATCTGGCTTTTTGCTTTCTTTGTATTTTTGCTCTCACACTTGTTTTCTAATTCTGAGATGCTTAGTGTTCCTGCCCCACAGAAACTTACAAGCTAAGAATGAGTGTGTACACATGAGGAAATGGGCAACCAAGTGGATGTTTCGCACGCTTTCAGGGTCAGTACAGAGATGATACTTGAGCTGTCTTAGTGTTTCTTTCCAGAATATTAACTGCATGAAAGTCCTAAAAGATAAAATAATAGCTGTGTCAATTTCCACTGACTCAGTTCAGGAACATAAAGAATAAAAATACAGGTACCCCTCTGCTTTTCAAAAGTTGGCATTATGCCACTTCACTTTTACAAAAGACCTCCATAAGGACCTGTTTTCACTAACCTAAAGAAATTGAAAAAGGATTTTTTTCTTTTGTGAAAAAAGGGAAAAAGCAATAATAGTATTCCATGTTTGTTTTGCCTCAAACCATTAGAGAGGCAACATGGATCCTGTGCGGTGAGAGCGGCCCCACAAAGTTCCTTCCCTGGGAACTACGCCATCTCAGCTGAAAGGCACTAGAGCTTTCAACTGTGTCTGGGAGCATCTGTGCTTTATCTTGACTTATTTTGTGCATCTGTTAGCAAGATGTGTCCTAAGGTATCAGAAGAGCCTAAGAGAGTTTACTTTGGGGGTCTGGGAACACTCAAAAATTTTTCATTGTAGATTAATGGTAATTGCCTCTTTACGCAATTTCTGCTTACAAAAGATTTCACAGCAATGCTCTATTTCCAGATAACAAGGGAAACCTGCACTTTTCTAGATGGTGTCCCATGAATTTTTTTTTCCACTGGATAAATCTAAGGCTTTGTGTCCAGCTATTTGAGGATCCAAATCTCAAAATGTTCATTTACAAATAAAATAACACAAAACCATATTCATTTAAGAACTATTTCCTGAGCAACCACTGTATCACCAGGTACTGTGCTCAAGCTGGGGATAAAATAGCAAACAACCAAAAGGCACTCGGCCTTTATGTGCTGACAGAGAAACAAATAAATCAGTAGACGATGCTACTTAGAAAAAGTGTTTCACCCAGTGTAGGCGAGTCAATCAAGAAATCCTACAGGAAGTGATTTAAAGGAACTAGTTAGGCCAAGCTAAGTAAAGATAGAGAGCGGATGAAGGGAGAGGGAAGGAATTCCAGGCACAGAGAACAGCAATGTGGTGGCTACGGAGCACAAGGACGTACAACCTACAGGAAACCCCAGGTAACACCATTAAATTCAATATAACGGGTATTTTTTTTTGGCATCCACTATTTACCTAACTTCTGCCAAGTACCACGAAAAGTATCAATGGTGCATATTCTGTGTATCTTTCCCTAGAAGATATATGGGCTCATAGGGTGCTCAAAACTTAGGACCTGAAATAATAAGAAAAGAACACTGGATCATTTAGGATAAAGTGCCAAAATCAGGCCTCAAGGGTAACAAGTAGTGAAGAAGAACAGATATCAATATTGCCTGGGGCTGATTCTTGAGAAATGTGTTACAAATATCATGAATTATAGTCATTATTGCTGTTTGTCGCTTAATGTCTTTTAAAAAATAAGATGAATAAGTACTTTCTGGGCACTTACTTAACCTTGCTCACCAAATCCCCCCAACACACACACACTCATATCTAATCTGTAACCAAGTCACCCTTATTTGACCTTTATCATTTCTTACCTAAGCTATCACAAATCCCCAGTTATGAAATAAATAAGTCCTGGGCATGTAATGTACAGCATAGTAACTACAGATAATACTGTATTACATATTAATACATATAGGTACGTTAAGAGATTAAAAGTTCTCACCATAAAAAAAATATTTTTGAAACTACATATGGTGGCTGATATTGTGGAGATCATTTTGTGATATATACAAATATGAAATCATGTTGTACACCTAAAATTAAAATAAATGTTATGTGTAAGT
Source organism: Smutsia gigantea (assembly GCA_032199065.1). Classification (NCBI taxonomy): domain Eukaryota; kingdom Metazoa; phylum Chordata; class Mammalia; order Pholidota; family Manidae; genus Smutsia; species Smutsia gigantea. The sequence continues at coordinate 369,863 of JAVSCE010004939.1, read as the reverse complement.
TATACCTTAAGGAAAAAAAGCCGCCTCGTAAATCTCCCTACCTCGAATCTCATTCTTTTCAAATTCGCCTTCCATCATGCTATCAGTTATCTTTATATATATATATATATATAATTTATTTTATTATCATTAATCTACAATTACATGTGCAATATTATGGTTATTAAACTACCCCTTCATCAGGTCCCCCCCACCAACCCCATTACAGTCACTGTCCATCAGCGTAGTGAGATGCTATAGAATCACTACTTGTCTTCTCTGAGTAGTACAGCCCTCCCCGTGCCCCCCCAACATTACGTCTGCTAATTGTAATGCCCCTTTTTCCCTCTTATCCCTCCCTTCCCACCCATCTTCCCCAGTCCCTTTCCCTTTGGTAACTATTAGTCCGTTCTTGGGTTCTGTGAGTCTGCTGCTGTTCTGTTCCTTCAGTATTTTTTCTTTGTTCTTATACTCCACATATGAGTGAAATCATTTGATACTTGTCTTTTTCGGCTTGGCTTTTTTCACTGAGCATAATACCTCTAGCTCCATCCATGTTGTTGCAAATGGTAGGATTTGTTTTCTTCTTATGGCTGAATAATATTCCATTGTGTATATGTACCACATCTTCTTTATCCATTCATCTACTGATGGACACTTAGGTTGCTTCCATTTCTTGGCTATAGTAAATAGTGCTGCAATAAACATAGGGGTGCATCTGTCTTTTTCAAATCAGTTATCTTTTTAAAACATATTTATAATATCCTCTACCTAAAAACCTTGAAGGCTCCCAGGTTTCCTACATAGTGAAGTCCAATTCTGTCAACATGTCATTCAACTCTCTCATTCTCTGGTTCCAGACTACATTTCCAATCTCATCCTGTTCCCATTCCACCATGCCATCTGGCCACATTTCTTCCACACAGTCATGCTTTTCCACACTGTGCCGTCTGCCTGTTACAATCCTATTCATACTAAAAGCCCATTCCTAATATTTATTAATGCTTTTGTCTTGGTGTTAGATACATACATATTAGAATGCCTGCTGGACTTCACACCCTTAGAAAATAGAGATCATGTTTTGTTTTTTTTTATCTTTGTATACACCTGATTACTAGCAAGTAGGTATCTAATAAGTATTGAATTAAAGTGTTGTACTTCACAGAAAATGAATATATGTCTGCATATGTATCTATCTATCTATCTTCCAGGAACTTAAAATCCATTCATTGTAGTAAGGAGCTATCAATTACAATGCATTGTCATGACTAGAACAGATACAAAAGTTTTTTTTTACCTGCTCTGAAGGGGTGTAATAGTTTAAAAGAAAAATGATTTAAGAGTGAGTAAAGGAGATAAGATAAAAAGAAGGCAAATTTTTTTTAAAAGCATCAGGGCAATTGGGTGGTTCATTGAATCCCCTTCTAAGTATTTTAAATAACTTATAAAATAGTGTAAAAGACATCAAATAACTTAAAAAATATGTATGGAACATGAAAGCAAAACAGATAAAGGCTATCACTTGAGTTGGACCTTGAAAGACCAATACAATTGTGAAAAAAATCAGGATGAAGTGGAGGACATAAGAAATTGAGAGAGAAAGGAGAGATGTTGAAAGAGTTTAACACTCAAAATAGGAGGGGATCTTGTAAGACTAAGGTATATAAAGGTAAGATGACAGACGTGAAGCATTGTTAATCAGGGAATTTCCATGGGAAGTCCCCAGAAAAGGGTCTTTGCGTAGTGAAATGGAAATCTGTAGCAAACTCAGCACAGTTCCCTGACTTTCTCCAACAGTTCTGCAGCTCAGTTTCAGGAATAGAGAAAGACAGCCTGAGGAACTGACATGTGCCTGTGATGGCATAAGGACCAGCAGTGAAGGACTCCAGGAGCACAGAATTCTGCACCCTCACCCATCCACACCCTCCCCGCCAGGCGCAGAGGATGTGGGGCCTCAGGCGGGGCTGGCCCCTCCTGCCGCCACCAATTTTCCTTCTCCTCTCCTGCATTTCAAACTTTCCCTCTCCAGTAGTATTTTCTTTTTTTCTGCCTATAAACTTGCTTCAGTGTCTCCTACTCTAAAGAAAAAAGAAGAAAGAATAAAGTAAAGCAACTCTCCCTTGATCCTACTCCTCCCAGCTGTGCTCCAAATTTTCTCCTCTCTTTCTCAAACTTCTCAAAGAAGTAGTCTGCATCCGCCATCTCCACTCCTTCTGCTTCATGATCTTCTTAGATCTGCTTTTGTTCCCACAGTCCTCCTGGAAAGACTCCCCCGATGGTCCCTAGTGGGCTGCTCTATATTACCAAATCAAAAGAACTTCCGCTTCTTTTAGGATCTCGTTGCCATATTAACAGCTGGCTCACATCCTCCTTTGGGCACCTCTGGACCCCCTTGGCTTCTGTGACAACAGACTCCTTTTCCTCATTGCCTTAGTCTTTTCCATCCTTCTTGCATGGTGTCCCCCCGGGCGCCTTCATCCTTCTCATAGTTATAGCTACGACCTAGATCCTGACCATCCCCAAATCAACAGCCCCGGCCCAGACCTCCCCCCAAACCTCCCCCTCCTCTAACTACCCACTGACGTCTCCACCTGCCAGTCCAGTCCCACAGGCCCCTAAGCACACCCAAAACAGAACTGCACCTCCCAAAACTCCACCTCTTCCCAAACTCATCTGACCCTTTAACCATCAGCACCCTGAGCAAGAGACTTAATCATCCTTGCTCTTCCCTTCCACTTGCTCCCACATTTAATCAACAATCAAGTATAGCCAGTTTTAACTATTTAGTGTTTCTTTAATACAGAACCATCCTTGCTGTTACTGCCCTCGTTCAGATCTCCATTAACTCTTCAAATTTTTATCCCTTTACTTTTATCCCTTCAAATCCACATTTCAAATAGCCACTGGAGTGTGCCCTCTAAATTGTAAATCCATCATCTCCCTTCCAAACATAAAACCTTGCATTCATTGGCTTCCCAGAGCTACATGATGAAGCCCACTTGGTCTCATAGTTTATAAGTCTCCATACTCTCTATGTCTCCAGCCTGATTAATATGCCCCGCTTGCTGTTCGCACTCTCACCACACTGTTTCTTATTTCAGTGCCTTTGTTCATGTGTGCCTGATTCACGCGGTGCTCTCTCCTCCCTACCGCTACCATTTTCTCTACCCTGGCTAAGTTTTACTCACTTAGTAGGTAATAGAGATGTCACCCTACCCACAATGTCTTTCCCAGTCCATGCCTCTGTATTTCAGGAATCTTTTCTCTGTATAGCCATAATTATTGCACTTGGTGTCAAACAAAAAAATGATTATTTTTGTGTCTGTCGTTCTCCCTGGCCCCACCCTCATTAACTTTGAACTCCTTCAGGAGAGAGAATGTCTTCACCACTTTTGAATTCTCAGTGCTTCATAAACTATGTTCAGCATGATAAGCAATACATGCTGTGAAATGATAGTATAAGTGAATGAATGAATATATAAATAAACAGATAAATAAAGGAGTCCCAGGAGGCTAGGCAACTTGCAATATTTCTTATTATCCTCACAGTTTTTAAGTCAACCCCTAGAACTACAAAAGAAAATTATATCTAGTTAATGTCTAGTGAACCATTACTCTTGTAAGGACTAAACGATCCCCATAGTTTTCAGAGGAATGGCCCCCATTTCTCCTTTTCTGCCTTCTTGGAAGGGTAAAGGTAAAACCAAGGGTAACTGGAGAGAGAGTGAACTGTTCACGGCTCAGTCCAACCGTGTTCCATAACTGAGCTTACACACCTGCTGCAGGTATACCTGTGGAGTGAGGCAGGGACCGGCTAGGTAAGCAAAGCTTACACAGTGGGGGTACACCAAGCTGCATAATATGTGGGACCCAGTAAAAATGGATATGTAGGGCCTCTTATTTTAAAAGCAGTGGTAAAAGTGCCACTAAAATTTATATAAAGGTCTTTTCTTTCTTCCTTGGGCTTTCTCTGGACTTGCCATGGTGTTTTTTAATTTACTATTTGATGTTCTGAGTAAAGAAAAATGAAAATTTTATGTTATTAACATGAATTCCACCACATGTTTTTATATTGTGAGATGCCAATATTACATGCACATAGCAGAGCATTTAACTTGCATGCAGAATCACGAAAGTTATACAATTCCTATTTCATGGCTTTAATACAAAGGTGCCTTGAGCTGGCCAAAAGAGACAGCACAAACCAAACTCAGGAAAGCTGAAGGCAGGAAGGAGGGAGGGAGAAGGCCTCCAGGCACAGCGCCGGCCAAGGGAGCACTCCCAGGCCCAGGTTCTCGCAGGGAGAGCGCAGAGCTCCCCAAGCACCTGGGACCCTGCCTCCTGATGCGAGCACAGGTGCCCCACTGCAGAACCTGCCACCTGCTGAGTGAGTCCTGACTCCCAGCAGCCCCCTCACCAGTGTGCAGCACCTTGGACCAGGCAGGGTCTGGGGCAGTCCGGCCAGGCATCTCCCTTTCTCAGGAACCCATCAGGGGACCTCCAGGGATTTTTAAATCTCTGTGTCAGGACATGCTTGATACCTAGATCAAGAGCAAACTCCACCCACTGTTGGCTAAGGGTGCGGTGGTGCTGCCAGCCGGGGCGGGGCAGGGCAGATAGGGGACACAGTGCCCCACTCAAGGTGCCATAGAGTTTGAGCGCCTGACCCTAAGCCTCCCTGTGTCAGTGCCCAGACCCCTGCTGGGGGTGGGGGAGCAGAGCTGCAGCAGTTTGGGACCAAGTAGAGAGGGGCAGTCTAAGCAGGGCCTGGGAGGCCAAGGGGGCAATAAGGAGGGTTTCAGCAGAACCCATACCCGAGAAGTGGTGAGAACCCCACCATAGACTCTAGTATCTCATCCGTCTTCACTTACGAAATACGAATTCAAATAAAATATTATGAAGAATTCCAAGACATCAGCCAAAGAGCATTAAACCCCAAGTGCAGGGCCCTTCAGTGCCTGGGGCCCCGTGAGAAGCCCAATTAAGCGACTCGCCTGTGGCCACAAAGCTAAGTAAATGGCAAAGCTAGGAATAAAACCTACGTTTTTTTCCACCACACATGCTGCCTCTTTGAGAACAGACTATTTCTGGCAAAAACAACACGAAACTAGAAGATTTACAGTTCTATGTTCTTAACAAAAAAAGAAAGAAAGAAAAAGTGGTTCCTAGCAGGCATGCTTTATTTTTAGCAATTTTACTTTATAGCTTATAAAGCAACTTCATAAACATTATGTGCCACATCCCTAAAAGGTAGGCGTCACTGTTACCTCCATTTTACAGATGAAGAAAGGAAGCTAACTTGCCCAGAGCTACTCAGCTGTTAAAGAACAAAACTGTCACGTGAACCTGGGAGCTCTGAATTCCATATTCCTTTTATTAATCTTTAGTCTCTTAATAGCGATTGTGGGAAGGAGTGTTAAGGCAGACCGCTGGGCTAGTGGGGAGGGACTTCACTCATCTGATCTGTATGAGGCAATGCCATGTGGGAGGCATGTGTCTAGACGCTACAGGATCTGGGGGTATCTGGTTATCTGTTTCCATCATCCACTTCATTATCACGTTGGCATCCACAGCAGCTCTACCACCTGCTGTGTGATCTCAGCCAAGTGCCTGCAGTTTTCTCCTCTGTAAAATGGGGATATTAATAGTCATATCTATTTTATGGAATTTTTCTGAGGATTAAGCAGCGTCTGGCCCACAGTCCGCACTCAATACTAACAGCCACTGTTGATGTCATTGTCGTTGCTAATCCAGTTGGTGCAGGTGGCTGAGGCCCAGCCCTGCCCTCTCTTATCACTAGATGAACGTGTCTCTTAATACTGAACATTCCTTTAAAGAAAATGACTTCCCCCCAAACAAGGAAAATTCTTGTTCGAACAGTATGAGTGTATATGAGTAGATTCACTCCCTGCTAGAACCTCCCGAACAGATGCTGTCTTAGAAGGGAACATCTGATCCAACTTTATGTTGCTCAGTTAAGATAATCCCAAGTTAAGCAACTTTTTCAGATTTATACATTTAATTGGTTGTTAATCCAGGACTCCTTATTTAGTGCTTTTTTCCAATGAATGGGACTTCTGTAAAGCAAAATACAACTCCATCTCTGTCATTGCTTTGAAAAATACCTCGGCTTTTGCATAATGCAGCATGACTATGAGAACTGTATATTCTTATTTTGTTCATTGTAATTGATCCAGTAAATGATCCACTATAATGATCTTTATACCATGAATAATAATTTAAATTCATTTGTGCTTCTTGTACACATAAATTGAAGGATATACCAGTATTATTTTCACAGTATGTTCTCTTTTCCCCTGCCGGATAGGAAATATTTTTGAGCCATATGGGATCCTAATTCCCTGAATACTTTTAGATTATCAGATGTCTCAACTGACAGTCCTGGATGAAAATCAAATCATGAGAATTTGCAAAACTGAAAAAAAAATTAAGAACATTTTGGTGTTATCATGTACCGGAAATCCCATCTTTATCTTTCCTTCAATTAGGAAAAAAAAATCAGACATCCTGAATATTAGAATTTTTAGCTCTAACTTTTCAATCCTTTTCCTACAAGGATTTCCTACAACTTACTTGGTGATCTTTAGACTAGTTTTCATAAATTTGTGCTTCATGTTTTTACTTATGATTCATTCTATCAAGTTTTTCTTATTCAAAATTTAGCAAACAGGTGATGGGGTGATGCTCAGATGCTTAAGGCATGATCATTTCTTCTAAGAACTTGCTATCCAATGAAGAATACAAGACATATAACATGTAATAGAAAGAAATAAGAGACTCTATAGTCTACTGAGCATTTGTTTTAATTTGGACAAGATGTGCCCATTTTTAATAATGCTTGATTTAATATGAAAGAGTTTATGATGGTTTTGGTACCAGTTGAATATTTTAGAAGTAACCCAAAAACATCTCTCTTTAATTAGAAAAAAATAGACAAAAGATATTTAATACTATTCACCATGAGAACAGGTATCTCACTTTTCTCCCCTACCTTTCATTCTGATTGAGTATTATTATTTAGTGAAGAAAATGATGGGGGGAAATAAGGACAGAGTATTCTTCATGGAATACATGCTATACAAAAGACAGAGGTGTTCATGTGCTTATAGAAATTTTCCTTTTGTATTCAGTCTAAGGCCAAATGATGAAACTAGACAGCTTTCAGTTTAACCCAATTAGGTTAGCCTCCTGCCTATCTAACCTGCACTGACCAGTCTCTTCACACTTAATTCCAGTGTTGTATGTCTAAGTCAGTTCAGGCTGCTACAACAAAATGCTATACACTGGGGGCTTATACACAACCGAATTTTATTTCTCACAGTTCCAGGGGTGGAAGTTCAAGGTCAAGCAGCAATGGCACAGGGTGACTGATGAGAGCCACACCGCAGTTCATAGATGCCCTCTTTCCATGGCAGAAGGGGCAAGGGAGTCCTCTGGAGCCTTTTATAAAGCACTTATCCAATTCAGCAGGGCTCCCCCCTCAAGACCTAAGTGCCTCCCAAAGGCTCCAGCTACTAATATCACATTGCGACTTAGTTTTCAATATATGAATTCAGTGGGGGACACAAATATTCAGTCTATAGCATGGTGCAAATGAGTTTTCCTACCACCAAATTCTAAGAATGAAGCAAGCCCAAACAAAGTTTTCATGGGGATAAAAGGTTTTCTAATGAAGATATTTCAAGAAAAATGTCTTCAAAATCAAAACGAAAACGAAAAATAAATGTGGAGTAAAGTCAGGAATATTCTGCTCCACTGTTTTAGTAGGGTAAATCGTCATTCACTGCCCACCAGAGGCAATCCGAGTAACACAGGGTCTCACCACAAACCCTAACAACTCAAGAATTCAGGGAAGAACCACCCACTGAGTCCAACCTAACATACCCCCAAATGTTCTCATGGTTTCCGCTCTGTTAAGGTTATAATGTGTTCAAGTTTCAGGTGTAAAATTTTTTCCTATAAAAAATCAAATTTATTTTAAAATGTGCTTCTGTTAGAACCATGATGACTCTATACAATCTACAGTCATTTTCAATTAGAAACTGAAAGCCACTCACCGACTGAAAATCTGTCAACCCCTTTAACACTTGGGTAATTTCACATCCAGTACATGTGAACAGAAACCAAATCCATAGGAAATAAATTCCCTCAAGCAATTATTTGGTGAGCTTTCACAATTCTAATTCAAAATGAGAAGAGACAATTCTATAGATTGACACCGCCATCACAATTCTGTTCTGATAATTTATTCTCTCTAATATCCCTTCTCTGTTCTCTTTGTGATTATCGCACCCAGGTAAATTGTAAATACCCTACTGTCCCCATTATGACCTCTTTTACCTGACATAGTCCACATCCTCATCATTCTTTTGACTGATATATCAACACAGGTCAGAGCAACTTGGATGCAAAAAATGGAGATTTAAATAACCTTCCTTATTTAGGGACTAACTCTCCCATACCCATACCCCTGTACTTGCTTGTTTACACATACCCAATTTGTTTTTGATGGTCATCTGACGGTGGCCCATCTCTGTTACTTTATATGAACAGTTGGCCCCACTCATCCTGGGGGAGGTCCATAGCCACTTTCTTATGGACACAGGAGGGTAACAGGTGAATTTCTCCCTTTTAATCAGAAAACCAAAGGCTTTTCCAGAAGTTTCCCAGTGGGAAAATTCTGACACACATTCAGCCATAGCTACAAGGGAAGCTGAAAACATTTAGTCTGTCCAGCCTCCATAGTAAGAGGTAGGAAGGAAAAAGGGGATCAGCCTTCCAATGATGCCTGCCACAACCCAGAAATAGAATTGCTGAGTCCATGGAGTATGGATGTTCACATTTTAATAGTTATTACTCAATTTCTACTCATAGTTGTATCAATTTAGACCCTGTATCAGGGGACCATTCTGGCTTTTATCTTTGCCATCTGGTTTTTCTTTTTGATGAAAGATTATATTTAGTTTGGAAACTTGACTCCCCAGTGAGATGAGTTACCACGTGTCTCCAGCAGGTCATATTTCATCACATTTTCCTCAGATGGAAATGTTTCTGGGCTGTTGTTTCATTTTGGTTGTTGAGCTCAAGTTCCATATCACCCATTTCCTCCAACCATTCTTCACGCCACTGACAGCAAACAGAAAATGTAAGTCAATTTATATCCTTCAATGCTTTCCATTGGCACTTAGCATAAAAACAAAATCTTTATGAGGAGCTGTAAGGTCCTGGATTATCTAAGCCCTGTTTCCCTCTCCAAAGTCCTCTTACCCCTCAGTCACTAAATTCTGGTCTTATTAACCTTCAGTCTGTACCTGGAATATGCCTGGCCCTTTCTGCACCTCAGTGCCTTAGCACCTGCTGTTCCTTCTATGCAGAATGCCCTTCTAATGGCTCTTCTCATGGTTCGGTGGCTCTTTCTAATCCCTCATGTCCTAATTTACATGTCACCTTCTCAGGGAGACTTCCCTGACCAGTCTTTTTAACATAGGTCTCCCTTGCAACTTTTTTTTTTTTTTGCCATAGTGCTGTATTAATTTCCTTGACAGCAGATTTTGCTAGCTGTGTGAACTGGAGCAGGTTGTTAGCTTTTCTGTGTCTTCAGTTCTTTGTTTTTAAATAAGGGTAATAACTGCACCAACCTTAGGGTTTTTGTGAACAATAAACAAGGTAAAATACTTGGCATATATAAAACTTGCTAAATAATAAGTACTTATATTGTTTTTTATTTGGTTATTTTCCTGTTTTCCCCACTGGACTGTAAACTCCAAAAGTAAAGGTACCTTGTCTGTCCTGTGGTCAGTGTGTCCCAGGACTTAGCCCAGTGCCTGGCACATAGTAAGTGCACAGAAAATATTAGTCAAAGAATAAATGAATGGGTGGCAGGTCCTAACTCTGTGGTAGATGTGACTCTGGACTGGACTCGGCCAGCTCATTTCCAGCATTCAGTGACCTCTTCTCTAAGGCTGCCATACTTAAATAAAAATACACAATCCCAGATAAATTGGAATTTCTGTATTTTATCTGGCAACCCTACTTCCCTCATTTCCACCTTCACCCTTAATAAGCACCACTTTCTCTCTCCTTCCCTCCCTCTCTGCCTTTCTCCTCCTCTTTGCTCCTCTCCTCTTAAGTTTATTTGGCTATTTCTGAATATAGTGCTCAGTGTCAGGAGACCCCCAGCCCTTAAATCTGGAGATGTCTGTTCCTCGACAACAACCATCTCTTTGATGGGTTCATGAGTCGCCTTCGGGGCTGGTCTGCCAGTTCCCAGAGGACTAAATTACCCACCTTCACCAGCACAGGCTCCATCAGCCTGGACAGCCTTCTCCAGGGACTGCCGCTGACACTGTTTTCTCTGGATTCAGAACACGTTAAGCCAGGAACACAACTATTCTTAATCTCTTCCCAGACTTCCTCTACTTTATTAATTCATTTTCAGACATTCTCTGCACCCCAAATCCTGGCTTTGAAGGACACCTGAAGGGAAGATACCCAAACATAGCCCTGATCCTGAGGACTTCACTGCCTCTTACTCGCTTTTCTGTGTCTTCAATCTTTGTTTGTAAATGAGGGTAATAATTGTACCAACCCCAGGCTTGTTGTGAGCAATCAACAAGGTACAGCACTTGGTATATATAAGTAATACTTGTATTTTTTTTGTTTGGTTATTTTCCTGTTTTCCCCACTGACTATAAACTCTAAAAGTAGAGGTACCTTGCCTTTCCTGTTGTCAATGTATCAGCTGGTCTGAGAAGACCACACAGAAGAGCTGGGAAATGGCAAACGGCACCATACTTTTATTTCATACCTTCAAGCCTACTCCCCATTCAGAATATGGCAAATTACTATCTGGCTTTGGCCAGAAATGCTTGTATTAACATGGGTCACTTGTATTAACATGCTTGGCTCTAGATTGCACAAATATAGTTGGAAGGAGGCATGACCATTTAACTTTTCAGAAGGAAAATAATTTATTTGGGAAAAAAAAAGAAACCATGGCAGTCACTCTCATTGTCTGTCCATATATGTGTAAGGCTATCTGCAAAAATAGGGCCATGGGAGTTACTTGGCAGTATTACACGTCTGCTGACTAGAATCTCCATCCAGAAAATGTCCCCTACTAAACATCTGGTTCTCTTTCTGTAGTGAAGGAAGCCTGAGCATCTAGTCCAAGAGAAGAGAACACTGACCCCAGGTCCATCATATACTACCTGGGTGAACTTAGCTAAATTCTTTCACAACTCTGAGACTCAGTTCCCTTGTCTACAAAATTAAGATCCTGTCGCTTATCTTAAAGGATTGTTGTAAGGTACTGGTACTCAGTGAGTTCTTAACGGCTGGTAGTTAGCATTAATCATTGTAGGCACTTCTTCCTGCTTCATAGTATATGGCTATGTTTGTCCCACCCAGAAGCAAGTTCTTTTTGCTTCTGCCAATAGGAGCCCTCCTACTTGGAGCTCTCGATCACTAGTGAGATATCATTTGCAAGAGGAGCCTGTTGTAAATACAAAGGGGCCACATTCCTCTTGTGTTAAGAGCAGGGTGTCCAAAGTAACCTAAATTCTGCTCACTTTTCTCTTCTGAAGCTCTGGGAACTCAGCATATTAGATAGAAGAACAAAACTCAGATACCTGCCAAGATGACATACAGCATACTCAAGAAAAATAAATGTTTTTAACTTCACAGCTTGTGATTGGAAAAGGACACAGGACAGCTGTTAGCTGTTTTCCTTTATCTCTGCTTTTGGCCTGTTCTGCTAATAGCTCTTCTGTCACCGTCTGCAGCACAGTGGGAGCTAGAAGAGTAGGACTGAGGTGTCCCCCAGCCCTACCCCCACCCCTGCTCAGACTCAGCCGCTGGGAAAGACCATTTACAGCATTTAATATCCGCCCTACCCCTTTGGGGATGATGTAACCCAGCTAGACACCACACTTCAAAAGAGAGAGGGAAGTTAAACCTTTGCAGTTAGTTAGGGAGTGTTTAGACTAGAAAACCCCCAGGTCCCTGCCAACCCTGATTCCATGATTCAGTGAACAGAAAGGACTGGAGCAGTGGAAGGAAGAATAGGTCAGACAGCTTTCCAAATGCTCTTCTATATAGAGGGATTCACTGTTGCTTAAATGTTGTAGAATCAAATGTAAAATACATTGCAGCACATCACTCAAATGTGAGTTTCATGTAGCTCAAAGTAAAATGCAAATGGTTTAGGTCTAGCCACAAATTTTTTTGCTGAACCTTTTCTCTCCTACACTACTGGTGGCAGTACTAGGTAATAGTTATGAGAGCAGTTCCTGACAAAGAACTTAGTAAGTGTGCAAATGCCCTTATGCTAGCTTACACTGACTGCTATTAGTGTGAAAACTGAAAGAAGACAAGGTGTACATAGACTTTATGTATTCATGTGTATGCATCTAAAAAAAGTAAGAACATACAAATGAGTTTTGTTCACATCAGCTTTTCTTCTTGTGGGACTTACGAATTAACATCCATAAAAGTAAAATGAGCAAGGAGGAGAAAGACAAATAGCATACGATTTCATTTATTTGTGGAATATAAAAACAAAGCAAAACAGAATGAACATCAGTAGACTCAGAGACACTGAGAAGTGACTAGTGGTTACCATGGAGAAGGTGGGTGGGTGGCTAGGTTCAGGGGAATAAAGGGGCACAAAAAAAATTCTCAGTCATAATATAAGTTGGTCATGGGGATAACAGTGCAGCATGGAGAATATAGTCAATGATTTTGTAACATCTTCCTATGTTGACAGATAACAGCTACACTAGTGGGGGTGAGGATTTAACAATATGGGTAACTGTTGAAACACTATGTTGTATATTTGAAACCAATATAATATTGTATATCAATAATACTTCAATTAAAAAAAAGAAAAATAATAAATAGGCTTCTTCTCTTGAAACTATGAATTTTTTTACCAAAACAGTACAAATTATTATACAAAGTAGTCTTTTATAAATATACATAATTCTAAATCTACATGAACACATGTTTCAAATGAATCATAATTGTAATTTATGATATCACCAAACCTTGCTCAATATTTTAACAAATTACTTACCTGATGCCTTAAATTCTTCTCTCTTCTCCCTCTGTAGCTTCAGAAAAAATGTTTCAAAGGGGAAATAACTTGAAAAATGAAGATGAAAAAAACAGCATAAAACTTAATATAATAAAAGTTAGCTGTTAAATACTAATTCAAAAATACATCTAAGGTATAATTTATTTATTAAAATACATAACTTACATATACAAGATGGTCTCTAACTTATTGCTCACTGAGATGACATTTATTTGAATCAATAATCCATGTGGTCTGAAGAATCTCAAAAACTTTCTGGATAAGCTAAAACCATGAAAATTTAGTTAAGTCGTGAATGAGAAATTGCATTGTTGTAGACAGAATATGTTCAAATAGAGGACTAAGGTAGAGAGGTAAAAAATATACCATAAAATTTTCTTCCACTGCCATTTCATTAGTGTGAGAGAGGGAATTAAAATTGGAAGATGCACATCATCCATTATCTGCCCACTTCTGGTAACCCATGTTTCTGTCTGATAAACTAAGTAAAGCTTTGGTCCAACACTGATAGGGGAATTATAAATCTGGTGTTTATCACAATAGTTATTATCGTAACTGTGCAGAGAACACATGCATTGTGTTTACTTGTAAATCAATATCAAATTGACCCAAAGCCTTTATAGAAGCTAAGAGGTAGCATTATTCCAAGAAATTATATATAGTTTTATGCTACCATGTCATTTATTTTATAAAATATACTAAAAATAAACTATATGTTTTTCCACTTCTGAGTTTGCAAGATCTTGCTGTCATTCTAGGATACAGATAGTATATTTTAAGTATTTAAAGCCACACAAGTTGTGGAAAAAAATCTAGTTAATCGTAGACCAAAATATATTCTCTCCTATCAACAGTGTCCTTTTAATTTTTTTAGTCTTCAACTGAAGAGATCAAGCTCAAGCTAATATTGAGAAGAAACCAATTCTCTATGGTCCTGAAATATGTTTTCCTTGAATTTTACATATTATGCAAAACAAGAACTTTTCGAGCTGAAGTTTTAAGAGACCAGAAGCAATTAGAAGAGATATATTTGGGAGAGATGATTTCAACAAATGGCTGTTCTGATTCTAATGGAGCATTAGGCACAAAACACTGCTTTTTATTCTCTTTGGTCATCTTAATAGTTTATCACAGCTGAAAAAAATCTAATATATAAGATATTCTCCCCATGGTCAGAGAAACTTCAGCTTTCAACTCTCAGTTCATGAAACATTATTTTTCTTCATTCCATGATTTAAGAAAGCAATAAAGACCCCCTGGATTAGACATCTCTTGTCAATAGAAAAACAGCTGTTCTGAAAACACTCCTTGGGCCTTTGATCCTTCTAATAGCAAGTCATTAACTAAACAACTTTATCTACTGATTATTATTCCCTAAACACCTGTGCATTGTGCCTGGTAGCGTGCTAAGAAAACAATAAATAATTTCTCAATTGGCCTTGTCATTTGATAGCATATGTTTCTAGCCCCAAAATAAAGAAACATTAATGAAAGTATAACCAGCCACTAATTTGTTTTAATAGCTAAAAAATCAGAAGAGAATTTGCTAAAGACCCTAAATTTAATGTTCATGAACATTGACTGAGAGGGACATCAATTTATATCCTGCACATGATTCATGAGTATTTTTGACTTCCTGTTTTGATTCCCTGTGACATCCCCATTTTTTGCCCCATCTGTGTGATTCAACTACAGTTTCCGTGTCTTTACCTGCAGAGAAGCACTATCTAAAAGAGCTTTCTATGATCATGGAAATGTTCAGTATTGGCATTGTCCCACACAATAGCCACTGGTCACATGTGGCCAATGAATCCTTGAAATCAGGATTAAAGAGGATCAAGTAGGGTAATTGAGAGGTCATTCTTTTTTTTTCTTTACTTTTTTTTTTGGTATCATTAATCTACAATTACATGTGCAACATTGTGGTTACTAGACTCCCCACATCATCAAGTCACCCCCACATACACCATTACAGTCACTGTCCATCAGCGTAGTGAGATGCTATAGAATCACTACTTGTCTTCTCTGAGTTGCACAGTCCTCCCCGTGCCCCCCCAATATTACGTCTGCTAATCGTAATGCCCCTTTTTCCCCCTTGTCCCTCCCTTCCCACCCATCCTCCTCAGTCCCTTTCCCTTTGGTAACTGTTAGTCCATCCTTGGGTTGAGAGGTCATTCTTAATATTTGGCAAAAAATTCTAAGCAGTTAATGGGGGGCAAAAGCTTATTGTGGTGGATTGAAGAGTAAATGGGAGACAAGGAGGTAGCGTCAGCATGTGTATGGGAGAAATGGGAAGATGGAGCATGCCAAAGATGCACAAAATGGAGCTCTGGCAGTTATGTGAACATGTGTGCAGGAGGAAGGAATCTAGAGTTTCTGTTCAGCTTTTACTGAGGAAAAAAGAAAAGGCGATAGTATGAGATTTTCTAAAATTTAGTGAAGGCAAATGATCGTGTGAGAATAAATTTCAGCTCTGAAGGAAGAACAGAAATGTTTGTGGTCCTTAATGGTGCAACTGTTACCCGAATGACATGGTTAGTAGTAAGGTTTGAAACATTTTATTTTTCTCTGAAAAACTGTAAGAATGCATAATACTACAAAAATAAGGTATTCTATCACTTTTTAAATAAGATATTTTATAAGTTCCTAGTACTGAGACTGATTTGTCAAAACAAATGTATTCTTGTACTTGTCTATAGAATTACTTCTTAAAGCTAACTTTAGGTTTCAAGTTCTGAAATGCTAAAATGTAATTTCAAATTAAACAATCTATATGTATATGTAATGATGCTAATCAAAAGTTGGACATAATAGAAATCATAGCATCGTAGAACTTCATTAAACTACTTCATTTTATGGGTGAGGACCATGAGGCCTAGAAATAATGTATGACTTAGCCAAGTTTACCCAGACAAGACTCAGATCCAGGTGTTTAAACATTAAGCCCAGTGCTATTTTGAAAAAAAGACTGGCTAGGTGATGCACCAGGATATTTTTGGTAACCGTATATATTACAGTATGAGAGAAAATAGAAAATTTCTAATAGTATGCCTCTTTAAGGACAGTGAATCCTTTTCTTTACACTACTACAATTAGTACCATTTCCTCTGGGCACATTCTCACCCTTTGCACTGCGCTTCCCATAATTTTCATTCACTTTTCAAAAGTGTTTGGTAATTATTCCATATGCTAGGAAATTTGACCCAAAGAGAAGATGTGTAATTTCCCTGCAATTCTTCTAAAAGATTCTTTCCTTACTGAAGATAGAGAAGATGGTGTATTTGGTGGTCTAGACGATTAAGAGTGGTCTTTAAGGATTTGATTATTCAAATTATTTCAGTTTTCAAACACTGCCATCAAGTTTTCAGGATTACCTATAGTAGCTAATTCAGACTATAGGATCCTGGTATGTTTTGTGTATGTACAAAGTAACCAGGTTCTGTTTTTGACATGAGCTGAAGTTGTGGGTTGGTAATTTAGCCCATTGAAAACCTGGTAATGGTCTAACACCTAGACAAAAGTGTTTCTATTTTTGTTTTTTAGAGCCTTTTAACTCCTTTTGGAAAACTCTTCTAAAAGAGTGAAAGTCAAATGCAGAATGGAATCACATATCCTGCTCATGGCACACTGGTCCATTTCTGAAAATAATAATGCTTTCTCAAAATGAAGTAATTTATATTCTTGCCATGCTTTATTGTATGCACTAACTAATTTCTTGAGAGCAATGTTTCCTGTGGCATATTGCCAAAACTGGCTTTATTTGTTTTTCATTAGGCTTTTCATTATCATGCTGCTGTATACCTGGATGGTTCTGCCTCCTCTGAGACAGCCAGGGTGGCTTAAGCTAAGGAATGATACTATGGGTGGGTGAAATGTTTTGTCCAGTGAATGCCCATTTTAAACCCCTAGATATGGTACAATTCTAGTGGCTTTAATCTTTTTAAGAACAGTGAATTATCCACTTATAATGTAGCCTGATATTAAATTGTTTACATCCATCTATTCTGTCCCTATCCAGGGAAAGACATTAGTCTCACCTTGCACTGCAGTAGACTGGCCCATCCTCCTTTATTATTTCAGGAAAAGGCATCATGATCTACCCCTATTGCCCAAGCCTGGGACCAGTGTGTATTCTGCATTTCTCCATCGTTCCATGCATTTAATCACCACACCAAACTTCTTGATTGTTTTCAAACCCACCCACTTCTTTTTGCCTCCCATATCTAGTACCTTAGTCTAAGTCCACAAGAACAATGTCAGTAACCTCCCAATGGTCTCCATGCTCTGAGGATCGACCTTTCCAATTAATTATCTTTTGCTTTAAATGTCTATCAGTACCCATTGCTCTCCGTAAATACACATTCTGTAAATTCTATTCATAAGTGTTTTTGTGTTGCACATTAATAGGACAGAGTTTGATTTGTCCAGAAAAGTAGTCATTTGAATTCTTGAACTTCTCTATAGACTCCTCAATTTAAAAGGAAACTCTAGCTGACCAAGACTTTAGTCCAAAAGACTAAAATTAGGGACAGAATAAGCAATATGTAATTTTCTGTATTTGGATATTAATCAAAGGTCTAAAAATATTATTGAAATCAAAATTTCAGGACTAGACTGGGCCTTGGAGATCATGTGGCTTGCTTTATCATTTTTAGGTAAGGAAATTGAGACCCAACCACAGAAACCAAATTGATCTTTCTGAACTTGAAATCTCATCATGTAACTCCTTTTCTTAAAATCTGTCATGGTTTCCCATTATGATCAGGATGAAGTCTAAATTCCTCAGCATGGTGTATAACATCTATAGTCTGGCCTCTGCTTACCTTTACAGCCTTACCTCTTGCTCCTCTCCCTGACTTATTCCAGAACTCAAAGCTTCCAAGTACACTATGTTCTTTCTTATAAGACAGGAAGTTGCATATAATTTCCCTTTTGTTCTTCCTCTTTGAGTCTAAGTTCTAACCATCCTCCAGATATCTGATTAGACATCATCTCCTCTGAACACATATCCCACACCCCTGGGCTCCCAAACATGTGCCACCATCCTAGCGCATTTTCACAGCACTCTAACTGCACTGTTTCCATCACTGCACTAGAAGGCATAAAGACAGTTGTGGGCAGGGACCTGCATCTTATTCAGTGTTGTATCCCCACATCTTTTTTTTAAAACAAAGTATCTTTGATACACAATCTTATATTCATTTCATGTATATAACACAGTGATTACCCATTTATTAAATCCTCACCCCCACAAGTGCAGTTACTATCTGTCAATATAGGAAGATGTCACAGAATCACAGGCTTTATTCTCCATGCTGTACTTCCATCCCCATTACCAACTTACATTATTCTTCAGAATATTTGTGACCCTTTATTCCCCTTCCCCCTCCCCACACACCCTAACTTCTCTCCCATGGTAACTAACAGTCACTTATCAGTATCTGTGAGTGTACTGCTACTTTGTTCATTTTGTTTTGTTTTTAGATTCCATGAATGAGTGAAATCATATGGCACTTGTCTTTTTCCACCTGACTTATTTCACTGAGCATAATACCCTCCAGGTCCATCCATGATGTTGCAAATGGCAGGATTTCTTTCTTTTTATGGCTGAAAAATATTCCGTTGTGTATACATACCACATATTCTCTATCCATTCATCTATTGATGGACATTTTGGTCACTTTCATATCTTGGCTATTGTAAATAATGCCACAATAAACATAGGGGTACATATGTCTTTTTGAATCAGGGATTTTGTTTCCTTCGGGTAAATTCCTAGAAGTGGAATTAATGCATCATATGGTATATCTGTTTTTAGTTTTTTGAGGAACCTCCATACTGCTTTCCATAGTGGCTGTACCAGTTGACATTCCCACCAACAGTGTACAAGGGTTCCCATTTCTCCCCATCTTTGCCAATACATGTTATTTCTTGTCTTTTGAATACTGGCCATTCTAACTGGTGTGAGAATTCTATCTCATTGTGGTTTTGATTTGCGTTTCCCTGATGAATATCGATGTGGAGTATCTTTTCATGTGCTGTTGGCTATCTGTATTTTGTCTATGGAAGATGTCTGTTCAGGCCCTCTGCCCATTTTTTAATTGGGTTATTTGTTTTTATTGGTGTTGAGGCATATGAGTTCCTCATATATTTTGGATGTTAACCCCTTATCATATAAATCATTTATTAATGTATTCTCCCATACTGTAGGTTGGATTTTTGTTCTGTTCATGGTGTCCTTTGCTATACAGAGCTTTTTAGTTTAATGTAGTCCCACTACTTCATTTGTTTCCCTTGCCCGGGGAGATGTGTCCAGAAAAAAATTATTCATGCTTATATTCAAGAGATTTTTGCCTGTGTTTTCTTCTAAGTGATTTATGGTTTCATGTCTTACATTTAGATCTTTAATCCATTTCGAGTTTACTTTTATGTACAGAGTTAGACAGTAATCCAGTTTCATTCT
Source organism: Smutsia gigantea (assembly GCA_032199065.1). Taxonomy (NCBI): domain Eukaryota; kingdom Metazoa; phylum Chordata; class Mammalia; order Pholidota; family Manidae; genus Smutsia; species Smutsia gigantea. The sequence continues at coordinate 350,304 of JAVSCE010004939.1, read as the reverse complement.
CTTGCATGTAGCTGTCCAGTTCTCCCAACACCAGTTATTGAAGAGGCGGTCTTTTCCCCATTGTCTATTCACAGCTCCTTTATTCACACCATATATTAATTGACCATATATGCATGAGTTTATGTCTGAGCTCTCTATTCTGTTCCATTGACCTAGGAGTCTGTTCTTGTGCCAGTTCCATCCTGTTTTGATTACTGCAGTTTTATAGAATAGCTTTAGGTCAGGGACGTAATACCCCCAGATTTGTTCTTTCTCAGAATTGTTTTGGCTATTCATGGGTCTTTTGTGGTTCCAGATGAATTTTATGATTATTTGCTCTAGTTCATTGAAAAATGCCATTGATATTTTGATAGGGACTTCATTGGATCAATAAATCGCTTAGGGCAGAATGGCCATTTTGACAATATTAATTTTTCCTGTCCATGAACATGGGATATTTGTGTCTTCTTTAATTTCTTTGTGTCCATTTCTTTGTGTCTTCTTTAATTTCTCTCATCAGTGTCTTATAGTTTTCAGAGTGCAGAACGTTTACCCCCTTGGTTAGGTTTATTACTAGGTATTTTATTCTTTTTGATGCAATTGTAAATGGAATTGTTTTCCTGATTCCTCCTTCTGCTAGTGCATTGGTAGCATATAGGAATGCAACAGATTTCTGTGTATTAACTTTGTATCCTACAACTTTGCTGAATCCAACTATTAGTTTTTATGGTCTTTTGGTGGAGTGTATTTAGGGTTTTCTATGTATAGTATGTCATCTGTAAATAGTGACAGTTTTACTTCTTCCTTACCAATTTGGGTGCCTTTTATCTCTTTATTTTGTCTGAATGCAGTGGCTAGAACCTCTGGTACTATGTTGAATAAAAGTGGTAAGAGTGAACATCCTTGTCTTGTTTCTGATCATACAGGAAAAGCTTTCAACTTTTCACCATGGAGTATAATATTAGTTATGGGTTTGTCATATAATATGGCCTTTATTATATTTAGTGGTGTGTTCCCTCTATACCCATTATGTTGAGAGTTTTTATCATGAATGGATATTGAATTTTGTCAGATGCTTTTTCAGCAGCTATTGAGATATATATGGTTTTTATCCTTTTTGTTAATATGGTGTATCACATTGATTGGTTTATGAATATTGTACCATCCTTGCATCCCTGGAATAAATCCCACTTGGTTGTGATTGAGGATCCTTTTGATGTATTTTTGAATTCAGTTTGCTAATATTTTGTTGAGGATTTTTACATCTGTGTTCATCAATGATATCGGTCTATAGTTTTCTTTTTTTGTGGTATCTTTGTCTGGTTTTGGTAATAGAGTGATGCTGCCCTTAGAGAATGAATTCAGAAGTATTCCCTCCTTTTCTACTTTTTGGACTACTTTAAGAAGGATGGGTATTAACTCTTCTTTAAATGTTTTATATAATTCAGCTGTGAAGCCATCTGGCTCTGAACTTTTGTTTGTTTAGAGGTTTTTTTTATTACCAATTCAATTTTGTCACTGGTAATTGGTCTGTTCAGATTTTGTTTCTTCCTGGGTCAGTCTTGGAAGGTTGTACTTTTCTAGGAATTTTTCCATTTCTTCTAGGTTGTCCAATTTATTGGCATGTAATTTTTCATAGAATTCTCTAATAATTCTTTGTACTTCTGTGATGTCAACTGTAACTATTCCTTTTTTGTTTCTGATTTTGTTTATTTGTGTCCTCTCTTTTTTCTCGATAAGTCTGGCTAGGGGTTTGTCTATTTTGTTTATCTTCTCAAAGCACTAGCTCTTGGTTTCACTGATTTTTTTCCTCCTGTTTTATTCTCTACTTTATTTATGATCTTTATTATGTCCCTCCTATTAGCTTTGGGTTTCATTTGTTCTTCTTTTTCTAGTTTCTTTAGTTGAGTGTTTACTCTGTTTATTTGGGATTGTTCTTATTTCTTGTGGAAAGCCTGTATTGCTAAGTACCTCCCTCTTAGAACCACTTTTGCGGCATCTCACATATTTTGAACTGTTGTATTTCATTTTCATTTGTCTCCATGTATTGCTTGATTTCTTCTTTGATTTGTTCATTTATCCATTGATTGTTTAGAGGTATGTTGTTTAGCCTACATGTGTTTGTGGTTTTGGGGGTTTTTGTGTACTTTATTTTTCATTCCATACCATTGTGGTCTGAAAAGATGCTTGATACAATTTCAAGTTTTTTTAATTTATTGAAGCTCTTTTTCTGTCCTAGCATGTGATCCATTCTGGAGAACATTACATGTATACATGAGAAAAATATGTATCCTGCTGCTTTTGGGTGGCATGTTCTGTACATATGTGTTAAGTCCATCTGATCTAGAGTGTGTATCCCCACATCTTGATCAGATGTCTGGCATTCAGCATTTTAAGATTGATTATTAATCTCACTTTTAACCTGCCTAGCATGCTTCAATTTTTCCATCAGCGCTCCTCTCAAAAAAAAATCTGTTTTTGGAGGAAATAATCTAATTGATCAATTCACATCACCATACAGATCACCAATGATCCTTAATGGCAGCTCTTCCTGGAAGCATTTACATTTTTATAGGAACAGAGTTTGAAGTCACAGGAATGAATCTCCAATGCAGATAATCCAGCCATAAATATATGAGAGTATTTATGAGGGAAAGGAAGCATTCCTTGAACCTTCAGCTTAGTCCCACAGCTGGCCTGCTGTGCTCTCACCCTCACAGAAGAATGACTTTATGTTTTTGTTTATTAAAATCAGATCATTTGTTGGTTTGTTCACCCTGTGTTAAATAAATCATTATTTACCCGCAATAAAAAATGCATGACTTAACTTGTAACATTTCTGGTTTTATTTCAGGGAAGCAATGTTATGGAAGATCAAGATTTGTTGGAAATTGGAATCCTTAATTCTGGGCACAGACAAAGAATTCTACAGGCAATCCAGCTCCTTCCAAAGGTAGGCAAGGCTTTATTACTGTAGCCCTAAGTACAGTCCCAGTAGTTTTAAGTCCAGGTGTGCAAAGGGTATTAGAATTTAAAACAACATTTCTGTATATTGTCGCAACTCCCAAAAGCAGGTCTTCTTAGGCCCAACTAAACATTCAGACTCACAAGACTACCAGGGCCATACTCGGCTTTAGATTTACCAGAAGGATGTAATATATACAGGAAACACCACTGGCCAGCAGGGCAGTTCCAGAGTTTCTCCTTAGTGGAAGTCCTTATATCAGTGTAAACATAGAATAGTTCCTAGATAAAAAGTTCCATCTCCCATAAGAGGCAATATCTCTTGTAACAACTCCATAGATTTCACCTCCAGGAACAAAGGACCTGCATAATTATAGAAGTTATCACTCAGGGAAGTCCTAAGTATTACCTCCCCATAAGGTATTTATAGTTTACATATTGCACCTCAGTCCAGGTGCAATTTGCCAACCAGACATCATTTTAACTGTAAGCAGTGTGTTGCCTAGCAACAGATTTGATCTTAAGTTACCAAATAAGGTTTCATAGGAGCCTAAAGCAAGAGGTAGGATCTGAGGACTGGTCTTCAAGATACATAGGATTTTAATTGATAAGGAGAGGCAAGGGTATTTCAGGGACCAGCAGGAACCATATAGATACAGGTACAGTCCAAGCAACTGCCAGAAGCATTAGGGTAATAATGATAGAGTGTAATTTAAAATCCAATGGGAGTCATACAACAATGTGAATGTACTTAATACCACTAAACTGTACTCTTTAAAATGATTAAGGTAGTAAAGTTTATGTTTTGCTAACCACCACAATTTAAAAAATAATATTTAAAAAGAAGAAGGAGATCCAATGTGATTAAAACAATTGGATCATGGAGAGTTTAGTCAGAGACAAAGCAGAAAAAGGAGGTTGGGTCAGTTTGTGTCAGGCTAAGAAATTTTAAATTTGTTCTTTAGGCACTTGGGAGTATACATGACTGGGCTGCTTTAGGCCAGTTAGTTCTGGAGGCAGTATATAATGGGAATTAGAAGGACAGAAAGCTGAAGCTGGGTCATCCAGTTGGGAAAAGATTCAAGGAGTAAGATTGGAGGCAGGGTTGCAGATGAAAAATGATATCCACAGCTCGATATATGAGCTTATCGTATGTTTGTATTCTCTTCTGCTCTTTTCCTTTCTAAGGAGGCTCCAATTTCTCCTTCTCAGAATGGGAAGGATAAATATTAACCAATGTTTCTAAGGAAGTGATCTGATGAAATTTGCCAGCTGACAGTGAACTGAGTTTCTACTGATAGAAACTTAACATTTTTGCAAATTCAGGGACAGTTAAACATATAAAGGAGTTTAATCATGCAATTTTCTACACTAAAAGGAAAAGAATAAAGCATCCTTAGAACTAATTCTTATAAGTGCATTTGACTTAAAATATTACTCACTTAGAAAGGTTTTTCCTCATTCCCTGAAAGAACTTTCTGCACTGCTGTATCCTCAACACCTAGCCCAGCCCATGGTAGGCACTCAGTAAATCAGTGATGGCTCCTCCTTGTCACAGTGCTGCCCCTCACTACCTTTGTGAAACTTCCCCTAAAGTGGAGCCACTTCTTACCACCTCAGTAATTATCACCCTAGACTAGACTACAGTAGGTTACTCACTGGTCCTCTTTACCCTGGACAATTCATATATACTTTTTTCTCTATCCTACTTACCTTTCTTACCATTGTACAAATGAATTTCTATACACCATCCAGAATGATCCTCCTAAAATGTAAATCAGATCATACAATACCCTGCTTAAAATCTCCAATGGATTCCCTTCTCACTGAGAATAAAATCCTTATCGTGGCCTTCAAAAGTCAATAGGACATGGCCCCTTCCCACCCTATAACCTCATTTTTCACTCTATCCTTCTATACTCTAGTCATGTGCTTTCTTTTTGTTCCAGAACATGCTAAGCTCATTTTTGTCTCAAGGCCTTTCCATATTGGTCTCTCTGCCTGGAAAGGTTTTTATTCAGATCTTTGTACACTTGCTTCTGTGCATCATCAAATCTCTACACACAGCTTTCATCTCTTCAGAGGCCTTTATGACCTCAAAGTCATACCTCTTGCCCTCTACCGCTGTCCTTCATATTGTTCTGCTTTAGTTTTCCCATAGCACTGAAGCACTCCAAGTAACCTGAAGTTACATTGTTTATTTGTTTGTTTTCTTCCTTATTTTCCTTCTCTCCTCTAGGATGCAATGTCCATGAGCTCAAGCACCTTGGCTGTCTTGCCCCTTCTATATACCTAGCCCCTAGAGAAAGGCTAATAACATCATAGATAGTTTAAAAAATATTTATTAAAAGAAAGAATACACTGCTCTCTCTTTCCTTTGAGATTTGGTGACCCTATGCCTGCTCTGTCTGAAGGTACTAATAATATATTCTACCGCTTCTACATTATACATCCTGAGGGCAGACATTGTCATGTTCGTCCTTAAATTTCCCTATCTGCTTAGTTCAGTACATGCACATTAAAAGAAAGAGAGAATCAGTGATTGAATGAATATTTTCCCCACGTGTTATTCCAATATAAATTTTTTAAATCAGATTTTGAGAAATGTGCCTCAATTTCAAGATACATCTATAACCATGCGCATGCCACTTGTTAATGAGAAATAAAAGAACCTGAACTCAGAATTATTTAGTGAATAAATGAAGTGTTTATTTTTAAGACAGAATATCATTCCTATTAGAGAAAACACTATAACAGAAACAATACATAAGCATCTATTAAGAGTCTGATGCAAAAGTGCTTACTTTGCTACCAAATGAGTAGAGAATATACAAAAGCGTCCAAACACATGTTCAGCAGCACAAACAGAATGTCATAATGCTGCAGATTGATGCTTTGCCTTCTTAGGTAATGAGCCTAATCTTCAGATGGCTAATTCTGTAATTTTACTGCCAGCACATTCATTTGCATTCACTCTAACTTTGCACTGCCAGAAAATGGACAAAATGTCTCTTCATTTTGTTTATGCAATTTTGGTCTTCAGGATATTTGTGTTCTTCATCTGTCATGAAAAATATTCCATGACTGCTACCTGAGATACTTTAATTAACATATTGTGTTTTAGAATTAGTGAGATTGTTCCTAAACAGAGAAAAGGTAGTTTGCAAAGTGCAATTTTGATCTGTTAGCACACTTCAAAGCATTTTTTCATGCTTTATTTGTATTTGTTGTTTCATGTTTCAAAGACAAAACTGTATTCCTTTGGTAAGAATGGGTTTTCTGTAATATATCCTTTTAATATTGAAGTATTCACCAATGCTGAGGTCTGCATATTCTCAAGTACATTTGATACATGGAACACATAGAATACATCCCATGTATTCTCAGCATGGACATCTTTTGACTAGTAATCTTATTAATTTCTCTCTTCTGTTCATTTTTTCCCTCTGTCTCTTGCAATGCTTGACCTCAAGTAAAACAGCTTAATTATCTATTTTCACCTGACATCCATATCCCTCACCAACCCCAACTCAACCATTTATTAGGCCTAAAAGTTTGCCAGAGCTTCTGAAGATCCTTTTCTCTATTCAAGAAAGGAAACAAACCAAAAGTTCCATGAGAAGATGGCTAATTTTGTACTCTCCTAGAAACTGTAAGCGCATTGGACTTTCTCTGTTCCCAAGACATAAGGAAATTATTTGTAACTCATAATTTGCCTTTTCCCATGTAAGAATTCCATGTGGCTAAATCTTTGGATAATCCTCTAAAATCCTTTTGAAAGGGCATAAGGTCTTTTATCCTTTGATAATGTAACATCTGGAGGTCAAAAATTCAAAGGATTTTCATTTTCAATGTTTGTAGGACTTATGTCAAGGCCCACATTGTATCTGCTTTTTTAATATCTCTCATCCTGAATTGAAAATGTGTTTCAGCACACTACCAACTTTTGCTTCCCTGCTCACTTCTTTTTCAGTATTTCCTTTTCTAATTTTTCCTATTTTATGTTACTTTTGAATTTATTGAATAGTTGTCTATCCTTGCTAATCCCCTTTCCTTTGCTCCCACTCATTCTTCAACGAACTTGAGTCTAACTAGTTCCTTGGCTACCATTCCACAAAACCAGTCAAAAATTACTTACAGAACAAAACCACTAATCAGAAAAACAGAAATTCCATAAGCCCCCTTCCACCTTCATGTTACTTGGCTTCATTAGGTTCTGATACTCTAGTCAGTTGTCAGCACTGTCTTCTGTTGGCCTCCACAGTGCCTGGCTATCTTCCTGCCTCTCTGATGCTCTTTCTCATTGCTCATTCTCCTAAGTTAAATGTTGGAATTCCTCAAAACTCGAACTCAAAAATATTTGTTGACCAGTAAATGTTATTATTACAGGACTCTTGATCATAGCATAGTTTCTGGAATTCACTGTTTTGTTCATTGCTGCCCTACTTCTACTTTACTACATAAGGAACATCTACATTTCAGCTGCCCTTTATTTCTAAATTCAGTTCAATTTAACCAATATTTGTTGGACTACATAGTTTCAATTATTTTGTTCACTGAATGGTGCTGAATATCTCTGACTGGGTTAAATCACCCCCTTTCCCATCCTCAATTTGAGATTTTGTTTTTTAAAAACAGTTATCTGTTATCCCAATAGAAAAATAAGGCTCTGGGTTAGTTATCTATTGCTATGTAACAAATTACCCCCCAATATTAGTGGTATATAAAAATAGCATTTATTATCTTACAGCTTCTGTGGGTTAGGAATCCAGGAGCAGTTTAGCTGGGTCCTCTGGCTCTAAGTCTCTCACAGGGCCACAGTCAGCTCAAGACTCAGTGGCAAAGGACCCACTCCCTAGCTCACTCAAGTGGCTGTAGGCAGGACTCCATTCCTCAGGGGGTTTTGGACTGAGACCTCAGTGCTTTACACAAACTGCTGACTGAAGTCCTCCCTCAGTTCCTTGTCATGCGGACCTGTCCACGAAGCATCTCACAATAGGCATCTGGCTTCAACAGTGTAAACAAGTGAGAGGACAAGAAAGGGCTGGCGAGATGGAAGTCATAGTCTTTTGTGACATCCCATCTTTTTGCTATATTCTATTCATTAAAATCAAGTCACTAGATTCAGCCCACATGGAAGAGGTGTTTACACAATGGTGTGAATACCAGGAGGTGGGACCCCTGGGTACCGCCTCAGAAGTCTGCCTACTACAAATACACTTTATAATAATGCACTTCACAGTCTAGTTTCCATGTATACATTTTGGTTAAAGTGGAATAACCCATCAACAACAATAGCAAAGGCTTCTTTTATTTCCATGGGCCATCCTCATGGGACCATGATATTCACAATTAGATGATTTAGAAATCACATTTTCAATCACCACTCAAAAAGGGGCCACATGTCTCTGGTCTGGAGAGTTAGGTGTAATGTAGCATGATATGATACAATCATACACAAATTAGAGATCTTGGAGATTTACCAATTGTGCATAAAGACTTCCTGATATGAACACCACTGATCTAAGTGATATATATAAATCACTAATGCTATAAAATATTATAAATTTTTAAAACATGTTCATTCTTCATTGGTGCCTCATTACAAAAGGGAGCATATTTCCACCTCTAATGGGAAAGTGAATTGGCAAGTCTACTGGGCAAAATTTCTAAGGATGTTAGAAAAGAAAACACATTTAAAAAAACTAACAAAGCTAGAAAGTAAAAGTGACCGTTTTACTTTAGGCCTGATTAAAGCAAATAGATAAAGGCAACATTTGACCAAATGTCTCATTATTCCTTAGCCTGGCAATCCACTTGTAAACAGAGATACAGTGGCAGGGATTGAGAACTCAAACACTTTTAAAGGCAAGACAATATGGAGTGGTAGAAACTGTAGCAAGCTGGAGAACACAAACCCTGTCCACAAAAAATATTGGTTTTCTTTCCAAAAACTTCATTAATAAAACAAGGCACTGGGGGCCAGATTTAATTATAGCTATCACTCTGTGACCCCTGTGTCATAGAGGAAGAGATTTCCTCCAGAAATGAAAGCCCTAATACAGTAGAATCACAGATTATCTTGGAGTTGAAAAGGAGTATTATGAATGTGACATTATTTCGATTTGGCTTTCTGTCCAAGACTCCAGTTTTTTCAAGGTTCTTAAAATTCAGATGTCTGTTAATTCTAGTTATTAGGGTTGCTGAAGATGTGTGCAAGCTTTAGGGAAAACGTATACAACCAGTGTAATTTCTTTAAAAGTCCAGGAAGGAAGGTTCAGTCTTATCTCTCTGTCACTTAACAAAATGATAAAAACTCATTCCTGTTTCTTCGGCTGTTTTTCAGAAGGGCAATAACAAGCTGTAGGCTGCAGTCACAAGGCCCTCATGGTGCCTTCTGACAGGGTGACTTCATTCTCCCCTTCTATCACTCACTCTTCATCTACCCTCCTTCTTTTTACTTGCATTTCTTTCTTTTCACCAGCTGGTATCTTAAACCTTGTTCTACCCAGTGTTGACCTACCACCCCGTGGACATCCACTTAAAGACATACTATTCTTTCACACAAAATCCCATACACGTATGTGCACCATGATCATGAGGGCCCTAACCTAAAGTTAATACACAATCAGACCCACAGTCTAACTGAGGGCGTAGGATATTCTACTTTCCGTAGGTCTCACTTTTGGTATTCCTAGAGTTCTTTCAAGCTCCATTCAGTTCTGTAAATATCTTCTGGTTCTGGAACAAACAGATATGCTCGCTTAGATGACTTAGGTCAGTGTAAAAGATTATGTATTTTTCAGGAGAAATGTTAGTGCCATTGGAGAATAAGGAAGGGAAAAATAGCAGTTGACCTTAGGTGAAAAACTTAGGTAATTTAGAATATGTAAATTTTGAGGTGACAGCAAGTCACCTCTTTCTTATTATTCCTTAGCCTAGAAACTCTGGTGGCCTGCATTTTCCTTGGGTGACCCCTTCCCCCATGCCTCATGCTTTCTGTTTACAGTGGAGACCAATAATAGTCTGTTCTTCCCGGGCACATTGAAGGAATGATCAGTGTTTATAAAGTTCTTTGAAATGACAAAGCCTGGGACATACAAAGTACAGAGTAGCTCTAGCCATCTGGACTGGATAGATATCCTCACAACTCCTAGGTATGAGAGAGGTACAGTCCCAACATGCTTTGATGCTCTGTTCCAAAATTTATATGCAGTTTCAGAAAGCAAGAAGGCCACTGCATTCTTCCTAAGCTAAAGAGGGAGGATTTCTTAATGTTGTATTTGAAATGAATTTATCTTGGAATAACTTATTCTGTAGACCAGAGAGCTGGTATCTAAAAATATCACTTTTATTCATTATCCGCACTCCCCATATTTACAGAGAAATGGAGAGGAATTATCGAGTACATAGGTTCTGATATATTGCCATCCACAACAGCTGTCGTCCTTCAGCTTTGAGAAGTTCACCCTCACTAATAAAGAGCAATGGCTCCCTAGGAGTGATATAGCAACTGGTAGCAAGAGTAAAGGAATTTTAATATTTGAGCATTTTCTCTTTGTTATATAATTTTTCCAAGAAAATCACCATTTAGAACTGCAGAGGACCTTAAAATATCTAGGTCAACCTCTCACCTGAGTTGTCTCACAGGCAAGGAAACCAAGACAGGTCCTATTATTTGACTTGCCCCAGGGCAGAATGTTTCTTTGTGACAGACCTGAAACTAAATCCCAGGTGTCTGTGCTCATGACAGTTGCCTCCTGGGTGAAGACTGTGCTTTATCCGAGACCCAAGGCTCTGAGGATGCTTATGTTTTTTGTGAGAGAAACTTTAAAGGACAGGAAAGGACCAAATGGCAAAACACAAGAAAAGGAATTGTTCATAAAATTGGACTTCTTTTAAGTTTCATACTTAAAATGCAGTTTTGGCCACCCCCATAGACCTCCATAGGGATGAAACTCCTTTCTCAAGGTGGAAGGGAAGAACTGTGCCAGGGATCCCAAAGCCATGGGGAACCAGGAAGGAGACAGACATGGACAAGAAGAAAGGCAGACGTACACTGTGTCAGTGGTCCAGGGACCAGTGGGGGGTCAAACCACCTATTTATCCTTAAAGGTGGCCTTAGAGAAGTCTTAATTAACAGTAGGCATTGTTGTTTCAAAGAAGGAAAAGCATAATGGGACAGAGTAAAATAACTAAAATAATCTTATTTATTTTTTCCTTTAATTTGGATGGAGAGGAAAGAAAGATGGGGGAGATGGAGGGCACTCTCTAGGAGAGAGTAAAGATACATCTTTAGGGCATTAAACTCCATGGAGATGGCATTTTTATAGGTTTTAACCAGGAAGCAGCATGGTGTAATGGTTGGGAACATGGCCAGACTCCCTAAGTTTGAGTTTACCTACTCTATAGGGGTTCTGTGAGAATTTAATGAGTCAGTATTTGTACAGCACTTAAAATGCATCCTGGCACATCATATATGCTATATTCATGTTTATCAAATAAATTTTTAAGAGGAAGATTGAGGGTGAACCAAGGAAAAAAGTGAGGTTCCTTCATCCCACTAATTATACCTGCAAATTACTACTCCAGGCATAAACAATAAGGAAAACAAATCTCCTTTTTTTCATTCATCCAGTAGATATTTTATGAATACTTACTGCATGCCAAGCACTGTTCTAAATGGAAACAAAACCTACAAGTTTACTGTCCTTGTGCAACTTACATTCTAGTGGGGGATGCAGACAAATGAAAGTGAGGATATGTGATTTCAGACAATGATAAGTGCTGTGGAGAAATATTAAGCCGGAGAATAGACAGGCAGTGAGGAGGAGGGACAGATGTTATTTAAGTGGATAAACCAGGATTCATACCAGGCAGTTTAACTGAGGTTCTTCACCACCTCACTGTATGGTCTGAACACTGGGCTTCAAAGCACAATAAGGATATGAAGGGAATATTGAAATGAGTAAACTAAAAAACCCATGTAAGGCGCTTTTAAGGAACTGGAAGTTTATAAACATGAACTCTCTTGAGCTTTTATTTTAACCTAATTTAATCCTAGTTTAGCCACTCACTACTTGTGTCACCTTGGGCAGGTTACTTAAATTCTCTAATCCTCGATTTCCTTATCAGTAAAATGGAGGTGATAGTATAGTCCACCGCTATACTTTATACCCCAATAACTTTAGGTCAATGTGAGTTATAAATTTAAAAATGCATGTGAATTGCCTGGCATGTCAAAGGATTAAATTAATGTTAGTTATAGGTACTCACATTTTTTCAAAAAATACTTCCAAAAATAACAAAACTCAATGAATTTTTGCTGTTGCTTTTGCCTGGAGCCAAAATATAATGAAAAAGGACTCAGTTCCGGGCATACACCTGTAACAAAAAATGCCCTTGGCTGTATTGCACAGTAAACTTTCGGTTCTTACTAGTGGATTTCTCACAGGCACATTATCCATTTTCTAGATAAGAAAAGTGCAAAACTTTCTAATTTTCCACTAAGTTAATTATTTTAATACTTTTAGGATTGTTGCTTAACCCATAAGGAGCTAGAAAAGAAGGTATTTAAAGTCATAACGAGGGCCTTCCTGTCTAAGAGATTAATAGAATAAACATAATACTGAGAGGGCTTTCTTACTGCATTTTTCAGAGATAGTATAATCATTTACCAACACTAATTGGAGGTGGGAGAGGAGTGGAAATGAAGAGTACTTTGAACAAGGGCTCAATAAAAGCAAGTGACGTAAAATGGAAGTGAACTGAGAAGCTGAGTGGTGAGGCCTTGACAGCGCAGTTCCATTAAATTGCTAAAGGCATTGGGATTTCACAGAAAAGGAGAACTATGTAAATTTACACAAGAGCTCTAAAAAAACATATGCTCCATTTTGAACAAGCCATTTCCTCCCACCACCCATCTTTACTGTATAGTTTAATTAAGTGCTAATTTAACAGCTGAATCTAACTTGGCTACATTTCTTATTTTTGATCAATGACTCTCCAGTAAGAAGTCTCTGTTCACTTTACGTCTACAAATGTATTGAGCGTCTGCTTATAGCTTCGTGCAAGTAGGAAAAAGATGACATTACACAGTATCTGCCTTCAAGGAGATTACCGTCTAACAAAGGAGTCAGGACGATAGCTAAGTGATTTTAATACAAAGCAAAGCATAAACAAGCTCTAATAGGATTCCTGGAGGAGGAAGCAATAAATCAAAAATTCCCTTCTAAATTAACTTGTTTAAATCTTAAAATTAATTTTCCATTTTACAGATAAACTAAGGCATAGAAAAGTTAAGCACCTTGCCTAAGGTCATACACTTAGTAAGTGGCAGAGTCAGTATTCAAACCAGGCATCCTGACCCCAGAGCCTGAGCTCCTAAATGCTTTCCTCTACTGCCTCTATCACCAGTATCATGTCTCTGTGCTCTTCAAATAACCCATCAGTGCTTTCCACTTTGGAAAAATGACTGGACATTTCATTTCGTTATCTCCCACAGATCTAGCATCTTCTATTTTCTATTTTAGTAAATAGAAGCTCGGCTTTTTTTTTTCTTTTTTTAGCTAACATAACTACGGCTCTTATCAGAGGAATGAGTACTAAAATCGCCAGATTCCTTTTTTCATGTCTTCAAGAGAAAATACACTTTAACTTACTTAGTCTATGAATTCATGGTGGCATAAGTGCCAAGTAGAAGCACTTTAAATGATTTTTAAGGTTATAATATATGGATCATAGAGTCCCAACAGGTTAAAAGCCTTTTCTTCAATGCCTCATCAGTTTTAACTCTCAACTCCTTCTCTACCAAGAGGCTACGGCATAGTGGGAAGGGACTGTGTTTTCAATTTTTAAATACTAAGGAAATGTATTATAGAAATTTTTAATGTGAAATTTTCTCCACAAATGTATAAGAGATTATTGCGGTAAGTATAGAGAAGATTGATTTCCCTGCCTTTTACCTCCGGGATACAATCACACCATCACCTGTCAACATTTCTGGTGTCTACTTTTGGTAGAACACTTTTCTAAGTGCCACTGATGTAGACACAAAGTAACAATTGGCCTTACATTCCGAAGACCTTACCGTCCCTGACGGGATTGCAGTCAGATGAAAGAGAGCCAAGACAATGCCACATGCCCAGATGTTCATCGGTGAATCTCTGATCCATCCATTATTCAGTCAGCCAGTCAGTTCATTTGGGTTCTGTGCTAGGTCCAGAGATGGCGATGCAAAACTGGGTAAGACTTGGTCCCTGCCTCAAGGATTTCTACCTATATTTCAGACAGAGATAGATATGTCAAAAACTAAACTACTATGTAAAAAAAAAATGCTACAAGTGGAGGGAATACTACATGGGGTCAGGGGAGATTTTCTGGGTAGATAGATGATGCTTAGCTGAATATCAAAGAATTAATTAGTATTCTTGGCTAAACAGGGTACTGAGGAGGTCACTCCAGAGGATGCTGCCTGTGTTCCTGCTAGGTCTAGAGTCAATAAGGAGAAACGGATGTTCTTTGTCTCTGTCTCTGTCTCTCTCTTGTGCATACACACTCATTTTCACACACATGTGCATAGACACACACACACAGAGGCATTCACTTACTTCCCTATACATTAGCCCCAAGAGAAAGTATAGAAGAAACTTCACAAATTTCTCTAACCCACTTGTTTCCTTTCTTTTCTGGAACTTATAAAAATTTTGGCACTCATAGTGTAAGTTGGTCACGGGGATTGGTAATACAGCACGGGGAATATAGCCAATGATTCTGGAACCTCTTCCTATGTTGACAGATAGTAACTGCACTAGTTGGGGTTAGGATTTAATAACGTGGGTAACTGGTGAACCACTGTGATATAAACTTGAAACTAATATTAGATTGTATATCAAAAAACTTTGGCACTTCATTATTTTCTTGTATTTGTGTCTATTTCAAATGTATACTCAAGGAAACTACATATTCCTGGACCTTAGACCCTTTAACATTTTTGTAATACTTAGGATGATGTTACATCTATAAAATACATATTCCTTAAACACACACCAGGCTCATTTCTTCCTAAGGGCCTTTGCTCTACTGTTTCCTTAAAAATTTTTGTTGAAGTAAGTAAATAATAACTGCTAAAACCATCGTCAAGAGCTGGCTCTGTACTGGGGAGTCACATAAGTAGAGCTAAAAATTGTTAGTCACTCCAAGGTCTGAGGTAATTGAACATTCTGAGCTCACCAAAATAAAATAAAATAAAATAAACCCTGATTATAAGGCCAGAAATATTTTCCTAAGGGTCAACCTATTGGCTGTCATGACTTCTCTTCTCACCCCAGTGGTAGTGAAATAGTTCTTAGATTGTCCCCTCACTATAGATACAAAAGGAGGTCTCAGTAACTCCACCTGGGGCTTCAAAATGGGGTTACCCTTCTCTGTGTATCCAGACCTTATTGAAATTCCTCCTGATGTTTTCATCTGAGTGTCTCACATCTGGCACAGACCTCTCACTGACCATGTGACATCTGCTTTTCTCTGCCTCTCTTGCTTTAGTTTCTAATGATTGACTGCTCTTGTCACCAAAGCTTGAAACAGTGCTACCAGGACCTACCAAACATACTCTCAGTGCTGTTAATACCCACTGAGGGTGGCAAAGCTTCTCCCACCAGCTACCCAAGGCTGTTCCATAGCTGCAGGTGCCCAGTGCAGCAAAGGTACCGATGTCTGTGCTTCTGGCATGTGTGCCCAGTATCTTCCCATCACAGCACCTTAGCCAAAGCCAACTAAATGTTCTGCCAATGGCCCTGAAGTCTGCTGATGTGGGCACTGTCACCCACTGCCAGTGCCCAGTGTTGAGGACACTGATGTCTGCAATATGGCACCATCTCTGCTTGCTGGTGAAGTTGCTAGTACCAATTCCACCAACTCCTTTTGTTCCCAACATCCCTAAAATTCATGATCTGCTTTTCTTATGAAGCTTCTTCCTCTTAAGGCTCCATTTGTGGGAGCTGGGCCAGGGCCCAGTCAGAGCACCAGATTCTGAAATCCATTCAGAATCACCCATCCCCTCTGACCCTCATCCGTTGTCCTTGAATCAAATACCTCTTGGCCACCTTCTTTGAGCAGAATCGTCTTTTGAGGATACTGGATTTTTCATTGAAAACAGGCTCATGCAAGACCATCCAGCCAGCCATGCACACATCCCCACACATGTTAGATGAGCACTGCTCTCTATTCGAGCTACGTTCCATGTCGTGCAGCTGCAGCCATCAAGCTGACAGATTCCCAGTCCATTTAGAGAATAAGGGACGTTTTATTTTGAGTTTCAGGAAATCACCAGAATTGACCATTTCGTACCACCTCTACCCAAGTGCCCAGTCCCAGCCACTGGCCTCTTTCTCCTGGATCACTTCCACAGCCTCTGAACAGGCCCCGCTTTCTCTACCCTTGCTTCCCTATGAGCTGTTCTCAACAAAGCAGCCAGAGTGATTGCACTGAAACATAAGCCAGATCGTCTCACGCCTCTGCCCCAGTTCTTGCACTGGCTCCCCATTTCTATCAGAGTGAAAGCCAAAGTCCTTACAAAGCTTTCGACGCTCTACATTATCTGGCCCCCAATTACCTCTCTGACCTGCCCCTCACTCCCCTCCTGCTGCACGCGCTGCTCCAACCCCATCAGTCTCCCTGTTAGTCCTTAAACACGCACCAGGCTCATTCCTACCTATGGGCCTTTGCTCTGCCTGTTGCCTCTCCTTGACGTGCTCTCCCTCTAGTCAGCAACACAGCCAGTTCATCGCCTTAAATCTTTGTTCAAATCTTGCTTCTGAATGAAGCTTCCCCCAACCACCCAATTTACTACCACACCTCCCCACCCCACACTCACCCTCTAGCACTTCCAATCCTCTTGCTGTATTCACTCTTTTTTTCACAGTACTTATTACCTTCTGACATAACTTTCTTCCTTATTATGCTTATCAATTATTATTTGTGTCCCCCACTAAAGTGAAAGGACTGGCACTTCTACATGTTTTGTCCACTCGTACATCCAGAATAGAGCCTGGCATGTAGTAGACATACTGTAAGTATTTGTTGAGTGACTGAATGAAGGAGTAGGTAAGTGCATGGATGGATGGTGACAGGTAGGTGAGTGGTAGGTCCTCAGCTTTGTGACCCGATACTAATTTTTGGCCACCACATAGATTATATCCTTTGTACTTCCCTACCCGGGCAGAATGCAAGTCACTCATCTGTACACTGCCAACTTTGGTTTTATGATGCATTTATCTGTCTGAGATATTTCAGTGGGTGATGGTATTATATACATGCCTGGAGGCTCTGAGAAAGGACATGGTTTTAAAATATCAAATAAACAGAATTGACATTCAAAACATTATCTTCTGAAGACTGAAGTTTGGGGAGACTTCTTTAGTTGAGACTGATAATGCGCAAAAAATTTTTTGCCAATTTTTAGTAATATTTGAAGTTTCTGTTTTGAGAACAAAGCAGTGTACTGCATAACCATCAAATAGCTACATGAATGTCAGAGAGCATGTACTCTCAGAGGGAAAAAAAGTGATCCTGTGTCTTTTTCTAAATACAGTTTGTATCACTGGGAGAGCTAGAAAATGTGAATGATTGTAAGCATCGTTCAGCACCTTATTCTAGTTGCAGTAAATCCTCTTCATCTTTAATCTGAGCCCTTGTTCCATAAGACAGCTTCACAACAAGGAAATAAATCAAAACAAATAATGATGTTTAACAAAGAGCCCTAGGGTCATCATTATCTCAACAAGGATCTTAGAAATGAAAAGATGCCAAACACATGTCCTTTCATTGAATTTTTTTAAATACCCCTTTACCAAAATCTTCAGGGAGAAGTACAATAAAATCACTTGGCCCCAGTGCATGTATGTGTAGTGGCTCTATTGGTCTGTGCATCCACACCCCCATTGGCCTTATCTGGCAGGTAAACTGCCAGGTTCTTGGGTCACGCCACAGACAGTAGTGACCACACATGTGCATAGATGAAGCTAAAAAGACCTGTGCCTCACATAATGTAGGGGGGGCATGGGGAAGGCAGTACAGCACAGAGAAAACAAGTAATGACTCTATAGCATCTTACTACGCTGATGGACAATGACTGTAATGGGGTGTGTGTGGGGGCTTGATAATATGGGTGAATGTAGTAACTACAATGTTGCTCATGTGAAACCTTCATAAGATTGTATATCAATGACACCTTAATAAAAAAATTTAAAAGACCTGTGCGTTACTGGCAATCTCTTTGCACTGCTTGCAAAGTGATAAAGAGATTGTTTTGTAGTTGTTGCTATTGTGGTTGTCATTTTTCCTATCGTGATTTATAGAACTCATCTGTTTCAGCAACTTCACTCGTTTAAGTTTTGGCGAATCCAACACTGTTGGTCAGAGGGGGTGACCCCCAACCCTGATCGTAGAGGCTGGACTAACCTGGCTAGTCCTTCTACTTTGTTCACCAGCTGGCCATTATTGTGCTCTCAGGAATCTGACTGCCCCTGTGTGTTGCAAACATTTCCTCTCTGTGCGCTCTGTTGTCTGCTGCTTTACTTCCAGTTTACTCCTTGGTCTAAGACTTGTCAAAATAAGGGATACCTCAGGCCCTCTCTAGGCTGCATCTACTTTGTTTCTTTTATTCATGAAATAGAAATCACAGGGCATCAAGAGACCGTGCCCAGTCTGAAGTGCTTTACTTTCCCTTTAATCCTCAAAAACCAAGTAATATCCAGATATCACCTCCACACTGCTGCTGCCCTGTTCCTAAAGCTGCAAACATCCTATTGTCTGAACACACAAAGGACCTCAAGTTGGCAAGGCTCAGCTGGTGGCAGGAAACAAATAGAGAAGTCACCATTATCTGCTATTTTAAGTCCCTGGCGACATCCAAACACAGTTCACTTACCGCTGAAGGTTTAAGTTTCTCCCTATTCTTTTATAGAAATTGTATCCATAACAGAGTCTGACTCTAAACAAAGGGACTTCAAGCAACAGATTTGTACGTGTTCCTTATCACCCTCCCTTGCTGCGTCTATACAGCACAGAGACCTCATCAGCCCTTGCTTCCTAGCAATAGGCATGGTGTGTTAATCCTTTCAATCCCTACAGAAGGAAGAGCATACATGGAGTACCCATAGTCTCAGACTCCATAAGAGGCATTTTCCCAGAGATCACTTAAAACCCTTCACCAAATGAGGTAATGTGTGTGAAATTGCTTTGGGATCTTTAAAATCTGATATGATTGTTCGGTGATGTTCTCATCATTAACAGTCCTATCCATTTTGTGGACATGTTTCTCCCAGCAAAGCTGCACCGTGATAGCACTTAGGTGGTGATGGATAGACTTTCTTCTGGGGCCCTGTGGCCAGTGGATCTGCCTTTCTTTTTCATGTTCAAGCAGCCTTTTAAGAGCCACTGATGAAACAGCACAACGACATCTAAGCCCAGGTCTCAGAGGCTGTAGATCTGATCCTCACACCACATGACAGACCTGCTCTTGGCCGGAGCTGCCCTGCACACTCCCTGTCCTCAGGGCTGCTGTTAGTCCAAGTCTCAGGAAACAGCAGGACAAAGCAGAAGGAGCTAGAACAAGTAGCCGGCATAGCGGAGGTACCCAGTGACATCAGCTGTCACACTGCAAAAGTCCTGTCAGGGAGCCTACTAGTGCGGAGGATGTCCAGGTGAGAAAAGAGAAGCCACGGTCCACGGCAGCTTCACAGGCAGGTTTAAGCAGCTGAGCCTGGCACGTCAGGGCTGCTGCAGCAGTAGGTTTACATAAATGATACTCCAGTTTGTGCGTTTGTATCCAGGGAGCGGCATGCCTGTGGATGGCTGCCCTTGGCGGCATGAGGACTTTTACCAGCTCTCACCAAGTTCAACCCAGGTAGCTTCTGGACCCTTACCAACTGTTTTAACACAAAGATTATTAGCCCCAAAGCTAGTTCCAACTAAGCCTCTTGTGCTATAATTTCCAAGACAGGCAAGCAAAATCCCCAAAGCGAAAGGTAGGCCCTCTATACCACCTCGATCCCCATCACACTCTTGGACTCTTGTTCCTTTATATTTCAGACCTTACTCAGCCCCGAGTCCTCATTTCTCTCTCCTTTCTGTGCCTTTACCCTGTACTTTCTAGAACCTTCATCTCCCTCCTTCTCTTTCCGTACAAACTTCTCAGAGGAATAGCTTAGATTGCACTTTCTACTCCCACGTCTCTAACTCACACCCCAACCCAGTACAGTCTAGCTTTGGGGCTCTTCTCAGGAAGGTCCTGGGGGCCTGTTTGCCAGATTCCATGGACCTTTCTGCCTCTCCATCGTAGCAGACTTCTCTGCAGCTTTCCGTCACCACTGGCCACGCCCTCCTTGAAACTCTGTTTCCCCCACTTCTCTTCATGTCTTGACCATTTCTTTTTTGGTCTCCTGCATATAACTCTCATCTTTCACTTTAAAACTATTGGTTCCTCCTCAGGCCGCTTCTCTTCTCCCTCTGCACGCCGTCTGCAGTCTCATCCGTGCATGATTTCACTTCCACTTATGATAAAAACAAGACTCATTGAATGTTTCTGCACGCTGAGGACTGTGTTAAGCTCTACTTGCATTATTTGTTGAGTACCTATGGCAACACTCAGACATAGATATTCTTTTTCTCTCTTATATTACTAACCAGAAAATGGATGCTTAAGAAGGTTGAGTGGTTTTCTCAAGGCCATCGGCCAATAAGTGGCGGCGCCAAGACTGCCTCCTGCACTGCTGCTGATGCCACAGTGATATGTGTCCTCAGACTTTTCCCCAAAATTCAAAGCACTGTTCCACAAGGTCTTTAATTTCTCAGGTCTCAAAAACCTATTCATGACATCTCAGTCTATTTTCTTTTCTTTCTTAGCTGGTAAACTCCCATGGACCGAGATATCAAACCTAGAAACTTGGGGTTTTTCCTACATTTCCCCCTCTTAATCCTTGTATAGTTGTCACAAAGGGATGGTGGCATGATTGACAGAAGGATGCCAACACATGCAATTAAAGGAAATGAAATTTAATGGCAAAGAAGGTGCAAATTTATGGCTTCACAAAATAAGAGACAATGCCATATACTGTCAAATGGAAGTAAGCCTTCCTTTAAATGTTCTGTGTGAAATTACCTTCTTTTCAATTCTGTTTGTGTTAGAGGAAAGGCTAAGCTGCTAAAACAGAACCTCCTTAATATAATGGCTTCAAGAAGAGAATATTTCTCTCTCTCACATCACGGTCTTGAAGTGAGCAATCTAGGTTAACCAGTTGGCTCTGCTCTATGCCATTCCGAAAGGACCAGGGACCTTCCACCGGTGGTGCCGTCATCCTCTAAAGCACCGCTACTCCAAGTACGGTCCACTGACCCACAGTGTGACCATCACTGAGAAGCTGGTTACGAGTGCAGAACCTCAGGTTCTCCCTCCAATGTACTGAATTAGAACCTTCATGTTAACAAGGTTTCTCACATTGATTCTTATGTACCTTAAGGCTGGAGATACTCTAGCATATTGTTTTGCCTGTGTAGTCCAAGCTGGCCTCAGCGACCGATGTTCCAGCTAATGAGAAGCAAAAATAAGCAACCCTAGAGCAAGGAACCTATCTTTTAGGTTGAAGGTGACCTGGAATTACATGCAGCACTTTCAGCAGCATCCCATAGGCTCAAATGTGTTATCGTGGAAGCAACGAGAAGAGAAACTGGTGCATCTTGTCTCTAGTTGGGCAGACACGAGCTCAATATAAGCCCCATTACTGCAGAAGAGAATGTAGTTTTTGGTGGAGACGAGGGGTCTCTGTTTCAGTTTTGTAACACTTTTCAGACATAAAAATATCTGTCCAATCTGTTATTGACTTTTTTTGAGTTCCTTATTCTCATGATCTAATTACCATGCCAGTATCATAATGCTGGCTTAATAACTTCTTGCACTGAGAACTATTTTTTTAATCCCAAATCTATCATAATGTAATATCATCTCCCCCTCTTATTGTTTCCTTTTCCTATTTTCATTGTTTTCCTCTTGCCTTCCATCTGTAGCTCCTTCACTTTATATAAGGTATTACCCTTGTTGAACAGACAAAGCTGGTTCCAGGCAGAAAGAATGGCAGGCAATACATGCATGTCCATACACATATATGACAAACCCAGACTATGTTAAATAAAACTGAGAAATTAAGAGAAAATAAAACTGTAGTGGTCATGTAATCCTACCCAAGGCTTCTAGATCAGTGGTTTTCAAACATTTCTTTTTAAAGCAGAGAAAGCTTTCCTTCCTCTTCTTACCTGCATAAAACACTGAAAATATGAGTTATTCTGGTTGAAGTAGACTAGGCCGTCTGAGCACCTGAGCTGTTCAGCTGCCCCAAACTGGCCCCCGTCAGAGCCCCAGGACTCTCCAGAGCCCTGTCCTGGGGCCAGTGATCTCTAACTACTATGTTACCCATGTTAACAGTCTCCCTCTGAAGCCAGATTTGCTTTAAGAGGCTTCTGGAGAAAAGTCAATGCACATTTGGGCAGAAAAACAAAACATCAAGAACAACAAGGAAGGTGCTGGTAAAATGTATCACTGTATCAAAATTTTCCCAGGACTGCTATCTCTGATTTCTGTCCCAGCATAGTTTTCCCAACTTTGGGACTCAACTAGTTGATTCATATTGCCTTGTTGTGAACCTCTGCTGGGAATGCCTGCTGCCTGCCCACCACCCTGCCTCTCAGATTATAGGCTGTGCCTGACGCCCATTCATGCTTAGCAGAACTGCAGGCCTGGCAGCCCCTGGCGTGCCTCTCTCTAGCCTGTCCTGCTAGACGTGCCTGCTGGAGAATGAGTCTCATCGTCGCTGATTTGAGACCCCAGTCACGGTGCTCCTTGCGGGTGCTGCTGACAGCTCGCGGAAGAGATATGGATGCCGTCTGACCTCTAACTACAATAGAAGGCAGACTTTAACAGAATCATAATAGAATTGTATGAAAATTAATACAGAAACTAGCAGAAGGTATAATTCATGTTGACTTGGAAGTAAGGGTAGCATTGGAGAAGGCTCACAGAAGAGGTATTTAAACAGGGCCTTTTATGCTATCTCCTGTTGATAGATTTCAACAGGAGAACAGGAAAATCAGCCTTCCTGGCAGAGGGAATGGCATAGCAAAGCTATGGCGGTATACTAATTATACAGTGGATTATGCCCCCACAATCACAAAATAAAAAATAATTTAGTTTAGGATTAGTAAGCATGCAGTACATAGATGTTTACTAGATGATAATCAGATAGCTTGAAAAGGATGCTGATGTTAACTTAGCAACCTTAGATTTCTCAGTCTCAGGGAGATAAATTTGCCAATGGATTCGTAAACTAAAGAGTTTGGATTATTTTATGTGTTAACTTTGCTAGATCGTGGTGCCCAGACATTTGGTCAAACACCAGCCTAGATGTCACTGTGGAAGTATTTTTTAAATGAAAATAAATCTTTAAACTTTGGGTGAAGCAAATAACCCTCCATGATGTGGATGAACCTCATCCAATCAGTTGAAGGACTAAAGAGGGAAAGACTGAGGTCTTCCAAAGAAACAGAGAGAATTCTTCCACACTGCTTTCCGGCTTGAGCTGCATCCTTCTTCCCTGGTCTCCAGCCTGCCAGGATGCCCTGCAGATTTCAGACTTGCCAGATTTGGGACTTGTGTGTGTGTGTATACACATCCTATTGGTTCTTTTTCTCTGGAAAATCCTAACTAATACAAATATCAAGGGTTTTGACTAAAGAGCTTGGCTTTTTGGAAGACTGATGTTAGCAGCATAAGATAAGCTGGATGAAAGGTGGGGGGAGGCCAAGTGGAAGCCTATTGCATTCATTTCTGTAAGCACTAACAGGAACCTTAAGAACCTAAACAAGGTGGTGGCAGTATGTACAGAGAAGAAGGAACAGGTGGAAGAATTGCTAAGGGAGAAATTGTCGTGCAGCACAGTAACCATTCTGCATATCATTGAATATGTGTCAAGTTAATTTTGTAACTTCATTTGGTTCTAATGCTTTCCACTCTTCAGGTATGCGAAGCCTTCATAGTTTATTGGTCATCTGTTCACATATGTTTTAATTAAGAGTTATAATTTCCATGAAGGAGAGACTATGACTGTTCTGTTCTCTTCGATTCCACAGCATACATCAGAACAGGCACTCAGTATTCACAGAGTGGGCCAGGTTCTCCTCACACTTGCTCTGTACCCTGCCCCCGTCTCAGCCTCCCACTGAAAATTTCCCTCCTCTCACCTCCTTAAGGTGAGTCTGGGAGAACATGCCTCGCAGGAGGAACAGGATGGCCGAGCGATCTGTGTTCAGTGAGATGCTGATGTGATATTTTTTCCAACCCTGCCTTCAACCAAGCTCAAATGACTCTCTCCTTACCATGTTTTAGTGTTATCTAAGACATATCCAGTCACTTCCCAATCATGTAAAAAGGTCGAAAACTGTTCCAGTCCATTTAAGCCTCCAGTTTTATTTCCTTTGCCTTTTACCACCCACCCTCCCCAACCAAGTTTAGGCTTCCCCCACACGGCTGGTACCTCTCTCTTTTCTCATTCCAAATTCCTTGGTGCAGGGGCAAGAAGGAGGGATTGGAGAGAAAGGCATACTTGTTTATATTTAACTGGGTTCACTTTGCAGAGCTCTAGGGATTATCCCCACTGCTGCCCTCCGGCTAACAGTGACCACCGGCAGCCTCTGTGTGGCAGCCAGCTGCTCTCTCAAGAGGGGTGTGTGAGTGCTTGGGGTGACCTGTGGGGACCCACGATACAGTCTCTGGTATTGGGCATCAGACTGTACCCCAACTTGATTCATCAAGACTCCCTAAGCTTGCTCCCAGTATCCACTGCTGGGGGGCTGAGCTTTCTGAGTGGCTAACAGCAAGACCTCCCTGCCAGGCTGTTTCAATTCCACTGAGTCTCTCCTCCTTCCTTCTTTCCCTTTCTCTAGCTATTTCCTTATGTCAACTGGGACAGCTGATGTTGGGGTGTGAGTTTTCTAGGGCTGGGGAGATTGTTCAGGATAGTAATGTGTGCTCAATTACTTAGGACATCCTGGAGAATGGCCCTAGCCCCAGTATATTTGTAGCTCTCCATAGAATATGAAGGTACTTAATACCTTTGAGCCTCTGCTTCAGGTCCCTAGCCTCCGATTTCACACATATGTAACATCCAGTTATTTGCAACTGCCACTAAACCTCATTTTTCAAACCCTGACTTGTCATCTGCATTTGTAGCTACTGTGTCATAAACATTGTGCACAAACATTTAATGAGTAGCTAAACTGTGTCAGTCAATGTGTAAGTGAAATACACAAGTCTGATGCAGTTCAGACTCTAATAAAAATAATAAATTACACTGTAACTTCTAAATAAGGGGACAGTCAAACCTTAAAATGGAAAATAGATTGAGGAGTGGAGCAGTAGGAAGGAGGAAAGGAGAAAAAGTAACTTAAAAGTGAGAAAGAGTAAATAAAATCCCAGAAGAAGGAAAGAGAGAGAAAGCAATAGAAATATTTGAAAATGTAATTGCCTTGACTTTTGATCGATCCTGGCTAGAAGAAAAAAAGAAGCTACAAATGTTTGGGGACATTTGGGGAGTTTTAATATGGACTATAAATTAGTTATAATTTCATCAACATTAGATTTCCTGAGTGTGATGATACTGTGGCTATTATCATCAAGGAAAATGTCCTTGTTCTTGGGAGATGCAGGCTGAAGTATCAAGAGGTGAAGTTTTATGGTGTCTGCAAATGGTTCAAGGGGAAGAAAGTGTCTTTCCAGTGGTTCACCTAAAATAAAAAATGGAAGTGTTGTGTGTGTGTGAAGGAGGGGGTGGAGAAAGAAAGGTAGAAAACAAATGTGGCAACCTGTCAACCTTCGGTTGAGTCTAGTGCCAGGGTATTCTGGGAGACATGGACATGTCCCACTGACGTCTCCCTTCAAGGAAGGACCTGCCCAGAAGCAGGGGGAGAGGTCAGCAGAGCCTGCAGCTGTCAGACTCTCCAGGGGCTGCCTCCACTGCAGAGAGCAACCTCAATACAGTCGTGCTCTTCCCAGGGCAGCTGCCTCCAGTGACTGACTGGGAGGGGAGCACAAAGGCCCCAACATTTCTGCCCAGCACAGGCCACTAATACCATAACCTGCTCAAGAGCTCCCCACTGGGTTCACAGAGGCTTGGTCAGGCCCCATCACAGCTCAACTTCTCTTCTGTCCAGCCCTGCTTCCTCAGTCCTCCTTTCACAGGTGTTGATCCCTAATAAACACCTTGCATTCAAAAAATAAAAATAAAGGAGTAAGGAGAATCTCAAAAACGAGAACACTGCCTAGTGACAGAAAGCCTAACACGTTTAAGATTAAAATCTGATTCCCTGATGCCCAAACTAATCTTTGCTATCCTCACAAATCAGACTCATATAGATTTCCATGAATATTTATCTCCTTGAATCCGAAGGAGGAGGAAAATCTATGTTGTATTTTGCCCCGTCTTGCTGTTCCCATCATGAATTTCACTGAAGGGTCCCATCAGGCCGATGAGCCAGCTGCCCTTAGGACTGTGCTATGAGGTATGTGGAGTGGCATGCAAAACAGCACACATCCTAGAAGGGAGGTACTTCAAAAACCAAGAACTAAAAATTCAACTGAAATTTCAAATAAAAGCTAAAGGACTAGAATAACCCATATGAAATTTTAAACCCAGAAGTTTCTCTTGATTAAATTACTCTCATGCTTCAATTTAAACTCAGAAACATTATGTTGCTCTCACACTTCTTTGTTCTCCTAAAGTAAAAAAAAAAAATCTGTATATAGCTGACAAAAAATAGGAGCCTGTCTGCCAGCAAGTTCTCTATTCATGTCTAACATACTGTAGAGTCTATGCAGAGCACATGGTCTTTAAACACTCAAAAGCCCCTTCTTTACTGGCTGAGCACAGCAGTATGTTTTCTCCAGTATGTTTGCACTACCTACAATACAGGGCTTCTCGCATAAGCATGAATTCCTTTGGATGCGTAAGTCAGGCAGTATTTTCACATGCTTTGATATTGTGCATATGAGAATTATCATTTGTATTTTGGGAATGCGGTTCCTTGTGCCTTCAGCATTGAATTAATATTGCTCAACGAACCTCATTTTAAATTCTATCCAGCAGAATGCCAATAATGTCTATAACAGAAGTTTGACATAATTAGTTCTCTCAAATATGGAGTTGATTTAGCACCTAAATTGGAATATTCTGGGTGCATTTGTGAAAACTAATTCAGCGTGAAAATTATTCATTAATAATTTAGATTTGGGCATAAAGTATTTGGGTTTTCCTCATATTCACAGTGAGAAAGATCTGTTGCTTCCTATCAGATAAATTTCCAGGTGGCAAAATGCATCCTGTTTTGGGGACATAAAGTAAACAGTTTAAGTTAATCCTAATGTGATTTTATTAATTACAGATGAGACCCATTGGCCACGATGGCTACCATCCCACCTCTGTTGCTGAGTGGCTGGATTCCATTGAACTCGGTGATCACACCAAGGCCTTTCTAATTAATGGCTACACATCAATGGACCTGTTGAAAAAAATCTGGGAGGTTGAACTTATTAATGTAAGTTGGTCTCTTAAAGACACCTTAGCCATTCACCCTTGATGAATGAAATTCTTATCATATGTTGGTAACTTTTGCTTTCTTCATAAGTGGTAATCCAACAAGGATTTACAGATATGCCTCCTGTTTTAAATATATGGCTCTTAGTTCCAATCAAGCTCCAGAATCATTGTCTTTTGAAGTATTGATGTAGGGAACTAAGAGGATTCTCAGAGTGTTTTACGTTATCTAAGAAAATCTTCCAGGCATTTTTCGGGCTTTCCATTTTAGGAAATGTTGTTGTTTAGGATATGGATGTGATAACAAGTAGATTCCCATTCTGATCTTTGTTCTTACTCATTGATAAAGTTTACAATTATCATTTTAGTTTTCTATTTCTGTTTCCTTGTCTCTCTATTCCTTAACTGCATGTATAAACCCCATACTTGAAGAGACTGCTTTTGTTCTTATTAGATAGCTGCTGTAATATCATATTTTCTTTTCTAGGGCTTATATCTAGTCTTAAGTTATCTCTGTTTTATTCATAAGCTTGGCATAGATTTTTCTATAAAAACTTGTCAACATATGTTGCCATGTATTCAAGCCCAAAGAGATCAACGAAATCTGCATAAATGGTTTTGACATTGATACTTTCCTCATTTCATTTTTAATGCTATTTTATTTCCAATGGCATAAAGGAATGAAAAGATAATGTACAGTTATCATGCCTTCATATTATATTTGGCATCATGAATATCTCTTTCCAAAAGTGAATGAGGAATCATTTAATCTTTTAGAGAATTTCTTAAATTTAAGCTTTATATTCTAATAACTATTTTAAAAGCATTCATAAGCTGAAATATAAAACAAGTAAGTTCTGGCTGGTTCAAAAGCACTCTGTTCTACTCTTTATGCCACTTCCTTTCCAAATGGAAGTCTCCACATTTTGCATGTCATTAATTATTTTAAATGATGGTCAGTAGTTGTAACTAATTATTCTTTGCTTTTAAAAATCTGTCTTAAAAATTATATCTTTTCTAGAATATCTTATAAAACTTTTTAATCTAAAAGTCACTTTAAATGGACAAATTCTTGGCTCCATCTTCTAATTTGCCATCAACCACTCTTAGATTCCATCCTTATCCCCTCTCAAAAGCCATCATCATTTCAGAAGAAACTCGCCTTCTGACTAAAAGCCTCTGATTAATTTTGTTCTTAGGCTGTGTAGCAGTGGAATTAACTGTAACTGTATTGCTTTTTGGTTACATGGAGATTTCAGGTCCTCACTGAGAACTGGATGCTCCTCTCACAGCTGCTCTTAGCCCTTTGTTAAAGCGGGAACTTCCATAGATGAAAAAACATGCTTCTGTGACATGTATTCTAGTCAGTGACACAACTTAATATCTTTATATAACATCTTCTGAATAATATCTCCCTACTGAAGAGAAGGTACCAATGGACAGCAATAGCACATGAATCACTCACCTAACTGGTATTAGCAGTAATCCCTCATAGAAAAGAATGGATTCTAATAGAACTCTATTATAAAGTGTTTTCACTGAAGCAAGACTGTGTGTCTCCCCAAACCCAAATATCGGGGCTGGCTTTTAAGGTGTGGACTTGGATCCATGCTTCCCCCAGTGGTGTGGGCAGCCTGGAGATCCCTGTCCAGTCACCATGGCCAGGCTTTGTGGACAGCTGCAAGTACTTTGGGACTGGGATGCCAGAAGGCCCCAGGTTTAATGCCAAGGCTCAAAGACTGATCCTCTACCAATAAGGGCCAGCCAGGCTTGAGTTGGGACAGAAGGATAGCCTTTTCCACCTGCTGACTCTCGAAGTGTTTTCCCTTTAGCTCCACTTACTCTAATACAATCTGACTTTGGTCTGAAGAGCGGTGCCTGTTACAAGCATTGTATCAGAGTTGGAAAATAGAATCACTGTGCTTTAGACCTTGAGACCAAATTCCTCAGCTGGAGTACACCACCTGCATCTAACACCAGCCAACATTTTTTCCTTCAAGTGAACTGATAGAATTTAAAGTTTGTGACTTTATGGGAAAGTTCACACTCTTGATGGGGAGGCTTTCCAAACCATTTAATTCCTTAAATACACTTATCATGGACAAAAACTTATCTGTACCATTAGGCTTGGAAATCAGAGAACAAAATTTTTATTCCCATTAGAGCTGCTAACAAGAGTAGTTCATATGATGGTTTAGGATTGTTGGGTTTTAAAATGAGAGAAAGGAACAATGTGTGCCTGCTGCCTTACAAAG
The DNA here is from genome assembly GCA_032199065.1 of Smutsia gigantea. Classification (NCBI taxonomy): domain Eukaryota; kingdom Metazoa; phylum Chordata; class Mammalia; order Pholidota; family Manidae; genus Smutsia; species Smutsia gigantea. The sequence goes on along the minus strand of JAVSCE010004939.1, from coordinate 320,471 downwards.
CTTTCAACTGGTGTCAAACTCAAGACATTTATTTGTCCAGCTAATAGAGGAAGGTATGCCAATATAAGGTAAATATGTAATATATAGACCCAGTAATTCAATAGTAAGTATCCATAATTTGCTATTCTCTAGCCTAAAGGAAATGCACACTTTGATTAGAAGCAAAACTTTTTAGGGAAATCACATCCTGTATTTTTGACATGAGTGGCTTGTTTTAAGGAAACTAATTGGCTGCAGTAACTGGTGTTGTATGTAAAGTGAAGAGAAAAGTCAGGTGTCGGGTGTCTTTGATACAGAGGTCTGCTGCCGGAGGGGAGGAAAACAGGGTGAGGAGGCTGACTGCTAATGTGATTACAAATAACTTCAGCATCATTGAATAGTACTGATTAAGCCTTCAATTTCACAAGATATTATGCATGATATTAGACAAATATTGACATGTTCTCAGTGAGCCTACTAAGTTTATGCAGTCTTTTCAGGAGGAAATGAAAATTGTACAAAGTTGTGACTTGGAAAATACAAATACATTCAAAATTATAATCTTTCAAAAGGTCCCCAAAGTTTTTTTTTCTTGGTGGAGTACATGATTGCCTTTGAAAAACAAGATTATTTGAGTAAACTATTAAGGGTTTTGGTCACAAAGTTTTACCCAAAGTGGAGGGATTAGGGAGAGTAGTGAACATCTTGTATCTTAATATCAGCATCGTCAGCAGTGGAAATCAAGCATAGAGAAACTTTTAAGACATAAGGTATTGCCAATTTTACAGGCCCATGTGTGTCCATACTTAGAGAATGAAGTATGTGCCAATAATTGTTCCTTAATTCCCTAACTTGTGCTTTACCAATAGTTCTGTTTTGCCCCTGTGTCTGTCACTATCATTAAAGCATCATTAGTACTACCTTCTCTTTTATATTGATATTTTAGTGTTATATGAATATGTTAGAGAGATCGGCAGGCAAATTGTTCCCTCTGCAGATGCTAGCTGGATGAACCTCTAGCTTGAAATATAGTCCTTTCCAAAGGCTTGTTAAAAGAATTAAAGACTAGTGAACAATACAAAAGTACATGAATAATTTTTACTCCGAAGATTATTCAAGCCTTGTATATGGTGTGGTACCAAGTTTACGCAACAGTTCCTACTACTAGTGATGACCTCAACAGCTTTGCATGGAGGAAATTTTAGATAAAAGGGCCTCATATATTCTGCATGAACTGTGTATAATAATTAGGAATCTCCATGAAATTATCCATTTTCTAACCAAAAACAAAATTACTGCAATTATGAAAAACTGTTAATTTATTTAACAGTCTGTACTCACTAAAGGGAGTTTGGTTAGACAAAATAAATTTGAGCACTGTCTAATTTATTAATTTGTGAATCTCAGTATAAAATGTATCATTAATTTCTTCCCATTGGCTTTACAATTATTTACCAAAGAAACAATTCTATCCCAAGTTTATAATATTCTGTAATATTGATAATGATAGAAGTACCCACTGAAAGAACTAAATAAAATTCAGGCTTCATGTATTTTTAAATCTCTGCTCATTAAGTACAAGCATAGCTTTAAAAATCTCTAACTACAGTGGTTGGCTGTGTTTTAAATACCTTTGGGTAGAACCAAATAAAATAATTAAGGTAGTGATACCCATATGTGTCCCATGAAAATCATTTGACTTATTTTTGTAACACTAAATTGATTAAAAGATTATTTGCTTCTTGCCTAATAGCTGCTGAAAATATACTTACATCACTCTTTTGTTTAGGACTGTCATTTTTCTTTTTGTTTTTTCTTTTGTAATGTTGCTGATTTAATTTCTACCTTTCCAGGGAAATTTTTTCATAGTCTGATCACTTGGAAATGTGCTAAGAATTTTCCACAGTTAACATCCTAGTTTTGGTTCACATCTTTAATAGTGTGATTTTATTTGCTTTAAATGCTGTAGAAATATAGTCCTGTAGGTACCATATTAGACTCATTACTTGCTGTGATGTTTTTACTTCATGATCAGCATTATAAACCCACCCTCCTATCTACCCTACCCTCATTGCTATAACTGCAATTAAATTTCCTCCCCAGAAGTCTTTTTTGCATTGTGAATGGGTGTGTATGTATGTATGTGTATGTGTACATGTATTGGATAAAGGCAAATGGTAATTTATACTCCCAACCAAGAATAATAATCAGCAAATTCATAAATTGCAGGGGAGTTATGGGGAGGATAAATGTTATAATTCCTTTTCCAAGCCAATTATTTTAAGTAAAAGGTTATACCTTCACTATAGGACATTAATAAATGAAAAAAAAATCATTTCCACACCAGGGAAGCTACATCATTCAACACTTCAAATGTTAACAACTTTAATCAAAGCCAAAGGCTTTAACTAAATAATTGGATATGAGTATTCAAGTGTAGAGCAAACTTTTAAAATTATGTATGGACTTAAGCATTTCATTTATACCCATATATAGAACAGCTGGCTCTTCACAAACCTTCAGGACAGTAGACAAAACCTATGAGCTTCAAACATTATCAGTTCTGTATCGAGTAAAACCCCTGGACTCTACCACCCCTGCTCCTTAAGATGCAAGCTTTCCCAGAAACTCTCTAGAAGTTTCCCTCACTTGGCCCAAGTTCTCGATAAAGCATCCTTCTCCCTCCCTCATATTAGATGAACAATCCTCTCCCAAATAAATACCCACTCTCCAGTGATTTTTAACTCTTACATGTATGGCCTAGAGGTTGATGATGGGCTAACATTGGTATTATTGACTCTACATTTTTTAGCATATTTTGCATATTTTAGCGTATATATTCTACTCTCAACTTTAGAGCCTTGACCTAAACTGAGACAGAATTATTCCACAATAAAATATACATAAACACTAAAACTTCATTGGAAGCAATATAGTTTTTATTTTACATTTAAAGTGAATTGGCATTCTTGCAGTGCCTCAGGGTCAATGTTAAGGACATTACTAAAGTGTTAATAACATAATTAGCATAACACAGACACACACAAAAAACATACACATACACACATACACACAATCAAAATAAACAAATCATTTGGGCCTGAAGAGATAGTCTTAAGCACTCAGCAACAAGTGAATTTTATAAAGAACTGAAACCCTCTGATTATAGCCATTTATGAACCATCGTTGTGCAGAAAGGAAAATCACACTGAGTGTCTAGAAATTTCTGCCTTAAAAAAGAAAGTTATTTTAGTGGCTATCTGTTGTTTTTCCCCATCCAGATTTCATTCACTCCTCCCCTGATTAAAACAAAGCATTCCAAATTTCCTCTGAAGAAACCACCTCTATCCTTCCACATTCCATACCTGAACATATGACCCAGTTCTAAGCCAACTCAGCATTCCAGCCTTTCTCCCACTCCCACAGGCTGCAAAGTATTCTTTAATTTATTCTTCATAATTTGGGGGTCCAGTGAAAAATTAAAATATGGGACCCCTCTTTCAAAATTATTTAAAAATTTAAGACAATGACAGAACATTAAGCCAAGTACAGATTCCTTCAAAGTGCAGGTCCTGGCACAGCTGTACAGGTCACACAACCAGGAAGCTATCCCTGCTCTTCAGTCCTTTGTGTATAATCATATTTCTATCTGTTATCATTTTTCTTCTACCTGAAAGTCTTTCTTCAACATTTTTTATAGTATCGGCTGCTGGTAAAATAGTTTATTTTACCTTCATTTTTGAAGATATTTTTGCTGGGTATAGAATTCTAGAGTAACAGTATTTGAGATGTCCATCTATCATCCTCTCTTCTTCATTATTTCTGACAAGAAATCTGCTGTTATCCTTTTTTTATAGTTTTGTTGTTATTGTTCCTTTGTACATAACATCTTCCTCTGGCTGCACTTGATGGTACCCACTTTATCACTGATTTTGAGCAATTTGTTTGTGATGTACCTTGATGTAGTTTTCTACATGTTTCTCAGGTATAAATGTTTTTTGAGCATCTTAGATATCATGTCTATGTTTTCATCAACATTGGAAAATTTGGGATCATTATTTCTTTTTTTTTTGATTCCTCATGAAGTTCTTATATTTCTTTTTTTAATAGCAGGATAACACACACACAAATCCATATACATCATAAGTGTACAGCATAAGGAATTTTCACAAAAAGTTACATACATGTAACTAGCACCCAGAACAAGAAATGGAAAATTACCGGCCCTCATGGCTCCTTCTAGTCTCTAGTCTTCCCATGCTCCCCAAAGCAATTACCATCCTTATCCTAACAGCAGGGTTTAGTTTTCTTGTTTTCTACAGTATGCTCTTGCATAGAGCTTATTTCATTTACATTACATTGCATGTAGTTGTAGGACTGTTTATTCTCTCATTGTGTAATGTCTTCAACTTGATTTTTCAAACTTTATCAGTTCTGTATCAAGTAAAGCCCCTGGATTCCACCAGCCCTGCTCCTTCACAGCATCTAAATTGCAAGCTCTTCCAGGAATTCTCTAGAAGTTTCCCTCACTTGGCCCAAGTTCTCAATAAAGCACCCTTCTCCAAGATATAATGCACATATCATGCAACTCACTTATTGTGTACAATTTGATCCTTTTTAGTATATTTACATAGTTATGTAACCATTGCCACAATTATTGCTTTTAATTGTGGCCAAAAACACATAAAATTTCCCATGTTAACTGTTCTTAAGTGTGTAGTACAATGGTGTTAAGTATATGCATATTGTTATGAATCAGGTCTATAGAACTTCATCTTGCAAAACTGAAATGCTATATCCATGGAACAAGAGCTCCCCTTTTCCTTCTCCCCACCAGCCCATTGCAACCACCATTCTACTTTCTATTTCTGAGAGTTTGATTACCTTAGGCACCTCACATAAATGGAATCATATAGTATTTGTCTTTCTTTCACTAAGCATAATGTTCTCAAGTTTTACCCATGTTATAGCATATGACAGGATTTCCTTCTTTTAAAGGCTAAATAATATACCACTGTATGTGCAGTGCACATTTTCTTTATGCATCTGTTGATACACATTTAGGTTGCTTACACCTCTTGGCTATTGAAGGTAATGCTGCAGTGAACATGGGTGTGCAAATATCTCCTCAAGATCCTGTTTTCAATTCTTTTGAATATATACATAGGAGTGGTATTTCTGGGGCCTATAGCAGTTCTATTTTTAAATATTTGAAGAGCCTCAATACTGTTTTCCATAGTAGCTACACAATGGTCATTACTTCTTAAAATCTTGTTTTCTGTGCCAACTTCTTTCTCCTATCCTTTGGAAATTCAAATCACAGGCTATCTGAAGTTGGGCTATAGTCCACCAGTGCTCTATTAATTTTTTAAGAACATTTTTCTCTGTATGATTCATTTGGATAATTTCTATTGCCATGTCTTCAAGTTTACTAATTTTTTTTGTAATGCCTAATCTATACTATTATTAATATCCAGCATATTTTTCACCCCATAGATTGTACTTTTCATCTCTAGAAGTTAGACTTAGTTCTTAATATTTTCCATGTCTCTATTTAACATGCTTTTCTTTACTGAACATATAGAATATGGTTATAACAATGGTTTGAATGCCCTTGTCTTCTAATGTTAACATCTTGTGTCTGTTTTGGGTCAATTTCACTTGATTGATTTTTCTTCTTGTTGTTCTTGGCATGCCTGGTAGTTTTTATTGCATGTCAGACATTATGATTTTTACCTTGTAGGGTGCTGGATATTCTTGTTCCTATAAATATTCTTGAGCTTTGCTCTTGGACACAGATAAGCCCCTTGGATATACTTTGGTCCTTTCCGGTCTTGCTTTTTAAGATTTGTTTGGCAACACCAGACCATCATTTTAGTCTCTGGCTAGTACTGCCGCACTGCTGAGGCAAGGTGTCTCTGAGTATTCCAGCAATGCCCTGTGAGTTTCCAGGTCTCCCAGTCTGAATAGTGCAGACTACTCCCACTCATCTTTATTCCCACTGATCTTTGCAGGTGATTTTTTTTTTAACCTGGTCTCGGGTAGTTTTCTCATACAGCATGTGCTGACCCGTACTCTCTCTCCTCTCTAGTACTCTGCCCAAAAAGCTGTAGCCCCTTTAGTCCCCCTAGACTCTTTCAGTTCAGAGTCTTCCAAGCTCCCTGGTTCCTTCCTCCCTGAACCATGATGTGAGCATTCTCACAAGCGGGCAAACTAGGGCAGTTGTAGAGTTCACTTTGTTTCTCTTCTCTCAGGGATCAATGTCCTTCGTTGCCTCATTCCAATGTCTTAAAAACTAGTTTTAAATAAATTTTGTCTGGATTTTTTAGTTGTTTCAGGTGGGTTTCGGGGGGTGGGGAGGGTGTATATACAATCCCTGTTACTCCACCTTGGCCAGAAGCCCAAATCCATGCTACCTTGTTAATCCCTGTGGGCTGGGGAACCCCTAAATGAATCAATCTTTGGTGGTGGCATCTGGGCATTAGGAGTTTTGTAAAAGCTCCCCAGGTGATTTTAATGTGCAGGCTGGGTCAAAGACCACTGCTGTAATCTCTGTGGAGCCATTAAAAGGATTTTAACCAGGAAATGACATGATCAGAAGCAGTAGGCAGGGTCCAGAAGCTGACGAACTCAGAGACAGAGCGGCCTGTGAGGGAAGAAGGAGCTGAGTCAGCCATTCTGCTGTGCAGCTATTTCTAGCGATGAAGGCATTCGGTGTGACGGCAACAAAATCTGTGTGCCTCCTTAGACCTGAGGGTTTCCCTGACCTAGAATCCCATAAACGTAGAGTCAGTCTCCATCATTATGACCCCAAGTATTGAGGAGAGGATAAATTGCAGTCAACATTCCAAGGAGGCAAGGACAAATATGCTTTTCAATAATGGCTAAAATTGTTTCAGTTTGACCCTTAAAAGGCTAAGCCTTGGTTGTGGGAAGTATTTACTTATTGTTTGTAAAGTAAAGGGTAGACCACATGGTGTGAGTCCGTGTTTCAAATGCACCCTCTCTTCTCTCATCTTTATCTGAGAATCAGGTCACTTGACTTTGAATCCTGTTTCTGCTGGTCAGTATGTGACCTTAAGTCATTTAGCACTCTGGGCCCCAGTTTCTCATTTGTAAAAGGGAGATAATAACATCCACCTCACTGGCTTCAGAGGTTTCCTGTGAGATTCAAAAACCGCATGAGGGCTTTGTATCATTCCTTTCTCTTCTCTCCCTGTTTTATTCTTCTTTTTCCTCTAATTTTTCCTTTCTCTCTCCCTCCTCTCCCAAAGTTAGGCTAGGAGCTGGCCAGCTACCTCACAGCATGTTTCCACAGCACAGTTGCTATTTCCTTATTGTTCTCAGAACACGCCCATGAGAACAGAGAGAGCCCTGCTTAATGTGCAAACTCTGGCCTTGGAGTCACTGCTCAGCCTCTCTCTTCCCTCCCAACTCATTTCTCCTGCCCTGGCCTCTCAGCCTCCCATCTTGCCCAGCAGGTGTCATCTCTCCCGACCAGCCCTGTCCAAACCGTCCCTGCGTCATGCTGCTCAAAATCTGTCCACCCCTAGACTGGGTGAACACGAGGGGTAATGACTCTCTCACCTTTGTGTAGCAATATTCATGATAAGCTGCTGAGGGTCTTCCCTCCTTTTTTCTGATTGTGCAGAGGCGCAGGATTGCTAGTTTCTTTTTCTCCCTCAGCTTCATAGCATTGACCCTTGACTCTCAGTAACTCAGTCCTCTTTATTCTTGAATCAAAAGACCTTGGCTCATAGTAGGGTAGTGGCTCAGAGGTTAGGAATGTACTCATTCTCAATTTATCACCCATAATCTTAAACCTTTATAGAATCTGTTCTAAAGTTTCAGCTTGATGATCTGTAACAGTGAGAATTTCTGACTGCTGTTTGAAGTAGCATAGTGTTCCTTTACATTGAAATTTCTCCTTTTATATGTATAGTATAATTATAATGAAGTCAGTTAATTTTTTGTTCTGTATTTTGCTCAGATTTTTAACATGGTTTGAGGACTTTTGTTTCAGAATTCTTTCCTGGAAATATTTAGGGCAGAGCCTGTTGCTAAGGAGCTTAGTATATGTTGCAGTTAAATAGGTAAATATGCTAAATGGCTCTACGATTCTAAGAACTTTGAGAAGGGAAAAATTATAATGAATTATTCTGTGGTATAGAAAAGAAAAAAAATCCTCCATAAAATGCAAATATACTTTTCATGCTGTTCTCATGGACAAATACTTTGGGTCTTCCTTGGGAAAAGATCTGAGATCATACTGAAAATATAAGCACCTACCTTCTTAGATGAAACTTCTTAGAGTACTTTTTGTTAGAAGAAAAACTATTAAGAAATTTGAAGCCTGATATATGAGCTGCCATGGAAAAGATTGATAATAAATAAAGACTCAGAGTAAATTATAAAGATTAACATTATCAACAAAATAAGTATATAAGATTAGTGCTAGAATCAGCCCCTTAAGAAAATAATTCAGAGCTGGGAGGAGAAAGATGAGGAAAGTGGTTTTGGAACTTAAGATTTATATCTGCTTTAAAGATGTTTAAAGTTGATTTAGAATTTAAGTTTATGTATTTTACTAAAGAGATGTTAAACTGGATATCTGTCATCTCAAATTATTTTTGAACTCAAGCGATGAGCTAATTACCTTGAACCTCATAAAGTATGTAAAATTCCCTGCAGTACAGACCTTATGACTGGCACCCTGCTGCCACCTGGTGGCAGCATACCTAAAGTACAAAGCAAGTGACTAAATCCTGCAAGTTTCTTAAACACAGAAGCTAACTGCAAAGCAAATTATTTAATGCCAATTTTACATCAATCCTTGTTTATAATATTAATATAAAAAAAATCAATGAGAAAAGTTTTGTTTTTGTAGACATCAATCAAACACCAAATTCAAACACCATGTACTTAAAACTTTAATAAAATGGGAAAAACCTACTGTGCATTCCAGTTAGATTAATTTGGGATAACAATGCCCTTTTAAATATATGTATGTATATATGTGTGCTTAACATATAAATATATGTATATTTTCTAGTAGAGTCTTTCTTTATATAAATTGCTTTTGGAGGATAATTAGATTTCCTATAACCTGAATAGGATCATTAACCTTTTAAAAAATTTAATTTCATAGTAGCTGTGGGGGAAAAAAATGTGTTTTATAGTCCTTACCCTCAAAAGAACTTCCAGAATAATAGGGAAGATGGCCATTTACACTGTTATTAAGGGGAACTAATAAATGTGCTCTCTGCCTCCCAAATTGGAACACAGGGTCTTTTCCTGATTAGGGGCTAAAGATGGGAGGAGGAAAAAGTAGGAGGGAGGGGCCAGTACAGTAAATAAAGCACAGAGGCTCTAAAAGCAGTCTTCCAGTGTTTGACTTCTATTTCTTATCATTCTACTACCTTGAGCAAATCACTTCACCTTCTCTAAGGTTCAGAATATGTGAAATCAAATTTCCCTGCCTCTAAAATTTGGATGATGACATTATCTATCTTCTAGATAATATTGGTGTCAGGATTAAATAAAATAATGTAGTATTTTGCACAGTGCTTTGTAAATAGAAAGCAGTGAATTTTTGTTTAATCTAGTATTTTGCACAGTGCTTTGTAAATAGAAAGCCCAAGTGAAGGGGCAGCTGCCAAGTTCCTAAGATTTGTGGGAAGCATTATCAGTTTCCATTGCCACAGCAGTGTGAGGCAGCAAGGTGTCTGGAAATGCAGTGACTTAAAACAATAAGCATTTGTTTAGCTCATGAGATGTGGGTCAATAATTTAGGCTGGACTTGGCTGGAAATTTCTTCTGATCTCAGCTGGCTCCCTCGCTTCTGACAGTTGGCTCTGGTCTGCTGAGGTATGAGAGCTGATTGACCTGAGATGGTCTCAGCCGAGACAACTGGGCAGCTTGGTTCTACCCCATGTTCTCTCCCATCCTCTAACATGCTCTGCCAGGCACATGCTATGGCAAAAACAAAGAGATGTACAGGCATGTTTGTACCATACCTCTGCTTGTACCATACCTGTTAATAATTGGCCAAAGGAAGCTACATGTCCAACTCAGGATTAAGTTGAGAGGGGAGGATGTATTTCACCTCTTGACAGGATGAGCTGAAAATGCACATAGTAAATGACCTGGATGCAGATCAAGATGAAAACTGAGACCACTAGTGCAACCGATCCACCACAAGAGAAAAGTTTTCACTAGAGACAATAAAAGAGAATTTTATAATTATGGATGGTCTTATTGTTTCTAAGCCTCCAATCAGAATATGTGAAATCAAACCATCTCAGAAAATCTAAAATAATTAGTGATGCTAAAGTATGGAGTCCCTCAGAGGTAAAAAAAAAAAAATTTAAGATACTATACCAAAGGGCTTAAATACATGGAAAATTTTGGGAAGGGAACCTCCAACCCCAACTAATACAAAACAACTAGAGGATAATACTAGATGATAAATACATTGTATAATAATGAAGTTATTAGATCTATAAAAAGCTAAAAACTTGTTTGTTGAATACTTGACATTACACTAAATTCTTTAGAAGACTGAATGAGAATGTATTTGTCTAATGGAGAATCAGTTTCATCCTTGCTCATATACTTGTCATATACTGACTCTGCCAGAGTGGGTATGTGACATACTTTTTTAATTGAATGTGGTTTCTTAAGTTTGTTGACTCCTCTAGACAAGCACAGGGAATAAAATGCAGTAATGACAATAAACGGAGTTTTAGTACTTGTCCTCCATCTTCCCCTGCATTAAATACAAATCTTGCTCAAGATGTTGTCTTCTGATTTCTTTTCCCCAATGCTAAGCTCTTCAGCTGACACCTTCAAGTTGTTGGATGCCAACTACACATCTAAGACTTTATTCCTGAGGTCCAGGCTCTCGGTTCACATCACCCAAAGTTTATTATTCACTTCCTTTCTCTCAGTAAAGAAGGGCACTATGGAGTCATGGGGGAGCCTGGGCTCTGGTGCCGGACTGCCAGGATTTTGCATCCTAGCTCTGCCTTTGTTACCATGGTTGTTTACTATGAGCTCCATCAGGACATAGACATTTTTGTTCACCACTGTGTCCCCGGCTGCTGGAACAGTGCCTAGCACACTATAGATGGCAAATAAATATTTACTGGTTGACCTAAAGGTACCTATGTGTGAAGCAATGTTCTAAATTCTGAATGTATATTGACATATTTCATCGCACCTTAACCCCATGTGATATGCACTGTTCCCATTCCCATTTTACAGGTTGCAGTGGACAGAATGTATGTGTCCTCCCAAAATTAATGTTGAAACCTTAATCCCAATGTGGTGGCATTTGGAGGTAGACCCTCTGGGGAGATAATTAGGTCATAAGGTGGAGCCCTCATGAGTGGCATTAGGTCCTTATGAGAAGAAACCAGAGAGCTAGCTTGCTCTCTTTCCACCACGTGAGGACACAGCAAAAAGGCAGTCGTCTGCAACCCAGAAGAGGGCCCTCACCAGAATCCGGCCACATGCCCTGATCTCCGCCTTCCAGCCTCCAGAAATTTCTGTTGCCTGTGCCACCCAGTTTGTGGTAATTTGCTATAACAGCCCAAGCTGACTACTTCAGATGAAGTAGTGTCTGAAGAGAACTCACTGAGTTTTGATGGAAAAAGCCACGTGCCCTTCCACTTCCCCCAGAAAGCCCAGAATTTAGTGCTTTGTACACAGAGAAGGGGAGGAGGTGGGTTTAGAGCAAATTTAGCAATACAGAGAAGCACCAGAGGGAAGGCAGGCTTGGGTGGCACAGTGGAGAAGAGGCTGGACTCAGAGTTTGATGGACCAAATTCAAGTTCTGATTCCTTACTTCTTCTGGGGCCAGACACTTGACCTTGTAATAGCCCTTATATTTATTTGGGCTCATCTTTATCATACTCCCACCCCTGCCAGATGCCAAACTCCTGAAAAACCTGACCTCAGAAGGCTCAGCCATAGGTATATCTGCTCCCAACACCCTTCAGAAAGCAGGTGCCTAAAAATATTCTCAGATTGAACTGCTGCCAGGGCAAGAGTGGGGAAAGAAAGAGATCGAAGGATCCACAGGGGGCGAGGGTGTCAGACAAGCTTCACCTACCTGGCCATGGATGGACCATCTGTGTGGCCTGCCTCCATCTCAGTGCCATCTCCGGATGCTGCCATCAGCTGGAACGCCCAGCACATCAGGCAAAGGTGCTTAGGGTGACAGGCAGACTGCACTATGGAAGTATCTGTAGAGCCTCAGTGTGTCTAGGAAGTGTATAACTGGGGATCTCACATATAAAGAAGTATATATAGTATTTATGTTGAATGAAAATATTTACTGAATACCTGCTATATGCCAGGCAGTGTTCTGGGCTCTAGAAATACAGTGGGGGACAAACTAGAATTGACAATGCCCCTGCTCTCATGGAGCTCACATTCTAGAAAGGGAGACTGACAATAAGCAGGTACAAGCATAATATGACATCAAGTAGAGGTGTACATACTATGAAGAGATGTAAAGCTGAGTAGGAGGACAGAAGGTGACTAGATCTTAAGGACGATGGTCAGAAATGAGTTCTTTGAGGAGGTGTTATTCGGGCACAGATCTGAGTGAAACGTGGGAACAAGTCATGCACAGATCAGCCCCCCAGGCTGAGGGAGCCACAAATGCAAATACCCTGAGGCAGGACAGCGTTTAGCCTGTTTGAAGAACAGTGAGGAAGCCAGGGTGGCCCTAACAGCAGGAGCAAGGGGGAAGGCTGGTAGAAAAGGATGTTAACAGTAGCCAAGGACCAGGGAGTGTGGGTCATGGAGAAAGACGGAATCGCATTCTAAGTATGAGTGAAAGCCATCAGAGAGGTTCTGAGAAGGAGTGTGCGACATGGTTTGGCTTCCATTTTAAAGGTTCAGTGTTCCTGCTACGGGAAGAACAGACAGGTATGGGGTTGGGGTGTGGAGGGGTGGTGACGAGGACGGGAAGAGTAAAAATCTAGCTGAGAGACTCTCAAAGTAGTTGAGGCAGGAGCTGATGGTGCCTGTCCTAGAGTGCTTGTGGTGAAGATGGTGAGTCAGAACATACACGGAGGGCAGAGCTGCACATTAGATATTGATTGTAAGTGAAATGAGAGGAGTTGAGGGTAAGTCAACAGTTTGGGCCTAAGCTATTTCCTGAGATTGGGAATATTTGGGAGGAGAAATCAAAAGTTCTGTTTAACATGGTTATTTTGAACTACCTCTCACACATTTCAAACAGAAGCAATTGTGTGTATACACATGTATGTGTGTGCATGTATGTGTGTGTATAGGAGTATGTAGCATTTCAGCTCTTCTTTGCATTTAAAATAAGTATTTATAATATATGCCTGAGAAAAACCAATGTGTAGCCAAAAAACATTTCTGCACTCTGCGCCCTCCATAAGGCTACATTTTCCCACAGGAGGTTTTTTTCTTTAGCACCTGCTATCACAACAAACACCCGGCCTGGGGTTTGGGGTAGAGAGGTGAGCCCTTTCTCTGCAGCCTCATGCCAGGCAACATGTCCTCAGCTGTTGACCTGCTATTTGACAAAGAACTTAACTGCATCTTTAAGACAATACCCTTGAGTAGAAATAGAATGACTATGGACTCTGAAAAAAATCTGTACAGGCTTCACACACAGTGATTGACAACCTGCCCACAGCAGGGCTGTGAATTATTTCATAGCTTTCCAGCTGACTGTCCTCCTGATCTGCCTTTTCATACTGATCTGAGAGCACCTTAAAGGAAAAAAACCCCAGGGCCTTTAGTCCTGACTTGTCAAAATCAGACATTGAAACACAGTGACCTTCTTAAATCGAATTTAAAATAACTGCCTTAGCAAAGGTATCTTATTTTTCATTAAGACCGTTTCCTTCATAATCATCTGTCTATGCTCCATATTTATCTACATACTTAGATGCTTTTGGCTACATTCAGCTCACTGAGCAAGGGTAACAAGTTGCCTTAATAATGTTTTGTGCAGTTTACCGTAGACATGAGACACAAGGATGAGTATAAGGTTTCAAGGAGACAGATTTTTGGAAATGTGTAAATGGGCTGCAGAGATATTTTGAATGTAATGGGATGAATGGGATCTATTAGCACAATCTAGTCTTCTAAAAACAAAACGTGCTCTGTCCCACTATTCCATGGACTCTGAAATGCCGTTTATGACACGCACCATTATTTTATGTATCTCTGAGAAGGGAAAAAATGCTACAAATTAAACTATGGCACAGTACTTTACATGATTCTGTCCCACATGTGTGCTCATCACAACCTCACACAGGCATTTCTTTCATTTAGAGGGCTTTGTTAGTTTCTCCCAACTTCGTCAAGTTCCTCAGCATCTAATAGGTAATTTTTCCATGTAGCACGGTAACAAAGCATACTATGGCTTCAGGCGTTTATGGATATCTTTCATTCTTGAGTCCCGTTACACATGTGGTTGCTGCTTTTAAAGAAAATATGTAATTGCGGTCTCTTCCCCAATGAAGATATTTGCTCCACAAATATCAAATTACTCTCTTTCTTCTCTATTTTACCTTTTTAACTACCAAGTAACTGTTTATAGCAATACCAAAATATAGTGTAATCTTTTAAACACAGTTTAAATACTGATTATACTCACTGCGTGTAGTATCAACAATGCCCATGGACTTAGTTGACAGCGTGACCACCTCTGACCAAGTGTGCGTGCACAGGCCGTAAGAGCCGTGTCAGAACCTGTGAGGCCCCACTGATCGCAACATGCATTATCAGTTTAGAGAGAGTAAAATAAGGAAAGTGTATTTCTTGAAATCAGTGAAGTGCCCTGTGATCAAGGCACTGTGAAAAGAGTGCACAAATGAATAGAACAGAGTTTAGATCTTAAGTTAATATTTGCCTTTTGCTTAGGAAAAGAAAACCCCTTCTTTTTCATTTCCATAGGTAAAAAATGGTACTGTGTTCATCTACCAAGAGAGACCTCAGATTCTGTCAGGATGTGACAGTATAAATGAAGTCACTTGGGACTCTGACTTTTTCGGTCATAGTAGTTGTCAGGGGTTGGTATTCCTGCTGCAGTCCCTCACGTATCTCCTGCTTTCAAACCACTGTGCACGCAGTGAAACTATCAAAGCCTCCCCCTGGGAACGGAGTACAGCCCTGTGTGATTGGAATACTCAGAGGAAGGCAACAGCGAAGCCAACGTGGTGCATCATTCCAGTGGGGAGAGTGGGCGTGCTGCTGTCGGAGGTGACAGGCTGTCTGTGTGTCACGACAGCCTGGAGCCCTGAGAGAGACCACGGCCCTTCAAGACCAGAACAGACAGACCTGCAGCCTGACCTTTCCAAAACCCAGCCACGTGCTCATCATCACACCCAGCAGCCTTTTCCACTTCCTCCTGACATGCCCTCAGTCTGATTCCAGACTGGATATTGTCTGATTCTTTGCAAAGCCCAAATGTGTTCTGACCACTGGGCCATTACAGTTGCCGATCCCTCTTCTTGGACACTGAGTGTTTGTTCTTTCTGTTTCCACATCCTCTCAGCTCAGATGTCACTTCCTGGGGTCAAGGCCCCCTTTGACTCTCCCAACTAAAGTAACATCTCCCCATTCTCCATCAATTTCCATTGCATTACAGGAACGTTTGTTTCATTTGTTTTTCTAGCCCTGAAATCTCCTCATTTATCGGTCTCCTTGCTAATGACCCTCTTCCCTCACTCTAACATTTTTCACCTCTGCATCCCCCAATATCTGGAACCCATGAAAGATGCTCAATACATGTTTGATCAATGTATGAATGAACTCAACCTTGATTCCTATCTCATCCATAGTTTTTTAACTTTTGGCTTAATATCTTGTTCTCCTCCAGCTCCCCTCCTTCCCGTCTGTGTTTCATCGACAACACTTCACATTTATGCGACTCTATGACTCCTTAGATGACACTGTTCAATTCTCTTCTGCCGAAAGCTGACCCCCCAGCTGTAGACTCCAAATCTGCTCCGATCTCTGCCCTAACCATCTTCACGTGCAGGGCCTTCCCGACAAACATCTCTCTTCCTCTTGCCACTTTGTGTGACTGCAGAGCTGTGGGTGGCCCATTGGTTACTGAGGTGTCTGTGAGTGTCTAATGAGCAGCATGTTTAAGGTAGGTTCTCACACAGCAGCTGCTAATGGCCGCCATGCCCAGATCCTGTCCCCATGCCCCTCTGCCTTTCCCTGTCATCCTGCCAACATGGACTCAACACCCCAAGGTTCTTCCCAAATACCTAGAAGTCGGAAGAGTCCTCAGCACTTCCTAGGGCACACAGTTCACTGCTGAAGCTTTTCCTACTAACAGGAATCACTACTAGTACTGATATTTTAAATATATATTGATTTCTACTCTTTGAAAGGGGGCATCTAAGATACATTCAAAGCTCCTGACTTGGTGGAGGTTATATCTGATGATGGTCAAGCTAGGAGTCCTTTTTGCTCTGGTTATTACTAACAGTGTGTTTAATAGGGGAGTTAAAGCAATAATTAATCAAATTACTCTTTTAATTGATTTGAATTTTACAGAGTTTTACAGAGAGACCAGGAGAGAAATGCTCCAGATATTTGGCTCCATTATATTTAAAACATTATGTTCCAAGGCTACTTAACTATAAACCTGCAGATAAGCATGTCTTACATATCCTTATATTTCCCACAAAGACTTACACATTAGAAAATGCATAATGATTACTTGATTGAATGAATGGTATTGAAGAAGGCAACCTTAAAAAAATCAGGTAATCAGGTTAATCTTCTTTATGTATAAGAATCACTTTGGGGGCTTTTAAAAACTATAGGTGTCCAGGTCTATCCTCAGATATTTGTATTCAGTTGGTTGAAGTAGGGCCTACATAATAACATTTTTAAAGGTCTCTGGGTGATAATAATGTACAAGCAGGGTAAAAAAAAAACACTGTTCTAGGTAGAAAGTAATTCATACCCTAAAAATAACAAGAAGAATCCAGTCTATGTTAAGACTGTGGTTAATAAATCACAGGAAATGTTGACTATCTGAGTGATATTAAATCTGGTAATATTTTACTACCATGATGTATTTACCTACCTTAAATCATCAATTTTTTACTTTAAAATGAGAGAAGAAGATAGCATGACATGAGAAAATTAATTTTTACTTTAAAATATGAACTTCAACACATATTTTGAGAAACAACCTTAAATTCTGATCCTATACAGGATTTAAATCATAAACATTTCTTCACATGGGTTGAAAAAATTCAAAGCTAATAAGACTCCACAAAGAAAAATAGACAAATGGAACAGTATTTCTAGACTAGGAGGAGAGATAATTGTGGTACATTGATTGGCAGCCTCCTCTGAAGCTATTTCCAACTGGAACTTGTGAAAAAAAATCTCTGTGGATGTAACTAAGGTAAAAACTCAAAATAAAATAATCCTGGATTATCTAGCTGGACCCTAAATCAAATAGTGTCCTTATAAGAAGCAGCAAGGACATAGACAAAAGAGAAGGTACAGAGAAGGCCATGTGAAGACTATAGTTAGGCGTCCACAGCCGACGAACCCCTGGGGCCAGCAGAAGCTGGAAGAGGCAAGCAAAGATTCTCCCCCAGATCCTTCAGAGGAAGCGTAGCCCTGCTGACATCCTGGCTGCAGACTCCTGGCCTCCAGAACTATGAGGCAACAAATTTCTGTTTTTAAGCCACCCAGTTTGTGGTGATTTGTACAGCAGCCTTAGGAAATGAATACAGTAATACTCTTGAAATAGTAGCTATGATACCAGTTTTAAATGTTACAACCCAGAATTTGTTAAAGGAACCACAAGTTGCAGAACATATGCTAAATGGAGGCCATCCTCACTCAACTGTAAATCATGATCCCTGTGACAGATGGTGCAGGGCCTCTTCCCCTCTCCCACATGGCTAGGTTGAAGTAGAAATGTGGGCTTGAAGGGAATCAGAGCCAGATTCAGAAGAGCATGCCTGACTGTGGGCATAAAGAGAAATGTTTAAGATTAAATTTGGGAAGGATTAACTATGTTTCAGCTTTTGAATGACACCATAGGTAGCCAAGCTCAGTTCCATTACTAGGCACTGTTCTTATTTGCAGCTTGAATAAGTCAAGAAAGCTTTCAGCTTCAAGCAACTGAAACATGATCAATAGTGGTTTAAACAACACTGACATGCGTTGCGCCAGTCAGCCAGAGGCTTGGAAGTGGGCACTTGTTAGTGATGTCAGTTAGAACCAAGAACTTTCTGTCTTTGCTCTGCTCGCCTTAGTGTGATGACATATTGTCATCACGCATGTGTTTCACCTCATGATTACAAGGTGGCTACAGCAGCTCCAGACATCACACCTATATGCATGGATGAAGGAAGGAGAAAGGAAGCAATGATAGCAATGATATGTATGTGTTTCATCAGGAAATCAAAAGCTTTCCAGCAGACTCAGGTTTATACTTCAATGTATAAACTGTGTCTGTGCCACTGCCCAACTTCAAGGAGACTGAGAAAGTATGTCTTATCTCTTTCCAGCTTCTGTAAGGAAAAGCAGGCAAGGAAGAGGAAATTAGAGTAGATTTTGGACCAAGTGGTAAAGGGTGCCATAGACCTATAGAAACCACTCTCAGAAAACAGTGGGTCCTCTGGAAAGGTCTTATACTCTTCATGTAATTGAATGAAAAGTCCTCATACCCTGAATCCCTGGGTACATGATGTACTAAAGAAGAAAAAACAGATTTCTTTGATAAGTTTGACTTGGAATATTTCTAGAAGGTATGAAATGATTTCCAAACTTTCCCTATAGCCTCATCAGACTTGTAATTATCCAGATATTTCATCCACCTGGAGACAGGCATTCTAGATCAAAAGCACCAGAAAAAGAGTAAAATCTTCAAATTCCTTCTGAAAGTCAAAACAAAAGAGAAATGAAAAAGCAAAGAAGGAATACTTTAACTTGTGACTGATTTTGTTCCGCCTTTGTTCTGCTGATTTCGTCCTCTCCTCGGCCCTTCTTGCAGACGTATGGGTGATATAGGGCAGAGGGATGCAGAAAGAGGCAAGCCTGAAATGGGAGAGAGATGTTTGTCTCCATTACACTGTGACCTCAAAATGAACCTTCTTTGCATATGTATAACTGTAAGTCAGTGGGAGTCATGGAGGGGAGAGGGTCTGATCAGTTCACTGCAGTAGTCATTTGCCATCTACCTGCTGTGTGCCAAGCACTGTGCCAGATGCTGGAGGGTAAGACTCCCTTCAAAGGTCTTGCCTTTGAAGCTCACATTCTGGTGGGGAGGCGATAAAGTGCAACACAACGCTGTAAGTGCCATGTGCAAGGTTTGCATAGGAACACATGTAACATGGACCTCAACACAAGCCTAGGGCAGGACAGGGGTCAGAAATGTCTTCCTGGGGGAGGTATACAGTGCAGGGAGGAGGAAAGGAGATTCTGCTTGGTTGGGAGGAAGTTGAAGCTTGGTTGGATTCTGTGACAGAAAATTTAACTCCTTTCCCAGAGGACAGGAGACCGAAAGAGCTGGGGGAAGGTGCCAGGGTAGGCAGGGGAGAAAGGGATGGCAGTGGACTACTGGCCCCATGCACGGACTACTGGCCCCATGCACAACTACAAGGACCCAGAAATGAAGCATCAGGAACAGGACATGCAGAAGTACAAGATGCACCTGACCAAGGTATGGGGGAGCAGAGGAGGCTGCCTGCATGGTGACTGCAGCCATAGGGATGACATGGTCTTTGGGTGTGCCCAGGCTGATGACCACCATCACCCAACCTCACAAAACAGGAGTGAGCAAGTAATTGTGAGACCAGGGAGAAAAACCCTTCCTTTTGGGCCTGAGGGCAGAAAGCATAAGGACTGGAACAGCCTGCTGTTCCCTGACTGATCCACCCTAGGCAGGTGGCCAGGGTAAACTCCCGCTGCTTTCCAGAAGCATTTTTAATAGTACTTTATAGTTGACAAAGCTTTATGTATCTCAGATGGCTGTTTCCTACTAACCGTAGCGAGGTAGGAACTATCATTCCCATTGTACTACAGAGGAAGGGGAGCTTCAGGGGACACAAGGACATTCACACATGTAGGCCATGAAAAAGCCAGAAGAACTCAAGCCCAGGTCTGTCTGAACCCAAGTCTCTTTCCATAGAGATCCCAGCTTCCCTGTAGTTAATCTTCTTCTCAACTTAACTACATCATGTTTAAACCTGCCTTCTCCCAGAACTTCTGTTAGACATAAGCCCACCTCATACTTCTGGCTTTCTTGCCAAATATGGAAAGAATATCCTTCTTTTGCATTGCTAGATTTCTGTTGAAAAGCCTTCTCCTGTTCCATGTTTTCTTAATCTACCGGCTGTAGATGAAAACTGCCTTTCCCCACATGTACTTCACCGTAGACTGTGCTGCTGAAGGAGGGCACAGCGAGTAAGGAACTGGGTCCAAAGGTGGAGCAGTCGGCCTAAGCCCCTAGATAGCCTCTTGGAGCTGCCACCCAGAGCCAGTCCTGGCAGGTTTTTCTGCAGGATCGGTGCCCCCTTCTCCTTGTGGATCAAAATGGTACTGCCTTTCCCCAGTGGGAGTCAAGTTGAGTGCTTTATTTAATACATAACCTGTGGCTCAAGATGAGAGCAAATGGAAAGAAACTGTGGATTTATGGCTATTTTCCATGTCTACAACCAATCTCTGTCTTGTATAATTTGTACCTTGCTGGGGAAATGGGACTTTTCTCTTCCAATTCGGAAAATCCTACCTCAGTAGAGAAGCAGATGAAACAGTACACAGCAGCCTACTTTCATGTCATTTTTAATATAATGATCATTGGGTAAGCCAGCAAAATGCTTAATTTCTTTTTTCTTAAAAAATAATTATGCCTATTTGCAAGTTGACTTGATTTATTGAGCACAGACAATAATTAGAACTCCCCATTTGGATTTTCTCTGATTTCTTTATATCGTTTTCTGTCTGCTGCATGAAAATTTTTATTTTAATAAACTTGGTTGTACTCATGGACACCCACAGTCTCTTTTAAAGATATATATCATGTACTGTTTCTCAAAGGAGTTATAAAAATCCCATGGCTGTGCCTCTCCAAATTGTTCTTTCTTTAAAAAACATACTGAAGCAAGGATACAACATACAGGAGTAACTGTCCTCACCATGAAAAGGGAGCCTTTACCTACTTCTGCTTTGCCCTGCATACTGGGCATTTTGGAGAACATAGGTAAATCTTTGTCCATTATTTAAATTCTGTTTTCCTATTGTACATATACGGTTTTGTCTTCCTCAGCCATTCTTTTTTACTGAAATAAAATAACCTTCCTCTGTGACCATACCCTAAAATACAAGAAGGAAATAACTCAGGAAGAGAAGGCTTATAATTTCCAACTTAGTGACAAAATTTTCTCTCTAGCCTCTGGTCTCATCATCCCCCTGACATCTGAATCCACAAGCAGAATAATGCCCAGAGGATATCTAAGGACTTTTATAACAGAAGCTAAATGGGAATAAATGTATAATACATATGTACATTTAAAAACACACTGTCCTTGAAGCTATAGCAGTTGTTATAAACAATGCTTGCCAAATACTTTTATTCCCTAAAGCAACACCTTGTTCTTTTCCGTGAGCAAAAACAATACTTAAATTGACAGTCACCCATGATCTTTGTCATTTCAAACAATAGAAAATGAAATTCAGAGGCTAGAGAGTTATGTTCAGCTTTCACAATTGAGGGAGAAATAGAAAAGTGTAAAGATATAAATAACAATAACAAATGTTACATGCAGATCACTCTTCTAATTGCTTTACATATAGCAATCATTTTTAATTATTTAAGTAATGCACTTAGATAAGTATAAGTATAGCACATGACGGACACAATTCTGAATCATACAAAAAATTTTTCTTAGTAAATATTGAATCTAGATTTTCCTTCATTCCTTCTGAAAAGAATTTCAACTTATTCCTTGATTATGCTACAAAATATTTGTGAAGTACATAAATCTTTAGATATATGCCTATCCTAGAGTAGTTATAGCAATAATTATATCAATCGACATTTTTAAAGCACCTTGGAGATTACACAGCAAAGTATATCTCCTATATACTCATATGCATTTCTAACAATACACTTTCAGGAAGATAAACTGAGTATTAACGTTCTGCATTGCATATGGGGAAACTGTGGCTCAGAGAAGTTAAACATATTTCCCAAGGCCGCTGAAGGAAGTGCAAACACTAACAAACCTGCCTGATTCCACGTGTCTGTGCTCTGCGCCATGCCACAACTCAGCCGGGCATCCGACAGGGGCGAGTCTTGGTTCTTGGGCATAAGTTTTTTGTCCATGGAATTGAAAAGCTCTTTATTTAGTGGAGTATTCCACTTCATTGAAGAAAGCAGAATGACACACTGGTGCCCTAGACTGCAGGCCCCTGATCCCTGAACAGCCATGAGACCTCATAGTTCGCTCATTTGAAAAAGGAAGAATTTGGACACATGGTATCTAAGGACCTCTGACTGATCAGCCCATTGAAGCTCTCAGATGATTCTTCAATAGATTCCATTGTATTATTTCTGACTTCTTCTTTACTACCACCTTGGCTACCAATAATAAACCTGAATAAAGAGGAATTTGAAGCTGGAGAGATGTTGAGCTAGTTTTGAAGGTCAAATAGAAGCCTCTAAAGTGAACAAGGGAGGGAAGAGGAGTCCAGATGGTGAACAGCCAGCTAGCCGTACAGATATGTGAGACAATGTGGACTATGGAGGGAACACTGAGCTTTCAATATTACTAATATACAAATGCCAGGCGGCTGGTGCTAAGTGCTGATAGCGAAGTGCTACATCACCTCCCCTGACTGGAGGCTCCCCCTTGCAAGAGTCCACGGTGGAAACCGGAGAAGCCTGGACTTTAAATCAAGATCTGGGTTTTTCATTATTGCCTAGGATGAACGTTTGTGATTACTAAATGGAAACTTTATTTTCCTATCCATAGTGACCACAGTATTTTCTTAACCTAAAAGTAAATTAAGTCTGCCCGATTTTTATCCAGCAGCAAGGGGAAACTAGCCCCCCTGAAAAAATTCAAAGTAATAGTTGGAGAGAAAAGTTGCCTTGTGATTACAACCATGAATCACCCCTGTTCAGCATACTAGTTTTATAGCCATATAAATGAGTCGGCCACCTACTAAGTAGAGTAAAATAGAATTAAATGTTTTTTACTTATCATTGATGGAAAAGTATTACCTACTTCAAAGTAACTGTTCTGTTGCACTGCCTTTGTCTAGGATTGTAAGAGTTTGGGATACATGGAACCTCCCTTCAGATCATGCTCAAAACAGATTTTAGGATAAATGTCTGATAAGAACTTTTAAAATTATTTTCCTCTCTTTTAAACAAGAATTCAGTTCTGCAACCAGTCCATCATTTCCCTTCCCCAGTGCCAGGTAATTGAGAGTTCTGATGAAGTGGGTTTGGGTAAGTGAAGTCTTAACTATGTTAGTGGTTCTTAACTCTGGCTCCACATTAGAATCTCAGTGTCAGGCTGCACCCTGGAATTATTAAATCAAAATCTCTAGAGTAGGAACCAGACATCAATATTTTGTAGAGCTTCCCTGGTGATTCCAAAGAACAGCCAAGCTTGAGAACCAGAACTATTTTTTTTTTAGCCAGACAAGCATTAGTGTAAAATTAGCGACCTGTCTTTATAGAACTTGTATATTACATACGCTAGCCAATTAAAATCTTTAATGATGTATCAGAATAAAACTCTGGAAACAGATCATGAAGACAATGAGATGAGCTTTCCAATCACCATGCTCAATTTAGATGAAAGTGGAAAATAATTCCATTCTATTCAGTTTTTATAGTACTGGTCTTCCAATAAATAGTGAAGGAAGCCCATGTGCATGTAATAAAGTAACAATTTCAGTACTCATGATTATTCATTCAATAAATAAGTTTTAAACACAGTAAATTAGCAATTAGGTCTCTGGTCAAGATGTTTTTTGCTGTGTATTTAAGTAAGTACATTAAAAGAGACCAGTCATTATGTGAGAAATGTTTTTAACATATTTCTAGTAACAAGACCCATGGGAAATTATATAGAAATGCACATATTAAACATTTGAAGTACCTTATGATTCCACTCTTTAAATATGCAGATTGCTTTGCTTATTTTATGTTAATATAGAAAAAACATGCTCAGGAGAGTTAAACCTGAACTCTCTATAAATGACTTTTTTGAGATATCTATTATTAAGGCCAAATAAAAGAATCCAGATACACAAAGATCCAGACTTACAAACTTCTAAATTAGAGAGTGATCATTCAGATTACAAAAAGGACTTTCTGCTTTACAAAAGGACTCATCCTAGCATTTCTTTAACTATAAACCAGATAGCTTTATACAATACATATTTTCCTAGATGCTCTAAACACACTGTGAGATCCTAGCTATTTTAAGCAGTCCTCTTGGTGAACCCTTTTGTTATGCAAATTTATCTCTCTAATCGATTTGTAAATTTTTTTCCTGTAAATCTGAATTTGCTTAAAGCATCCTTTACTTACAGAAAAGGTCTTCTGCTTTTAAAATTTTGGTTTATAAAAAAGGATTTCCTGTTCAGGCAACATGGCAGAATAGTTAACCTGAAAACAGCCACAAAAACACATGTGAAAAATCTAGATAGAATAAAATGAATATGTGTATTTTTTAATGTACTGCTGAACTTGACAGAAAAATAAGTAAATCTCAGTAAAATAAAACAAAAACATCTATATTTTTTAATGCACTGCAAAGAACTGAAACTCAGGGTAAAGCCCAGATCTGGCTCTGGGTCTACTCTGGGCGCGTGCCCTCTGGGTAATCTAGAAGCTCATGTTTTAACACCCCGGGTGTTAAACTCCCTACCCTCTGTCCCTTAAAAGTAGGGTGTTGGAACTGAGATCATCCACATAATGTGGACTCTAGGAAGGGTCCACTCTTAATAAAAATGTAAATATGGACTAAAAATAATCTGCCCATTGTCATAGGGAGATAATAAGAGAGTTTGTCTTCTCAGCCTGGGCTCAGAGTCGGGGAATGGAGACTATTCTTTGAGAACCCAGAACCATGGGCAAGTACCTCATTTTAAGTTTGAGTTATTGGTCTAAAAACTCCAAGCTGAAAAAACTTTCATAAAATTGGTGCTGGGCCAGAGATGCCTCAAGGGGCTAAGAGAAATAAACAAAACATCTCTGAAGGTTTTTTTAATATCATATTACACGCAGGTAAAGAGAAAATATATGAACTGGAAGGTAGATTTAATGAAATTACCCCAAATATAGCAAAAGATATAACACATAAGAGAAAAAGGTCTAAGTGTATGTATAACCACTGACAGGTCAGTCAGTTCCAGTCCTAGGTGTATATCCCAGAAAAATTCTTAAATGGGTCTATAAAACCATGTAAAAGATTGCTCATTTGAACATTGTAAAGTGGAAAGTTGGAGTTCCCAACTGAAGTGAAATATGCTGGTGAAATGAAGTGAAATGTGCTAGTGCATATTATGGGTTAAAAGGCA
Source organism: Smutsia gigantea (assembly GCA_032199065.1). Classification (NCBI taxonomy): domain Eukaryota; kingdom Metazoa; phylum Chordata; class Mammalia; order Pholidota; family Manidae; genus Smutsia; species Smutsia gigantea. The sequence continues at coordinate 294,911 of JAVSCE010004939.1, read as the reverse complement.
GCATTTGGAAGCATTGAACCAGATGAATACACAGCAATATATATAGACCTTAAAAATAGAATGCCGAATATAAAAAGTGAAAAATAGAATAAGCTACAGCATAATAATGGTTATGTAAATTAAAATATGTACACACAAAACTATACTACATATTTTTTAAGTACCTAACAAATATGTTAGAGTAGATTCCTATGAGAGAAGGGAAATGTGAATGGGAAATGAGAATAAAGGTGAATAATTAAACACAAAAAACAAGGGAGAAGCTGTATATCTACTGATAACAATAGTGTGCCATGCACTAAGGAACATGATTACCTCAACTCTCAGCCTTTCAAGTAAAAATAAATCAAACAAAAAATACATATAGACACACACATACATATATGTGAATAAAAATGTATGTGTATGTACTATATACATACAGCATATATACAAAACATGCATACATACATATATATACAGTATATGTGTAAGTATAGTTGTATCAATACAGATATGTCAAAATACTGAAAGAAACCTGGATACATAAAGTTAAGACTTAACCTATATCTGATAAAATTCCATAAAAATAATTTTAAAAGAATGGGGAAAGTATGTTTTAATAGATAATGGCTGGAAATTTTTCATAGTTGACTGAAGGCAAGAATCCTAAGTAGGGTAAGTCAAAAACTAAACACCTCACACAGTGTCTTTGGGGAAGCACAGAGCACCAGAGACAAAGAGAGGATCTAAAGATCAAAGACAAACACACCACCTGAAGAAGGAGAAACAAATGTTGCAATAGAAACAATACAAGCCAGAATAGAATATAGTATCTTCAAGGAATTTTATACCCAGCTAGCTATAATTCAAGATTGCAAATGAAATAGTCATTTTCAGAAAAAAAGACTAAAAGATTTTACTATTAGCTGACACCTTTCAAAAGAATTCTTGAAGTATGTAATTCATAACTAAGAAAACTGAAGTCAAAGGAAAAAGTGAGAGGCAAGGAAGAGTGCTGAGTAAAGAAATTGGTAAGCATGAAAGTAAAATTAAATAAGCATTGACCATATAAAGCAACAATAAAAATAATGACCAGTTTTGGTGGTACAAAAACAATATACCAATTATTGGTACATTGGCCAACTGTTAGGCAAAATACTGGGAAACAATAATATGTAAAACAGAGAAGAGATTTATCAAAGGAATGTATGATTTTAACATCAGAAAAATCTATTATGTAATTCATTACAGTATCAGATTAAAAGCCAAAACAGTATATTATTATATCAATAGAAGCAGATGAACACTTGACAAAATCCAATACAGATTCATAGTAAAATATGCTCAGTAAATTAGGAATTGAAGAAAAATTTCTTAGCCTAATTAAAAATATCTATGAAAAACCTACCTAATGGAGAAACGTCAACATAGCCTTGAAAATCAGTGATAAGAAAAGATGGCCACTATGGAAATATCTTAACACTGAACTAGAATTTTTAGGTGGCGCAATAAGAGAGTAAAAAGTATAAGCATTGTGAAGAAAGAAATAAAACAGTCACTATTCACAAATGATATGTGTGTAATCACAAGTCCAATCGCATGCCCAACTGGGCGAGTTACTGTGGAAAAGCGCTTGAGACACTGAAGACAAGACCTGGAGATGCTGTAGGCGACATGACAGTTTATTGGGACTTATGTCAGAGAGTCCTGAAGCAGTCAGCTGGGCAGGTTTTCGTGGACCTGTCGTGGTCACGGAGGGGACTGCTTATAGGGGGTAAGGGGACAAAGACTACATGCTTTGCTAGAAGGGATCATTTTTGTGTGACCAGTACCCCAACACACAAAACCTTTGTCAGAGGGCTCTGCCTCCTAACAACATGTTTCTGTCAATAAGACAGGCTTGGATTGGCCAGCCCCAGGCTTTCAACATAGCATGTTCTTAGCACACTGCACAAAGGAGGGGACCATGTGGACACATGGTTATTCTGGAACAAAAGATTACAAGCAGGCAGTGCTTGTCCCCACGATATGTTTGTGTGTATTAGTTAATGGTAACCTTAGCTGCTTATGGGAGATAAACTGCAAATTCTCAGTGACTCAACTTACTACATTTCTCACTGAAGTTAGAGCCCAATGTGGGAGTTCCTGGTTGGGCAGCCTTTCACATGATTACTCAGGAACCCAGGCCCCTTCCATCTTGTATCTATGACCTCCTCTGGGGCTTCAGAGTCCCAGACAATCAGTTGGCAAATGTTAAAAGAAAATGAAGATTCATAGGTGGGGAGTTTTATGGACTAGGCATTGCACCATTTCTGTCCACATGCCGTTTTGTAGCATTCAGTCTCATTGCAAAATAAGAGGAACTGGGAAATGTGTAGCTGTGTGCCTGGGAAGAAAAGGAAGTGAGTTTCATAAGCATTTCTGTCTCTGCCATGTTTTTTGAATAGAAAGTTCAAGAGAATCCACACACAAACTTTTACATCCATTAGAAGACTTCAATAAGATTGGATATTGTAGATTGGATATTTGCATAATGCATGAATAGGCAATTCACAGAAGAGAAAACTCAAATGACAAATATATGATAAGGTCATCACTAGTGATTAAAAAAACTGTGAATGAAAATAACATAATGAGATGATTTCATACTCTTAAAGTTATGAAAAAATTTAAAAGTTGGTAATACCAAGTCAGAATGTACTAGAACAGGGACTATTATATTTTACTTTTGATTGACACATTATTTATTTTGATATGTGCATATGTGCAATCGGCTAAAACTATTTTGTCTTTTTAAAGAAACTTTTTATACTCCACTTTATTTTGGTTGATTATAAAACATCACCTAACAGGACAATTGCATTTTCTTTATTTCAAATTTCTTTTCGAGGGGAGGGGTCAAACTAGTGATACCTTACTGTGGCCCCAGTGATTTGACTGTAACATACAGTACTTCCAATTTGTCTTTCTTATAAAAGAAAAACCCATTTTACCAGAAATTACCTATGCTTCTGAAAGTCCCTAAATGAGAAACAATCCTAGGTATTTCTTACCATCACCAGAAAACCATCCTCCACAATGTGAAAATTGCTAAGAAGATTCCTATTCTTCTGGAATTTAATTTTTTCCTTATTTTTCATAAATATGTTGAACTCTGTTCTCAAAACAAAGATTTATTAATTTCTCATGGCAATAAGATTGGCTTATAAAAGTCTCTTGATACTGTATTTTTTATTTTTTAATAAAAAGTATGTATTTAAGGTGTACCACATGATTTGATACACATGTACTAGTGAATTGATTACTACAGTTAAGCTAATTAACATATCTTCTCTTCACACAGTCACCATTTTTGCATGTGCAGTAAGAGCATCTGAAATCTACTCTCTCAGCAAATTTCCAATATTCAATAAAGTATCATTAACTATAGTCACCATGCTGTCCATTAGATCTCCAGACCTATTCATCCGATGTAACTGCAGCTTTGTGCCCTGTGACCAACTTCTCCCTGTTTCCCCCAGATGCTGTATTTCTATGGTAAAAAAAAAAATTTTTTTTAAATAACAGCCTTCAGTGTCAGTAAGTAAAAGGCATGTTAATAGGAAAAACATGGTCTTGGGAACCATACAGACATGAGTTGGAATTCTTTAACACTCACTAGCTTTGCAATCTGGTCCAATCTCTCAGTATCTTGAACTTCAGTTTTGACACTGCAACAATGGAGACGTTACATATCTCAGAGAATTGTCAGAAGGATTAAATGCAACATGGACAAAATTCCTGGCATCACTGGTATCGTTAGGTGCTAGCTTCTGTCTCCTGTTCATATTCACCGAATGTGCCACTATTATTACAGTATGTTCAATCCCGTGTTTCTGCAGGTTTTTGAGATTTAGCATTTAGTGGCAATTTTTTGCCTTCCCCTTTCCTTTTCTCTTCACTTCCCACATTCTTATATTTTGCCCTATATTTTTTCCAATCTCCAAAATTCAGATGAAACTGTGTTCTAATAAGCCTGCTAATTCACCCTAACAAAACTTTATACATGGTATGCCTTTATATCCTTCATTCTTTTAACAAAACAAGGACAGTCATTTTTATATATTTAAAACATAAGTTTTAAATTATGAGCCAAATAATAACAATTCTATACACAGAAAAAAAATAAGCTTCATATAAATTAATTAAAAATCACTAATGAGTGCACATTTCGATTGATTACAGGGAAAATTACAAAAATTGCAATTTAGATTGATACTACAATTTTATCAGCTTTTTAAGTATCATATACCATATTTTAGTAAAGCATTTACAGTTGAACAGTATTTTGTAGTTGCGACATAATTCAATCACAAGTTCTGTCCATGTTTCAACTTTCCATCCAGGTAAAATTTAAATACTTTGTTTGAATAAAATGATAGAGAAATAAGCCAGTCAAGAAGGATAAATATGTCTAATGCCATTTCTCTGAGTGACCTAGAGTATCAGAGTTACAGAGAAAGAAAGTAGAACGTGGTTACCAGGGACTAGGGAGGGGGAAAGTGGGGAGTCGGTGTTCAATAGGTGCAATGTTTCAGCCGAGGAACATGCAAAAGTTATGGAGATGTATGATCGTGATGCCTGTCTAACTGTGTGAATGCCCTTAATGTCATGGAACTTTACTCATAAAACGTGGTTAAAATAGGAAACTTTATGTCATGTATATTTTACAACAGTTTTTAAAAGGATGGAGAAATGTTCAAAGAGAAAATACAATTTTTTTTTAAATCACAGTAAATAGCAGGCATGTTTGATTACACCATCAGCAAAATATTTTCAGTTTGGTAATTCTCAATTCCTTTTCTGCTTTTTCCCAATGATACCACCAAGATGACAGATCTTACTTTTTAAATACTGGGATTCTGCAAGTTCTAATTACAACCTCCTGAATTTTAACCCTTTAAAGTAGCAAAATCTCTCAAGTGCAGCTGTGTCTCAGTCATTTGAATGTTTGTTTTCCCTGAGTTCTCAAAATATTTGTAAGAATTGGTTTTACATTAGCTGAAAAAGAAGGCATCATATAATGTCCATGCATATAAAGTCCTTAGAGAAAGAGCTCAATTTGAGAAAATATTTAGTCTCTACTTTGAAAATATGTAGTTTTCAGTGCCTTGATATTGTAGCTAAATATCAAAGTTATTGTTTTGCTTTTTTAGCATTCTCATTTATTTAAGTGCAGGATAATGTCATTTTAAGGCACCTCTTTTGTCAGAGATTTCACATCATGTAGTTCTTCAAAATGCTTGCTTTGATAATTTTAATATCATAGAATTCTTCCAAATACTCAATGGCTATGATGACTTAGCCACCAGATATCACTGCCCTTTAACGCTTTGTATCCTTTATTCCAATTATTATACAGTTTTAGCTGAATTATTTGGAATCATCTCTGACTCAAAATTATTATTCTTCAACTGTATCAGAGACATTAAAACCAGAACATTCTCATAGTTTAAATATATGATATATAAATTTTGAATATGGTTTACAGATTTTTAAAAGATGATCAAATCCTAGATGGGCCAATATTGAACAGAAAACTCCCAACAATCCCACAGCTCCATAGAAAAGTAAATTAGAGCATACGCCTCAATGCAAAGATGCTAAATGGTTTGTTAACAGCACTTGAACAAAACAGCACAATAGCACCGTTGACAGATGACACATAATGTTTGCTTCACTATAATTACACTTAGGCAAGTTTTGTCAACACTTTATTTCACAACAAAACAGCACAATGTTGCCATATACAAAAATACTCTCAGATTAATCATCAATTAATGTTTTTAACGAGTATAAGTGACAGAGAATCTATACTGTTACTCATTTTGATCCATAACCCAAAACCTAGTAATTTCAAAGGCAGTCTCTAAAATATTCACTATGACACTTTGGACCGAAGATGTCTCAGTTGTAATTTGCTCTTTGTATAAAATGTTTGACAAAAAGAACTTGAGCCTACTTAGGAAACCAGCAACAAAATATTATGGGCTCTTCTTCTCACAGCCAGACCATATTTGATTGTTTTTATCATAATGAAAGAAATTTGTCAGCATGTTCCAAAGGCCCTTTACACCCATTAAATTCAATGTCTGAATGTTACTTAGATATTGGTCACACCTCTTTCAGACTTCTGGCAGAAAATGAGACTGTTGTGTAGTAAATGATTCCTGGGCATAGAGCTGAAATTGCTCCCTTGGTGGTTAGGATCAAAGGGTAAGGAAAGTTCTTGCAACCCTACAGGCAAGTGTCTGGGGGCAGACCCAGTTCCAGGAAAGACAAAGAATGTTCTGACCCTATTATTACATTCTCTGAAGCAATGTAAGACAGTGGTGGAATTAATTAATTACTACTTCTTTCCATTTTCTTTTTTCCCTTTATTTGAGATACAAAGTGTTTTAAACAGAGGCTTTCATCAGCGTTTTGAGTGTTATACAATCTCTTTCAGTAAATCTGAGTCTACCTTATAGACTCTGAAAGTCTATAAACCAACCATGATTGGTCTGCTTTGCTTAAGAAACTCATCTGTTCACCTGAAAAGGAAAAATAAGACAGCTCTATCAGGGGTGTCCTGTGTCCCACTACAGAATTTGTTCAAGGATCCACTGTAACAAATGCCTAGCAAAGTAATATATTGGCTGTAGTTTTCTGTTAATATAAGACTGCCCTTCCTGAAAATGAAGTCTTAATTGCTTTGAGACCATTCACAAAACTCATCTGAGCAATTTATTAAAATAACCAGGTTAGTAAGGAACAGAGTCCTTCAATCATTTAAGGCCTTGTTACCTCTTCTCCAAGCAACTTATTTAAAATTTTTAATCCTGTGAGCTACTAAAGAGCTTATTCAGTGTCCCAGGCTAAATGGCCACAGATCTACAAATCTGAAACACTTTTCTTAAGCTCTTACTCTCTCCTCCCAACATCTGGCACAGTTCTCAGGACATGGGAAAGTGCTCAATAATATATGATAAACATATTAAGAAATTAAGAAATTATTGTTTGTATCTGATCAGGATTAGGAAAGTAAAATTGTGTTGCCAAAATCCTCCAGTGGAATACATCTGGGGACCCAGGATTAATGACTACATTATTGGTAGGGTTAGGCTTACTCCTTCTTTATTTACTATATGCTCAAGGATGGCTATTTTGGATTGTTGAAAATTATCATTTCCCCTCACCTTTTCTGAGCCAGTATGTGCTTTTTAGTTTGTTTGTACCATCATTCACTCCACAAATATTTGAAAATGAAGTCTTATCTGCTTTGAGTCCATCTAAACAAAATTGTCCCTGAAGAATTTTTTTCATCTCAAAAAATTTTACCAGGTTTTCTTATACTAATATCAAGTGTGTTTTCTCATTTCTCATATGTAATCATTTTTTTATTAGAGAATGAGAATCAGGCTATAGCAACATTAATATATTCCAAAAACACACTGCTATGTTGTCAAATGTCTGGTAGAACCACAAAAATATTAAAAGTTAAACTTCCCTCAATTTGAGTATATGTTTTCATTTTTGTGTTTTGTCTTATGAATTTCATATACTTCATCAAAATTATCAATAAATTCTGAGTTACTCCATGTATGCAATGAATTTTATAGAAACAGTATAAATACTGATTCTAAATTGATATCTTTGGAGAGAAAATGTGTGTTTTTTTAGATTAAATTATTTTTTAAAATTCCCTTTACTTTGCATAATAAGATAACTATATGTGAGGCCTCATTGTTCTATATATGACTGAAGTATTTAATTCAATATCAAATTTTAAGGGACATATTCCAAACCAATACTTTGCTGCATGAGAATTGGAAATATCAGATTTTTGTATTAATGTTTAAATACCTCTGTTGTGAAGAACCAGCATGAACATTAATTAGCAGTTGTCACTAATTTCCTCAAGGTGTAAATTGCTACTTAAGATTCTTATGTAAAATGATATGCCTGGAAGTACTGTTTGAATATCATAATGCTGTCTTTATCATGGTTGCATATCTCTATACAAATAGGTCAGAAATTTATACCACTGCTAAATTTTATAAACTTGATCTGAAGATAAAGGAAGCTTATTTCATTTTTTATAATAATAATCTTAAAATATTATTAATTTTCAAAAATGTGATATCCAATCCAGAACTTAAGTAAATATTCAGAATTTGAGGAGAATTTGATCAATGCCTAAGTGGCACTGGTAAATAGGAGTGGCACATGTTTCAAGCATATCCTATTTTCTTTTACACTGATAAAGATTAAGTGTTAGCCTTTCTTACAGCAGCTTTGATGAAATACTTCTTAGTGACTCTAAGTAGATTAACAAAGAAATAAATATGTGCCTTGCCAATTCCTTTGGTCAGAAGCAAATCCAAAGGTAAACCAGATCCTACCAAAACCAAAAGCATTTATTTTTATTGAGGTATCGTTTATGTGCAGTTTTATGAGGGTTTCACATGGGCAACACTGTGGTTACAACATTCACCCATGTTGTCAGGTCCCCGCCCCAGCATCCCATTGCAGTCGCTGTCTCCTACACTGTCAGTGTGCGGCGATGCTATGGAGTCGCTACTTGTCTTCTCGGTGCTGTGTTGCCTTCCTTGTGACCCCTCTACATGATGTGTGCTGATCATAGTACCCCCTAGTGCCCTTCTCCGTCCCTCTCCACCCGCCCTCCTCACCCCCTTCCCTTTGGTAACTGTTGGTCCCTTCTTGAAGTCTGTGAGTCTGCTAAAACCAAAACGATTTTTTTTGCTATTATTATTATACAATTACATGAGCAAAATTATGGTTACTAGACTTCCCCTATTATCAAGTCCCCACCATATACCCCATTGCAGTCACTGTCCATCAGCATAGTAGGATGTTATGGAATCACTACTTCTCTGTGTTATACTGCCTTCCCCGTATGCCCCCACCCCACCCCACCCCTGCTACATTATGTGTGCTAATTGTAATACCCCTTTTTCCCTCTTATCCCTCCCTTCCCACCCATCCTCCCCAGTCCCTTTCCCTTTGGTAACTGTTAGTTCATTCTTGGGTTCTGTGAATCTGCTGCTGTTTTCTTCCTTCAGTTTTTTCTTTGTTCTTATACTCCACATATGAGTGAAATCATTTGGTACTTGTCTTTCTCTGCCTGGCTTATTTCACTGAGCATAATACACTCTAGCTCCATCCATGTTGTTGCAAATGGAAGGATTTGTTTTCTTCTTATGGCTGAATAATATTCCATTGTGTATATGTACCACCTCTTCTTTATCCATTCATCTACTGATGGACACTTAGGTTGCTTCCATTTCTTGGCTATTGTAAATAGTGCTGCGATAACATAGGGGTGCATATATTGTTTTCAAACTGGGCTGCTGCATTTTTACGGTTAATTCCTAGGAGTGGAATTCCTGGGTCAAATGGTATTTCTATTTTGAGTTTTTTGAGGAACCTCCATACTGCTTTCCACAATGGTTGAACTAATGTACATTCCCACCAGCAGTGTAGGAGGGTTTCCCTTTCTCCAAATCCTCGCCAACATTTGTTGTTGTTTGTCTTTTGGATGGCGACCATCCTAACTGGTGTGAGATGATATCTCATTGTGGTTTTAATTTGCATTTCTCTGATGACTAGTGATGTGGAGCATCTTTTCATGTGCCTGTTGGCTATCTGAATTTCTTCTTTGGAGAAGTGTCTGTTCAGCTCCTCTGTCCATTTTTTAATTGGCTTATTTGCTTTTGTTTGTTGAGGTGCATGAGCTCTTTATATAATTTGGATGTCAACCTCTTATTTGATATGTCATTTATGAATATATTCTCCCATACTGTAGGATGTCTTTTTTTTCTACTGATGATAACCTTTGCTGTACAGAAGCTTTTTAGTTTGGTATAGTCCCACTTGTTCATTTTTGCTTTTGTTTCTCTTGCCCGGGTAGATATGTTCATGAAGAAGTTGCTCATGTTTATGTCCAAGAGATTTTTGCCTATGTTTTTTTCTAAGAGTTTTATGGTTTCATGACTTACATTCAGGTCTTTGATCCATTTTGAGTTTACTTTTGTGTATGGGGTTAGACAGTAATCCAGTTTCATTCTCTTACATGTAGCTGTCCAGTTTTGCCAACACCAATTGTTGAAGAGGCTGTCATTTCCCCATTGTATATCCATGGCTCCTTTATCATATATTAATTGACCATATATGCTTGGATTTATATCTGGGCTCTCTAGTCTGTTCCACTGGTCTATGGGTCTGTTCTTGTGCCAGTACCAAATTGTCTTGATTACTGTAGCTTTGTAGTAGAGCTTGAAGTTAGGGAGCGTAATTCCCCTGGCTTTATTCTTCCTTCTCAGGATTGCTTTGGCTATTCAGGGTCTTTTGTGGTTCCATATGATTTTTAGAACTATTTGCTCTAGTTCATTGAAGAATGCGGTAGGTATTTTGATAGGGATTGCATTGAATCTGTAGATTGCTTTAAGCAGGATGGCCATTTTGACAATATTAATTCTTCCTAACCAAGAGCATGGGATGAATTTCCATTTATTAGTGTCCTCTTTAATTTCTCTTATGAGTGTCTTACAGTTTTCAGGGTATAGGTCTTTCACTTCCTTGGTTAGGTTTATTCCTACATATCTTATTTGTTTGGATGCGATTGTGAATGGATTGTTTTCCTGATTTCTCTTGCGTCTATTTCATCGTTAGTGTATAGGAATGCAACAGATTTCTGTGTATTAATTTTGTATCGTGCAACTTTGCTGAATTCAGATATTAGATCTAGTAGTTTTGGAGTGGATTCTTTAGGGTTTTTTATGTACGATATCATGTCATCAGCAAACAGGGAGAGTTTGAGTTCTTCCTTGCCAATCTGGATGCCTTTTATTTCTTTGTGTTGTCTGATTGCCATGGCTAGGACCTCCAGAACTATGTTGAATAAAAGTGGGGAGAGTGGGCATCCTTGTCTTGTTCCCGATCTTGAAGGGAAAGCTTTCAGGTTCTCACTGTTAAGTATAATGTTGGCTGTGGGTTTGGCATATATGGCCTTTATTATGTTGAGGTACTTGCCCTCTATACCCATTTTGTTGACAGTTTTTATCATGAATGGATGTTGAATTTTGTCAAATGATTTTTCAGCATCTGTGGAGATGATCATGTGGTTTTTGTCCTTCTTTTTGTTGATGTAGTGGATGATGTTGATGGATTTTCGAATGTTGTACCATCCTTGCATCCCTGGGATGAATCACACTTGATCATGATGGATGATCTTTTTGATGTATTTTTGAATTTGGTTTGCTAATATTTTGTTGAGTATTTTTGCATCTATGTTCATCAGGGATATTAGTCTGTAATTTTCTTTTTTTGTGGTGTCGTTGCCTGGTTTTGGTGTTAGAGTGATGTTGGCCTCGTAGAATGAGTTTGGGAGTATTTCCTCCTCTTCTACTTTTTGGAAAACTTTAAGGAGGATGAGTATTAGGTCTAAATGTTTGATAAAATTCAGCAGTGAAACCATCTGGTCCAGGAGTTTTGTTCTTAGGTAGCTTTTTGATTACCAATTCAATTTCTTTGCTGGAATTGGTCTGTTCAGATTTTCTGTTTCTTCCTGGGTCAGCCTTGGAAGGTTGTATTTTTCTAGAAAGCTGTCCATTTCTTCTATGTTATCCAGTTTGTTAGCATATAATTTTAATAGTATTCTCTCGTAATTCTTTGTATTTCTGTGATGTCTGTAGTGATTTTTCCTTTCTCATTTCTGATTCTGTTTATGTGTGTAGACTCTCTTTTTTTCTTGATAAGCCCGGCTCGAGTTTTATCTATTTTGTTTATTTTCTCAAAGAACCATATCCTGCTTTCATTGATTCTCTCTATTGTTTTATTCTTCTCAATTTTATTTATTTCTGCTTTAATCTTTATTATGTCCCTCCTTCTACTGATTTTTGGGCCTCATTTGTTCTTCCTTTTCTAGTTTCATTAATTGTGAGTTTAGACTCTTCATTTGAGATTGTTCTTCTTTCCTGAGGTAGGCCTGTATTGCAGTATATTTCCCTCTTAGCATGGCCTTCGCTGCATCCCACAGATTTTGTGGTGTTGAATTATTGCTGTCATTTGTCTCCATATATTGCTTGATCTCTGTTTTTATTTGGTCATTGATCCATTGATTATTTAGGAGCATGTTATTAAGCCTCCATGTGTTTGTGGGCTTTTTCGTTTTCTTTGTGTAATTTATTTCTAGTTTAATACCTTTGTGATCTGAGAAGCTAGTTGGTACCATTTCAATCTTTTTAAATTTACTGAGGTTCTTTTTGTGGCCTAGTCTATGATCTATTCTTGAAAATGTTCCATGTGCACTTGAGAAGAATGTGTATCCTGTTGCTTTTGGATGGAGTGTTCTGTAGATATCCATTAGGTCCATCTGTTCTAATATGCTGTTCAGTGCCTCTGTCTCTTTACTTATTTTCTGTCCGGTTGATCTTTCCTTTGGAGTGAGTGGTGTGTTGAAGTCTCCTAAATTGAATGCATTGTATTCTATATTCCCCTTTAATTCTGTTAGTATTTGTTTCACATATGTAGGTGATCCTGTGTTGGGTGCATAGATATTTATAATAGTTATATTCTCTTGTTGGACTCACCCTTTTATCATTATGTAATGTCCTTCTTTGTCTCTTGTGACTTTCTTTGTTTTGAAGTCTACTTTGTCTGATACAAGTACTGCAACTCCTGCTTTTTTCTATTAGTTGCATGAAATATCTTTTTCCATCCCTTTACTTTCAGTCTGTGTATGTCTTTGGGTTTGAAGTGAGTCTCTTGTAGGCAGCATATAGATGGGTCTTGTTTTTTTATCCATTCAGTAACTCTGTGTCTTTTGATTGGTGCATTCAGATCATTTACATTTAGGGTGATTATCGAAAGGTACCTACTTATTGCCATTGCACGCTTTAGATTCATGATTACCAAAGGTTCAAGGGTAATTCCCTTACTATCTAATAGTCTAATTTAACTTACTTCGTATACTATTATAAACACAACCTAAAGGTTCTTTTTGGTTTTCCTTTTTTCTTCCTCCTCCATTCTTTGTATGTTATGAATCATATTCTGTACTCTTTGTCTTCCCTTGGGTGACATCTTTTAGCCTTAGGAATACTTCCATCTATAGGAGTCCCTCCAAAATGCACTGTAGAGGTGGTTTGTGGGAGGTAAATTCTCTCAGCTTTTGCTTATCTGGAAATTGTTTAATCCCTCCTTCAAATTTAAATGATAACCTTGCCAGGTAAAGTATTCTTGGTTCAAGGCCCTTCTGCTTCACTGTGTTGAATATATCATGCCAGTCCCTTCGGGCCTGTAAGGTTTCTGTTGAGATGTCTGATGATAGCCTGGGTTTTCCTTTGTATGTGAATTTTTTTCTCTCTCTAGCTGCTTTTAAAAGTCTGTCTTTATCCTTGACCTTTGCCATTTTAATTATTATATGTCTTGATGTTGTCTTCCTTGGGTCCCTTGTGTTGGGAGATCTGTGCACCTCCCTGGTTTGAGAGATTGCCCCTTTCCCCAGATTCGGGAAGTTTTCAGCAATTATCTCCTCAATGACACTTTCTATCCCTTTTTCCCTCTCTGCTTCTTCTGGTACCCCTATTGTTGAGTTTGGATTGGTCACACAGTTCTCAGTATTCTTTCATTCTTAGAGATCCTTTTTTCTTTCTGTGCCTCAGCTTCTTTGTATTCCTCTTCTCTAATTTCTATTCCATTTACTGTCTCTTCTACTACATCTAAACTGCTTTTAAATCCCTCCATTGAATATTGCATTTCAGATATGGAATTTCTTAATGATTGACTCTCCAACTTAAATTCATTCCTGAGTTCTTGAATATTTTTCTGTACCTCCATAAGCATGTTTATAATTTTTATATTGAACTCTCTTTCAGGAAGATTGGTGAGTTTGGTTTCATTTGGCCCTCTTTCTGTGGTTTGTGAGATTTTGGTCTGAACCATGTTCTTTTGACGTTTCTTATTTCTGTGTGGTGCCCACTAGTGCTCAGAAACTCCAGTCTCTGGAGCTGCTCAGCCCCTAGTGTGAGGTTGGGGGTCATAGGGGAGCGGAGCTGGTGCCTGGGGGAAGGAAAGATCTGTTTCCTGATTCCCGTCTGCGGTGCCTGTCTCCAGTGTCAGAGCCAGTGGGCCAAGCACACACATATAAACCTCTGTGTTTTGCCTCTCTAGCTGTTTTAAGTGGGGCCTCCCTCTGGCTGGCCTTGACGCCTGCGCAGTGACTGCAGGTTTGCAAACAGGTGCCTTCAGGACAGTAGGAAGGTTTGGCAGGCTGTGTGTCACAGTGGGGGGCCTCGGAGCTGAGTAGGCAGCCAGGGGGATGGAGCACCTGAAGCTCCCCAAAGTTCCCAACCAGCTGGGCAGAGTGCACCCAGCCAACCTTGTCCAGCTCTCCCTTCTCCTGCACAGCAAGTTCTGTGCAAACCCCACCCATTCAGCAGCTCTCTGGCTGCTAGGAAGCCTCTCAGACTACCTGCCATTCCTCTGACACAGAGCAGCCATGTGTGGATCCCGTCCTCCATAAACAGCTGGAATGTCAATTTCTCAAGCACTCTGCCTGTCCAAGCTCCCCAGTGCCCAGGGCACCACACAATATAGGATTCTGCTCACAAAGCACATGTCCAGGGCTAGGTGTTCAGCAGTCCCAGGCTTCCACCCTCTCCCCCACTCCGTTTTTCTTCCTCCCACCCGTGAGCTGGGGTGGGGGAAGGGCTTGGGTCCCGCCAGATTAAGGCTTTCGTACGTTACCCTGTTTCGTGAGGTCTTCTCCGTTGGTGAGGTCTGTATGCAGTCTGGTTCAGCCTTCTTTCTTGTTGCTGTTTTAAAGTTAGTTGTATTAATTAACTATATTTTTGTACAATTTGTGGTTTGGGGAGGAGCTCTCTGTCTCACCTCTCATGCTGCCATCTTGCAAGTCTCCAAAAAGCTTTTTAAATAACTCAGTTCATTCTCAGTGTTTCCCCAGGGATCTAACCTCTTTGACAAATAACTCCTAATCTGTTAAAACCACCCAAGCTTTAGTTTCTGGCTGCTATATTTCATTGCCAAGGCAAGCTGTAGAGTAAATCAAGCATCAAATAGGCTGTAATTTACCCACCTTTCCACTGGTGTGCTTTTTACTGTAAGGTTATATAGTTGTCAAAGAATTACTTGATTAGAATTCTTTTAGGGTGAACAATACTTCAGTGTAAACCCATGAAGCTGAACTGAATCAATAAAGTTTGGTTGACATTAAACTTAAAAAAAAATTGTCCCTTAAGAATTCATTATGTTAAAGCAGCTGGAAAGGAAAAGAGAGACTCCTATGGGTCTCTTTCTGGCAGGCATTGTCCTCTTACTCCTAGGAACTAATGCTATCCTTCTACTTAACTAGCCTCAAAATTCTGAAGTGAGTTCTTAAATTATAAAATGAATTTTCACAAGAGGTGTCTTCTAGGTGGTTATCTTTTTTACAAATTGATGAATATCATGGTACAATTAATATAGGCATAATCAATGGTTCAAAGAGACAACCAAATTGCAGGAAAATAAAATTAGATTAATACTGGATGAAATTGAGAAAAGACTAGAGTAAAATCTTTAAAATCATTTTTGAATTACGTTATAATCACATAAATAATCAAATTGAAAATCTCTTGTAATATTTTATTTTGTTTACATTTAGTCTTATTTAGCTTTTTTTAGTTTTACTTACATTTTCCTTAACAAAAATAGAATGTTGTCTTTTGGAGGAACTCTTCATGGCTGGAGGGATATAGTTACCTGGGTCCAGATACCTCTAGGAGGTAAAAGATATGTCTAATTGAAAATATGAAATCTTAAAATATGGAGTACTGAAACTATAACATCATGTGGATCCTAACTATGACATATCTACAGATCCTGCCCACGTTCAAGGAGAGTGAATTATTCATGGGGTGTGTACCAGGGGCAGGAATCTTGGAGACAATCCTAGAATTCTGCCCACCACAGTAATTAAATTACCTAAGCCCTTTGCTTCTCCTCCTAATTTTTGATATTTATTTAGACATTTATTCTTGTTAGCTAATGACACTAAAGTACAGTGAGGAAACACACCCATCAATCCTTTCAAACTATAGTTCTGGTAGAAGTTTGAACAGGAAAGATTCCTAACAATGCTGGCTTAGGACATTTGAAGAGTTGTCCATGGATTTCAGTGATACATGCATTTTTTATGAGTATAACAGCTGTAAAAATTTAATGCCTAAATTTCCATGTCTATACCCCTTGTATATATTTTTATATTTTATTTCCAAAGATAAACATATAAGTAATGTCATAGGATACCATACCCTTTTTTCTGAAACAAGTTTGTTCTTTGATATTTTTTGTGGGTTCTTGTTTATAGTTCAGATTAATTAAGTCATAATCCCTACTCTCTGGTTAACGTAACAATACCTTGAAACCCAATCATATCCGTTTTAAAAATCGTAACTCAAGCATTTAATTTCTCTTGCAGACTAAATCTATATGCTACACAAAGTGATTTAATAAAGCAGCCTCACCTGTGGGCCACTCACTGAATTTCTTCTGATTATGTAATGAAGGAACGTTGCCTCCTTGTGTACATCCAGCCTGGAGATTCAACTCCAATCCCCACCCATCTCTCACTACATGGTTTATGTTTGTACTTACCTTTACATTTACATGATGGACCGGACTATTTTCTTTCAGTGCATTTCACGTAGTATTCAGTTTATATATATCTTTTCTGGACTAAAAGTCTGTTATCTGCAGAGACATTATGCTATAGTTGGGGAAGAGGGAGGGGAGGATGTAAACATTGAACCAGGAAAATGAGGGTTATGAGTGTAGCTACTGTAAAAATTTAATGCCAGAGTTGTTTTTATCTGCTAACAACTGTATGGGTATGGCACGAATGCATCCTTTGTGTACTTTTTTATTTCCAAAGAGAACTATGTAGTAATGTCATGAGATACCATAGCCAACTTTATCTTTTTTAGCTATGTGATCTTGGGCCAGATTCTTACCTTCTCTGAGACTCAGTTTTCTCATCTGCAAAGTAGGGGTAATATCTATTTCATACACATGTGAGGTTTCGATGACATGTTTTATATACACTATCTGGAGCATAGCTGTTCAGGATACAGCGGCCCTCACTCCTCCTGGGAGAAGGAATCCTGACATTTTAAGTCCCTTTGTGATATAGAAATCATACTAATCACAACCAACATTTTCTCAATGCCAGGCAGTGCTCTGAACACTTTAGATGTGTTCATTCATTTAGTCCTCACAGCAACCCTATGACACAGGGATCAATATTATCCCTGTTCTATATATGAAGGAACTGTTTTATGTATGAAGTAGTGTTTATACCTACTTACCTCCAGGTTCCTGAGGTCGGATGGGGCAGGGCCCAGGCACTAACCTCTGTGAACCCAGCAGTCTAGCTGTGGCAGCCACCGCTTCATCATTATGCTGCTCCGACTCCCTCAGGAATGGCTGGGAGCACCAAACAAGGGGCCAGGGCCCTGGTCAGGTTCAATAGGCGGAGATGTGCTTTGAGGGTCTTCCTGCTTCTCTTTAGTCCCCTACCCTGTTCCTGGCCTCTTGCTGACTGTCTCTACTCCAGCACTTTCCTTATCCTAAACATTCCCAGCGAGCTTTGCTGTAATTGAAATGGTACACTATTATTATTGTTCTTGAGGCAGTAACTAATAAAGATTTATGGTTTTAATTCAACCCATATTTCCCTTGCATGGATGACTCAACTGTTAAAACAAAAAAAAGGAATATAATCCTTTAAGAGTTGGGAGCTAATTATCTAATGGTGGAATAACCCAGGGGAGGAAATTTTGACAGGAGACTTTCTACCACCCTTCAATTCTCTTCACTTATTTCAAGTTCTACCTAGCTTCCGTGACTTTCTGAATACCAGGCCCACCCTCCCCCATGGAGAGTTGGAGTTCGGCATGACCAGGAGCCACGGAAAGGAATCCTCAGCCCCCGACTGCAGAAGACACTGGGCTAGAGAGCTACATAAGTAAAAAATATGCCTCCCCCCTCCAAAACGGGGGGTCAAGTGGATAGGAGAGAGTCACAATCGATGCTGAAGCTGGGAGGGACCCTAACTGAAGGAGGAAGTTTGGGGGACACAGAACCGGAGTTCAGACTCAGTTCCCTCACCGGCCCTCTTCTTTTGAGTGCAGACTCTTTCATGTATCCAGTCACTTCTCTCTGCTGCTTTAACCTTACAGAGATTCCAGTATTTGCAGTAGTTTCTACCAGAACACTGTGTTAGAAAATTTTAGATCCAAATAGAAGAACATTTAGATTTACTATAATTCTTTTGCTTCGGAGAGATCTAGATGTCTATACCGAGTAAGGAGATAGCTGCAGACGGAAACAGCCAAGCAAGTTGTACCAAACAGATTCTTCTCTCTGCTCTCCGAGGCAGCCTGCAGTACGCTCTATAATTCCTCCATAAGGAATGACGTAGCATCAGTCTTGTCTATGCCTCCCACGTTTCTACTGTACCATCCTTGACAAATGCAAACCACGACTGAGCTAACAATACTCCCCAGTCCAGGCAGCTCCAGCATTCTGGGTAATACTTGGACACCAGAGTGGTATAAACGTGTTTTGCCGCATCTTCCCTGAGTCTAACTCTCATCTTCAACCCCGCCACCCTGAGTTTACCCTGAGCGCTGGTGGGTTTCTGCCACGGTCTCTTCGCACTCAGTCTTTTCATTCTTTGGTAATGACACAGAGCAAGCTTGCCCCACCTTCATTCCATCCTCTCTCACATGAAATCTTACAGAAATTGTTTGATGTTTCTCACATGGGAATAACCTTCCCTAGTTTCTATAAATGTTTTTCTTTTATATTTTTGGAGCATTTCAATAGCAATTGGCAAGGAGGATGATGGGAGTTCAGCATGTCTACTCAAATGACACTCTTGGACCCGTAATCGAGCATTCAGAATGGGAAAGCTCAGATCCAAATGCAACCAGGTGCACTCGGAGTGGGAGAGCATCCTAGCGGCTGACTGCTGTGGCAGCCGGGTGGGGGTGGCGGGTTCTCAGGCACGCCAAAGGGCAGTCCAAGATGCGGCAGGTAGGAACACCGCCCAAATTCTGAGGAAATTATCATCATATCCTATCTTCTAATATTCCAGTTGTGCTGCTTTGTTAAAGTTCTTTCACTCGCATTAAGACAATACCAATTTTTTAGACTTGTTTTAATCCCTCTTATTTTAGTTCATATCGTTGTTTGGAGAGAGGAAGGAAGGGAAGAAGCAAATGAGCAGAGAAGGGAGGAAGGGAGGAGAGAGCAATATCTTGATGCTTTCTTATCCTAAGGTTTTGATCAAAGTTTATTATTATAATAGGATATGAAATAATTTTCCTTTTGTCTGAAAACCAGTGCCTAGGGCCCAAAGCTGGGGGAAGAGGGTGTTAAGTATTTCACATTACAAACAGAGCTCCCATCGGATACCCTCTTCAGGGCTCACTGGGAAGTAGCAAAACTCTTCCTACTCCATGATACTCCCCGTCCTGCTATGCAGCCCGCACGCCAATGAGGTGCCCACAGGCAGGAAGATGCAGGCAGTGAGTTTACAGCTGGTAGGGTGGCTGACAGAGCTGAGGGGGACCGAACCCAGCTGACCTAGAGCCGTATCTCTCCTGTGGGGGACCCCAAGGAACCCACCCATGTCCAGAGACAACACCCGGACGTGTGCCCCACAGACAGTCTCAGCAGTCACCAGTGTGAACCAGAGAAGCAGCAACACGGAGAAGGCAAGAAGCTGGCGGCCCAGCCCATGTCTCTCCCTGCCTCCACAACAGGAGGAGCTGACTCTGACCGGAGGAGGTATCCTAGTCCGCGAATAACTCCATACACCCTTCGAGGTAAAAGATTTGCCCCTAAGCAGCCCCAGACTTGGGCCCTTGAGTCACAAGTCTAGCCATCGATGGAGTGGTGGGAAATCGTGACCTGGTTCAAAGGGGGTATATTAAAGTGGACTGGAGAGAACTTTCAGTGACTGTAGGCGCCTTCCCAGCCTGTCACTGAGAGATGATCATTTAGAAGAGATGGAAGGTTCAGCATAGTACAGTTAGGAGCAGTGACTAGAGGAAAAAGTGTGTTTCGAGCATGTCCCTCACCATGTCATACCCCTCAATATACAAGTTATAGAAGTGTATAAAAAAAAACCTGCTGCTGTCTTCATGAAAAGTCTAACAGACCTAGTGTTCACTTTAATCTTCACATGTTTCCATAGAGACATCACTTCTGCTACATATTTTCTAACTCATCAGGTCTATGGTTTCTCAAGGTCAATGTGCCAGATTTAATAATAAGATTCTTTCATAACTATTTCCTAATCATCTTCCTTCAAAAACAGCTAATGGGTAGGTAAACAGTAAATAGTGTTATTCGGACTAAATGACAGAGGAGTAAATAAAATAGGACATTGAAGATGCTTAGGACAGTGCCTGGCATATAATAAGAACACAATATTAGCTTTATCATGTTAACTGATTTTTATCATCATCCTGGTTATCAAAATCTACAGGCAGAATTCAAAGCATATTTGAGATCTGTAGCCTCCACTCACTTCTGAGATTTCAGAAGCAGTTTGGAGCTGAGCCCTCACATGAGACGCACCAAAAGGAAGGAGGTCTGTTTCTGTGCGCGCCTCCCTGGTTTACTGAATCTGGCTGGTGCCCTTTAACATGCTTTGCCCTTGGCATTGAACCCAGCATAGACCGCATACAGATAGGCCCCAGATAAACATTTACAGGACGAGGGAGAGGGAGTAAACCTTTTGTACATGCCCACCTGTGGGGCTCTACTGTTATTCTAATATGGAATATGGACTCAAATCTGATTTATCTGAATTAATTTACCTTGGGCAGTGTTCTGGTGAGTGTGAACCCCTCTTGGGCAGGGACTTCATCCCCTTTGCTACTGTCGAGCGCTCAAAAAATATTTGTGGAATGACTGAATCAGTTAATTTCTCAAAGGGCTGGTGTTATAGGATAGAGTAGGCTACAGCTAGAGGAAAGAAGGCTTCTGCTGGCACAGTCTTAAGGCAAGTCAAGGAGATAAAGCTTTGGTCAAAGCCCCATGATGTTGAATGTTTGTCCTCTCTCTCTCCCCACGGCCCCAGGTAGTTTGTCTTAAAGTGTTTCTGAGTTGTAATGTGGCCCAAGTATGGGGTATGCACTAGAAGGCTACATGACCCTCTGACTTAGAAGACCCTAGTTTTATAGCCTCAACTATGGGACTTTAGAAGAGGTGAAAAGATGCTTTTTTCTCACTGTTTCTTTAGCCATTGGAAGAAGACTTTCAGCATCACTATTTACCCCAGCTGTCTTTTTATTCCTCTGAAGAGTTACTATGCCAAACCTTTAGCTGTACTGAGTGGGCTCACTGCTCAGAACGTCATCAGCAAATCGAGTTTATCAGCATAGGTTTTTGACTCATATCTGCTTTAAATGGTGTAGCATGTGTGTATATGTGTGTGCCCTATCTGTATTAAGGTTTTATTTTCTGAATCTCATTCTTACAGACCCCCAAGGGCAAATACACACCCTTAAAAACAGGAATGCAAGCCCATTCACTGTTTGAATGGGATCTTGCTTTATGTTTGTTTTCTGTGTTCAAGAATGCAAGCCAAAATAACCCAGATGGAAAAGGAGAGATGAGGAACAAGGACAGGGAAGAAAAAGGAGCTAGATTTGAGGCGTTCATGTCAAGTTGTGATGCAAAGAGTTTTCAGAAACGTGGCCATCAAAGTTAATCCTTCACACGGAGGCATCCACTTTATAATCCCATGACTAAGCCTCTTATATGTTTCAAATTCCACTGCTTTCTGCACATGTTTTGAGGAAGGATTAGAAATGCACTGAGCCTCCGCAGAGCAGGCTTGGGTGAATGCAGATGCAAAGGAGCTGATGGTACAGGTTGATTCTGGCGTGACAGCCAGCCTGTCACATTGGGCCCCAGTAATGGCAGGACCATGGAATGAACCCCCTGTAACCACACTCTAACATTTGTTCCTTGTTTAATAAACAGCTGGCTTCTGGTGGGAAATTTTGGAGATCCGTGCCTATGGAGGTATCTGCTTCTTGTCTATAGATTCTCCTCTTCATTTTCTTGTTTGTTATGGCAAGGGGCTTTTTATGACAACAGACTATTTTACTCTGTGGGAAATCTGTTCCCCCTGCTTCTGCCCCCACCGGATGTTCTTATCTGCTCCTTGCGAGGGCACAGGCAATTATAGAGCAATACATCTTCACCCACATAATTTCAGGCAAATATTGTAAAAGGCGTGCAGATGGCCCTGGAGAGAAACCTTCTGTCACTTCTATCTCTTTAGTTTAAAGGAAGAGATAGCAATTTCTTTTTTAGTAAACACCCTCACAGTTCATTCATTTATTCAGTGAGCCAACAAATGTTTATTCAGAGTCTACTTGATGCTTGTATGCATGGGCCACACATGCGATACTTAGCACCAACATAGCAACCTTCCACCAGGGGAGATTTTTTTCATGGGCCATCTCACCCCCACACAGCACCCGCCTGGCTTCTCTTTAGCTCTCGCCCATGTGCCCTCTCCCTCCCAGCTCTCCCCAATTTTTTTTTCACTTTTCTCCAGGAGAAAAACAATAAGCCATCATGTTGCTTCTTGGGTTCAAGCCATAGCCTGCAGGTCTGACCTTCTACTCCACTCACTCACTCCTTCTGCCAAGATTTACTGAGAGACCATCATCAAAATAGTAATAAAAATAACAACTTACCCTTATGTAGTGCTTACTTTGCGTTCTTTATATATATTTTATCTCATGCAATCTTTACAATAATCCTATAAGGAAGATAATGCTATAATCCCCATTTTCAAATGAAGACATTGAAACAGAGTAAAGTAACTTGCTCAAAGTCACACCACTGTTAAAACAGGCATGCTTTTGTCTAAAAGTAACAGAAAGCTCACCTTACAGTGAAGGGAACAGACATATACTTCTCTCATACAACAATAAACTGGGAGGTCCTTTGTTCCTAGTGCTGGTTCATGGTGCGACCATGGCAGGGCTGGCATCTCTGAGAACTGCCTCACCCTTCTCCTCACAAGCACACAGTGGTTGCCTTGTATCCAACCGTCATGTCCACATTCATGTATAGAGAAAATGGATAGGGTCATCTGCTTTTGACAGTTTCAGCAGGAAGCTGAAGCTTTTCCAGAATCCCTTGCTACCATCTACTCACCTCTCATTGACCAAGGCTGTGTCTTATAACCACCCGTAGCAGCAAGAGAGACTGGGAAAGTGGAATTCAAAGGTTTTTCTTTTTTCTTTTTGAAGTCTCTATAATGGAAGGCACCACAGCAAAAAGGATCTTGGAGTGTTTGTGAGGTCAGCCAATTGGTGGTACGTCTGCTGTGGATGGTAAGCAGTGGGTGCACATGGGAACCTGGGAGTTCTGGGCTCCTGAGATGCGTCTTTGACCATTGGGCCCACTGCCCCTCCATGGTGCTGGTTCTTCCATAGTGGGTAAAAGAGATATGGTCCTGCCTTCATGGAGCCATGAAACAGACAAGCACACAAATTTATAACTGCAAATTCCTCTAAGTGCTAAGAGAATAACAGGCTTTCCAAAAACACTGAACACAGGTAACAATCTCTCACTTTATCTTCATGGACCCTGAGGAGTCCAGCAGCCGATACTGGGAAATGAATTCCTTTATGTAGAAGCTCTTTGCCTTAACTGCTCTGAAGGCCTCTCCTTCCCTTTCTGCCCTGCATTCTCTCTGTTGTTGGTGTTCACGTGCATCATCTTTTTCTGTCTTTACAATTTTTTTCTTCATCTTTTACTCCCCTGTCAGTTCCTCTTCTCCCTTTTCTCTTCTTCTACCCACACATTTCTTAGCATTTTACTGGGAACTCCAAGAAGAAGAAGAATTGGGCTTTATTCTTGTGAACTGAAATTGTTCCTGTTTTAGCATCTAAAGAGTTAGGAAGAGAACATCACTCTGGTAAAAATCACGGTCTGAGACTTCAGTCCTCGAGGAGTGTCCGCCTGGCCTCCTTCACATTGTATGGAGAGGAGAATGGGATGGGAATTGTTAGTAGTTTCAGTTGTAGTTTCAGCCCCTGCAGATTTCTTCTGCTGGCAGCCAGCCACAGCTGCGCAGGCCTGCGAGCGCGCAGCTCAGCCCCAAGCCCTTCGCGTGTGGCGCCCGGCTGGAGAGCACCGGCCCCACAGCCCGAAGCCTAACAGCGGCTTAACACATGAACTTCCACTCACCGGTTAGAACTGCATCGCCTTTCGCGTTCTCCTTAAATCTTGATGTGTTTTTCTTTTGATGCATAATACATCTTGGTATTTAATTAACCTTTGACTCAGCCTCAGAATTTACTAAAATTTGGCATTTTTATGACCTTTTGCATTTCACCAAAGTATCTTTTCTCAGAATGTTTGTTATTTCTCTGACCCATCATCCCAAATTTCCATCTAACATATGAAACATCTGTCACCACCACCAACATGCCGAGGCCAGCTGGCTCAGACATAGGACACGAAGTGGCCCGAGCATGCTGTAACCAGAGGAGCCACTTTGTTCCAAACACGAAGTTGATTACAAACTCCAGTTTGTGTACCCACAGATTCATATAAAGGTCAAGCTGCTAGTGCAGCCCCTTGGCTGGGCTCTGTAGAGCGCTCTGCTCTGGTTTCGGTGAAAACAGAATGACTGCCACGAATGCAGATGAGTTTCTGCCGTCTACCTGCTCATCAGCTTTCACGGAAAATGTAAAGCTCCAGGTGCCCCATGTATCTCAGCAGCCAAATGTTTGTGCTTCTAAACGCTGCAGTGTGCTAGCTGGTAAGTGTTTAGTGGGCAGGGACTTCTCTTCAAGTACTCAGGGATAGCTTTGCCTGTTGGAGATTAACAATTACTATTTCTGTTATAAGCCACAAAGAGATCATAACCACTGATTTCGCTTTAGGGCTTACCTCGGCGATTGCAATGTAGCAAGAACACTCAAGTATAAAAGGGTTGTGCAGTAAACGAAAGCTCCACTAGGTGGTTCTGGTGTTCCTCTAACCAGAGGCCAGGTTACTCCATCACTCTCTTCATATTCCCGAGGTAATGCAAAATACAAAGTGCAATGTTTTGTTGTTGTTATTTAATATTCATTCTAGATTACATTTAATGTTCATCATAGATTAGTATTTGCAGTGATTTATTGGAGATAATAAAATGCTAATCAAAGTATTGAGGATTTTTTTTTGTCTCTTTTTTACATAGACACATGGAGGCAACATTTTAATCTTTTAACTTTATTTTTATGGTTAGTGAAACTTATTAATTTATGTGCCTATTCTCTCATGGCATATCTACTACCATTTTCTCACCCCTCCTTTGGCAATCTCTCCTACAAAGACACAAGCTTCCAAAAGATAGAATGGATTGTCGTACGTGCAGCTTTCCTGCAACTCAGAGCAAATACAATTCTCATTTTTAATATGCTCGGTGATTGCTTTCATTCTTTTTGGGGGGCTACAAATTTATTTATTTATTTATTTATTTTTATAATTTATTTTGGTATCATTAATCTACAATTACATGTGCAATATTTTGGTGATTAAACTACCCCCTTCATCAGGTCCCCCCCACCAACCTCATTACAGTCATTGTCCATCAGCATAGTGAGATGCTATAGTATCACTACTTGTCTTCTCTGAGTTGTACAGCCCTCCCCGGGCCGCCCCAACTGCTTTCATTCTTTTCAGTAACCTTATTTAAGCATTATCCAGGTTTTACAAGTTCCTCTCAGAGTCCTTATTAGAAAATTTTCTTTTATGTTTTAGAATATCATAATAAATAAAGCTAATTTTTAAAATATACTTTAATCAGCCTGGCTCCAAAACTCATTTCAAATTGTTAATCCTCTGTCAGATTTCCCTGTAACTCCTCCAGTTCCAGTGTCTTTCTAATTGACAGTTACGATGATCATGAAGTGTCTGATGTCTTCCTCCAAAGCAGCCTGGGTAAATTCCCACAGTGCCAGACTCTGAGATGACAGCTGTTCTTTCCCTGTCACACTGGAAAAGTGGCACAAGGTTACACACAGAACACCAGACAAATATCCATTTGCCCTTGAGAAGGTTCCGCACCAGAAAACAGGACAAGGTAGCATGCATGAACAGATCAGAGGGAGCAAAAATAATTGTTATTTTTCATTTTAAGAGAAAAGAAATATGGCCAAATCTAAAATGAATGCAAACTACAAACAATTTTGAAATGAACCTTTTTAACAAAAGAAATAAGGAAAATTTGAATTACAGTTATAGGAACTCATTGAATTGCATTTCAATATCAAAAGAGTGAGCAAGAATATCAAGCATTTTCTAAGCATTGGTTAATTACTATGCCACTTAAATGTTTAAAAATTGTGACCAATAGGAAGATTGTAATTTTTAATATTTGGTTTTATATTCAGTAACGAGTTATAATTAGTTTTTGTCTCATAATTCAAACAATGCAGCAATGTACAGAAAATCCCTTGCCACTTTCTTACTCACTACCCAATCCCTGTGGCCAGAGAAAGAAGTAACTTCTATTAAAAATAGTTTGGTATACAGCCTTCTAGTAATTTAAATGGCTATTAACATATAATAATGTGATACACTTTTGATATATCGATGGTTATATTTTTTGGTACATTTTTAGCATGTTTTGGTATGTTTCTTTCAAAAAATGTGGAAATATGCCATGCATACGTTCCAGTCCTTATATTACACACTCAATTTTTTATGCCAAGGAATATGTCAGTATTGGATTAATTTTCTCCAATAAACATTCCTTTAAAAAAAATTTTTTTTACTTAAACAAGCTGCACATATTAATGCATACAAGTTGATGAGTTTGGAGATTAAGTCTACACCCATGACACTATCACCATAATCCTATATATCACCCCCAAAAGTTCTGACCCATCCTCTTATTAATTATTATTTTGTGATAAGAACATGCCACATAAGATCTATCCTCATACTAAATTTTTTTTTGGTATCATTAATCTATAATTACATGTGCAACATTACGGTTACTAGACTCCCCATATCATCAAGTCCCCCCCCATATACCCCATTACAGTCACTGTCCATCAGCATAGTGAGATGCTATAGAGTCACTACTTGTCTTCTCTGAGTTGTACAGCCCTCCCCATGCCCCCCCTCTACATTAGGTCTGCTAATTGTAATGCCCCTTTTTCCCCCTTGTCCCTCCCTTCCCACCTATCCTCCCCTGTCCCTTTCCCTTTGGTATCTGTTAGTCCGTTCTTGGGTTCTGTGAGTCCGCTGCTGTTTTGTTCCTTCAGTTTTTTTCTTTGTTCTTATACTCCACATATGAGTGAAATCATCTGATACTTGTCTTTTTCTGCTTGGCTTATTTCACTGAGCATTATCCTCATACTAAATTTTTAAGCATACAAAACAGTATTGTGATCTATAGGCTCTATGCTATGCAGTAGATCTCTAGGACTTATTCATCTTGTATAACTG
Source organism: Smutsia gigantea (assembly GCA_032199065.1). Lineage (NCBI taxonomy): Eukaryota > Metazoa > Chordata > Mammalia > Pholidota > Manidae > Smutsia > Smutsia gigantea. The sequence goes on along the minus strand of JAVSCE010004939.1, from coordinate 267,335 downwards.
AAACTTCATACCTTTCACTAATCTCTACCCCTTTCCCCTCCCCAAAGCCCTTGGCAACCACCATTCCATTCTGCTTCTAGGAGTTTAACTTTTTTAGGCTCATCAAATAAGTAATATTGTATAGTATTTGTCCTTCTGTGTGTGACAATATACGTAACATAATGTCATCCAAGTTCTTCTATATTCTCACAAATGGCAGGATTTCCTTCTTTTTTTAAGGCTGAATAATATTTCATTGTATATATATACCATATTTTCTTTATCCATTCATTCATGAATGGACATTTAGTTTGCTTCCATGTCTTGGCTGTAATGCTTTCATGAACATGGGAATGCAGATATCTCTTTGAGATCTAAGTTTCAATTCCTTTGGATATATACCCAGGAGTAGGACTGCTTGATCATTTGATAGCTTTATTTTTAATTTTTTGAGGAACCGCCATGTTTTGTGACGGCAATTTACTTTCTCACCAGCAGTGCATAGGAGTCCCTTTTCTCCGCATTCTCACCAGTATTTGTTATCTTTTGCTTTTTTCATAAAAACCATCCTGATATATGTGAGGTGATATCTTATTGTGGCTTTGATTTGCATTTCTCTGATGATTACTGATATTAATCACCTTTTTATATATCTGCTGGCCATTTGCATGTCTTCTTTGGAGTGATGACTATTTAGGTCCTTTGCCCATTTTTTAATTGGGTCATTTGGATTTTTTTCTATTGAGTTATAGGTGTTCTTTATGTATTTTTTAGATTAACCCTTTATCAGATAAATGGTTTGTAAACATTTTCTCTCATCCCATGGGTTGCCTTTTCATTTTGTTGACTGTCTCCTTCACAATGCAGAAAATGTTGTTTGATGTAATTCCACCTACCTATTTTTGCTTTTTGTTACCTATGCTTTTGGTGTCATATTCAAGAAGTCACTGCCATGACTAATGTCATAAAGCTTTTTACCTGTGTTTTTCTTCTGGGAGTTTACAGTTTACGTCTTATGTTTATGTCTTTAATCCATTTTGAGTTGATTTTTGTGTATGGTATAAGAACAGTCCACTTTCATTCTTTTGTATGTAGATACCCAATTTTCCCAACATCATTTATTGAAGAGACTATGTTTTGCCCATTGTGTATTCTTGGCACCCTTGTTAGGAATCAGTTGACAGTTATTTGCATGGTTTTACTTCTGGTCTGTCTATTCTCTTCTATTAGTCTTTTTGCCTATTTTTATGCCTATACCATACTGTTTTATTCTTATGCCATTACTGTAGCTTTATATTATATTTTGAAATCAGGAAATGTGATGCATCCTTTGTTCTTCTTTCTCCAAAATGCTTTTGCTATTCTGAGTCTTTCATGGTTATATATGAATTATAGGATTGTTTTTCTCTATTTTTATTTAAAAATGCCCTTGTAACTTTCATAGGGATTTCAAGGAATCTGTAGATTGTTTTGGGTAATATGGACATTTTAATAATATTAATTCTTCAAATCCATGAACATAGTATATCTTTCCATTATTTGTACCTGCTTTAATTTCTTTCATCAGTGTTTTATAGTTTTTTGGTATACAAGTCTTTCACCTCCTTGGCTAAATTTATTTCTGAGTATCTTATTCCTTTTAATATATTGTAAATGGGAGTATTTTCTTAATTTCCTTGTTGATAATTCATTGTTACTATATAAAATGCAACTGATTGTTTTATATTATTTTTTATCCTGCAATTTTTCCAAATTTGTTACTAGTTCTAATGGTTTGGTTGTGTGTGTGTGTGTGTGTGCATGTGTGTATGTGTGTGTAGTCTTTAGGGTTTTCTACATATAAGATCATGTCATCTGCAAACCAGGATAATTTTACTTCTTCCTTTCCAGTTTGGATTCCTCTTATTTCTTTTTCTTGCCCCATTACTCTAGCTAATACTTCCAATACTATGTTGAAAAGAAGTGGCAAAAATGAGCATCCTTACCTTTGTTCCAGATCTTAAAGGAAAGCTTTCAGTTTTTCACCATTGGTTATGATGTTAGCTGTGGGCTTTTCATAGATGGCCTTTACTGTGTTGAGGTAAGTCCCTTCTATACCCAATATATTAAGAGTTTTTATGATGAAAGGGTGTTGCATTTTGTCAAATACTTTGTCTTCATCTACTGAGATGATCAAGTGATTTTTATCCTTCATTTTTTTTAATGTGGTATATCACGTTGATTAGTTTGTGGGTGTTGAACCATTCTAAATCCTAAGGATAAATCCCACTTGGTCATGGTATATGATTCTTTTAATTTGCTGCTGCATTTGGTTTGCTAATGTTCTGTTGAAGATTTTTGCATCTGTGTTCATCAGGGACATTAGCCTTTAGAGTTCTTTTCTTGTGGTGCCTTTGTCTGGCTTCTGTATCAAGGTGATGTTGGCCTCATGAATGAGTTTGGAATTTGTCCTTCTATTTTTTGGAAGAGTTGAAGAAGGATTGGTATCAATTCTGTTTTAAATATTTGGTAGAATTTACATTTAATTTTTAACAAACATCTGTCCAAACAGTAAATCTTTAACTGTTCAAAGTTATAACCAAACTAGCACAGTCTTAAAATGGTGTGATAGGCAAACAAATACTGCAGAGCAACCAGACAGTAATTCCAAAATATCTCAAATCTTTACTTAATTTATTGAATACTTTGAAGAGTGTTCATCATTCGCACAGTATTTCTTAGGATCTCCTTTCTGAACCAGTCTGAGAGAAATCTCCTTAAAGATCTTAGGAAGTGAAGAAACTAAGTGGTCAGACTCTTTAGTGGGTCTAATAAGAAGTACTGGGAATGTTCACGCCCTAATATTTTTTGTCCTTCCACATAAATCAGATTGAAAATTCTAATTCTGTACATTAAAAGCAAATTATTTTATCTTACCATGATCAGAGTCACTGAAAGTTCTTGCATAACCTCTAATTCAGATCCAGAGTTCCTTCATAATGATAATAAGTCATAGATATTTCATTCCTTTGATCTTAAATTTTCTAAAGCTTTCTTATGTCACTCCCATTCTATGGGATTGAAAAAGCTCAAGTCCTAATGTCTAACTTTAACCTTTAAAGAGCTGCTCCTTCTGTTAATTTCAGAATAACAGTCATGATATTGAATCTTTCTGGATGAAAATATTATATTGTCTTGACAGTACATGAAGTCTTTAAAATTTGCTACACAGCAAAATTCTGACCACAGACTTTTTGGTAATGTTTTAGCCTTCTTTATATGTAAGGCTCCTTTTAGTCTAATATAGTGTCTCTTGAACTTTACCATATATCTGCATCATGTAAAGGGCTTGTTAAAACACATATTTCTGGAATCCACTCCCAAAGTTTTTGATTCAGGGAATCAAGAATAGATTCCAAGAATCTGAATTTCTATCAACTTCTTAGATGCTGTTCATGTTACTGATATGGAGAATTCCATACTTTGAGCTTTTTGGATCTATAATCAAGTTTGGAAATTTTTCCACCAAATATTCTCCAAACATTTTTTCTGTCCCCACCTTTCAGTCCTCTCCTTTGAAGACTCCAATTTATACATATAATAGGCCAAATGACCTTGTCCTAAGGCTCTTTGGTGCTCTGTTTATTTTTTTCAGTCTTTGTTTCCTGTTTCATTTTAACTTCTACTGGTATGTGTTCAAGTTCACTAATCTTTTCTTTTGCAATGTCAAATCTGCTATTAGTCCCATTCAATGTAGTTTTCATTTCAGACACTGTTCCTTCCATCTTTAAATGTATAGTTTTACTCTTTTTATATTTTCCTTGTCTCTACTTAACATGTTCAATCTTTCCTCTAGCTTTTTGAACATATGGAATGCAGTTATAGTAATTGTGTATATTTCCTTGACTACTGATTCTATCATCTGCATCATTTCTGGATCAATTTCAATTTATTGTTTTTATTCCTAACTGTAGGTAATATTTTTCCTGCATGCCTGATAATTTTTGATCGGATGGTACACATTGTAATTTTACCATTTGAATACTGGATAGTTTTGCATTCCTATAAATATTCTTGAATCTTGGTCTGGGATGCAGTTAAGTTACTTGGAAACAGTTTGACCCTCTTGGGTCTTGCATTTAAAGTTTGGAAAGTAGAACTATAGCAGCAGTGAGTATAGAGACACTTTTTCTCCACTACTGAATCAAAACCCTTCTGAATATTCTACCCAATACCCCATGAGTCACGTTTTGGGGAACAGGAACTATTCCCAGCCCCAGGTGAGTTCTAGCAGTTATTCCCTCCAGTACTTTCATGGGTTTTTTCCAAAGCCATAGGTAGTTTCCTTACATGTATGCACTAATCAGTTTTCAATAGATGATTCAGTTGATGACTCTGCGTATGTGAAGTACTCTCTTTCTCTCTCTCCCTTTCTCTCTGAGCAGCTCCCTTCTGTACTCTTCCCTGCAAAAAGCATTCCTGCACTCTTCTCAGGAAATTCCAATTGCATTTGCTTTCCCTGATTCCCAGTTCTGTCTTCTGAACTCCAGGAGACCGCAGGTTCTACCTAAGTAACCATTTCATGAACTTCACTCTTTCCAGATAGTAAGATGGGGCAATTATATGATTCCTACCCTCAAGATCACTCACTATCCTTCATTGACTGGTGTCCAGTGTCTCGTAATTATATATATATACACACATATGTTTGGTATTAGAGGGTAAAGAGAGTAAATCTGGTCCCTGTCACTCCATCTTAGCCAGAAACTGGACCCCACTCATTGAGAACCACTGGCCTACTGATTAAAACCATAAGTTCCAGGGCCTGGTCACCTGGTTTTCATTCTAATTCTGCTACTTAATAGCTGTATAACCTTTGGCAAGTTATTTAGCCTCAGTTTTAGTTATTTGCACTCAGTTTCCTCACTTTTAAAATGAGAGTAATAATTGTATTCTCTAGGACTGTTTTGATAATTAAATAAATTAATGATTAATTCAGGAAATGTGCTTAAAAGAGTCTGGCACCAATATGTTAGGTAGGATTATTATTATCAAAATGGTAAAGATTATCAAATTATTAAAAATATTTGATAAATTAGAAATTTTACTCAAGACACAAACCATATGTAGTAAGAAATAATTTTCGTGGCTAAAATAGCACTTACTATTTCATATACCTCTTTAATTTGGTCACTCAGAAAATTTCAAACAAGTTACATATTAATTACTGTTTTCATCATAATTTACACAAGTATTATGGGCTGAATTGTATCCCCCCAAATTGATATGTTGAAGTCCTAACCCCAAATACCTCAGGATGAAACTGTAATTGGAGATAGGATAGCTAAAGAGATAATTAAATTAAAATGAGGTCATTAAGATGGACCCTAGTCCATTATAACCAGTGTTTGTCAAAGAAGAGGGAATTAGCACACAGACATGCACAGAGGGAAGAGCACATGAAGACACAGGGAGAAAATAGCCATCCACAAGCCAAGGAGAGGGGCCTCAGAAAAACCAACCCTGCTGGCCCTTTGATCTCCAACTTCTAACCTATATAAATGTGTAAAAATGCATTTCTGTTGTTTAAGCCACCCAGTCTGTGATACTTTGTTATGGTGACCCTAAGAACTTATACAATAAATATCCCTAGTAATTAGAACCTGACATTAATAAGGCCATAAATTATGATCTTCATGATCTGCTATCCTTGTGTTAGAGGGCAAGTTTTAAAACCTGCCTGAACTTCTGTTTCTTTATACCTATAATGGGGATAAATTATAATAAGTGGTTCTGTCTATATCATAGAATTGTATGGCAATTCACTGTTTTACATATATATATATACATACATATATTAATCAATGACTATATAGTTACATATATTACATATGTTAATTATATGTCTACTCTTTAAAAACAGGATCTTTATGTAAAAGTAACATATTAGAAAATTTTAATTATGATGTGATATTTAATAAATTAGTTTTATGTAAAAAGTATTTCATAATTGAAAACCAATGTTATTTCAATATAATTATAACTTACTTTGCCATTTCAAATAACATTTCTATGAATAGGGCTAAAATGAATATGCTAGGCCTCCATTAGGAAGATTAAATATCATTTTGTATATAATTAATAATGTATTTTTTGAGGGCAAATTAATGAAGTAAAATTAATGTTAATCAGATTTTTAAACAGTCGAAAGTATTCTATAATTCACAGCTTTATCCTGCGCAATATTCATCACCTCGCTTTCAGCATTAACCAAAGAAATGACTCCTTAATTACCAAAATATATCATAAATGAAGAATAAAATCTTTCCCACAGCTCACTGTTTCCTTGGAGTATTTTAGAAAGCCATTTGTGCTCATCTGTTCTTAAAGAAACAAAGAACTAATCTGATTAAGTTCCAAGCAGCAATAAAAGGCTGTGATGGCTGATAAACATTTGGAAAGGTGAGTGCAAAGGAAATGCCATCAGCCTGACCTACAGAAGTTTCAAAAGAAACCACTACCAAGAACCAGCCTTTTCTAATACTCATGGATACTTCCCCACAGTGATGACAAACAAATCAAAAATCCACTAGAACCATGTTACTTCAGTGATTTGAAGATTTGAGGGAAAGAAGCAAACACTTAAGAAAAATCTTGTGTACAAATACATTAGGTCAAAGTCCTGAAAACAGGTCAAAGAAAGACATTCCCTCAGAACCCTAAAAAGAGTTTTGTAGGAGATAGAAATTTCAGGGACTCTTTGAGGGAAGAAGGAAAAAAGAAAAGTGCACAGCAGACAAGATCCTTCCTCCAGAGCTTTCATTCTCATAAAGAGAAACAGACCAAAAGCAGGTAAACAAATACATGAGATTTCAGATAGGGGTAAGCATCGTGAATAAAATAATAGGCTAATGAACTGTGGTAAGGGCAGAGCACTGTTCAGTTTCAGTCCTCAAGTAAAATTCTCTTTAAGGAGGGTGCATTTAATCTGAGTGCTGAATGATAACAAAGGAGCCAACCTTGCCAAGATTTGGAGGAAGATTACGAGGCAGAGGGCGCATCAAATGTAAAGACCCTGAAATAGGAACAAGCAGATATTTTGAGGAACAAAAAGAAGGTCAGTGTGGCTACAGTTTGGTTGGGTGTCGGGGAGATAAGAGTGGTGGGCAGAAGCCACATCATACAGATAGGCCTTGCCCATCAGTTTAAGACCATCTGTTTTGTAACCTACCCCTGGCTTATGCTCCATGACCTCTGTGGCCTGATTTGGTTACACCATCCATCTGTCACTTTGTAGGCACTGTCTTTCTTCCATTGTTATCTTTTTACATATAAATATTCTATTTTCCCAACCAAATTATAAGTTCTGTAATGGCAAGATTGGATGTTCTTATCTATAGATCCCACAGTGCTTTGTTTAGAAGTGTATATATGTCTGTGTATGTGTGTTCATATGTGTATGAATTTACGCTATATAAATAGTATATACTGGTAGTTTAGAATTTAAGCTCTAGAATCAAATTGCCTAGAATCAAATCCTGGATTTTATTGCTCACTAGCTATGTGACTTTGGCAAATTAGTTTCCCAGTGACTTAGTTTTCTCATCAGTAAGTGGGAGGATAAACCATACCAGTGGGTGGTTGTGTGGATTGAATAGGCAGCAGAATGTATGACACTTAGAACATTTAAGGATGAAAGGCACAGTGTCTGAAATGAAAACTATACCAGCAATGTACCATGAGCCAGCAACTCAACACCTGTGTAGATAACCTGACTGAGTTTTGTATATATGTGCACCAGGAACATGTATAAGAATTTTCATGGCAGTATAAAACTTAAATTCCAAAGTCCAGCAACCATAAAATGGATACATTTTATATATTCACACAAGAGAATTTCATACAGCAATGAAAATGAACAAACTAAGATTACAACAATGTGACTGAATCTCAGGAATGTAATGTGGTGCAAAAAAAAAAAAGACATTGCAAAAGAACTTTTATAAACGATCCCATGTATGTTAGTTTCTTACATTCAAAAATATGCAAAAACCTAATACGTCTTTTGAGAGACAAGCATATATGATGAAACTATCAAGTGGAAGGATAATACTAACAAAATTCAGGAGAGCAGTTACCTCTTAGTGAGAGGGAAGGGGATGGGGTCAGGGAAGAGCACACAGGGTACATCAGAGAAAAATGTCCTTTTTCTTACCCTGGTGGTGGGTATACACGTGATGATTGTAGGAGCAGTACTTTTGCTACCAACAAGATCGTCTGCAGAGCAGAGATCACTGGAATCACCTGGGATTTTCTTAGAAATGCAGAAGGAGGCCCCACCCCAGACTGTCTGAATCAGAATCTGCATTTTAACAAGATCCCAGGTGATTTCTTTGCACACTGAAGTTTGAGAACCACTACTTTAAAATTTACATGTATGTTAAAGTATCCTTTTGTATTAATAAATTTAATAAAAATATTAATTTTTATTGATTCATGTTTGATATCACATTCCAATTATCTATGTCTAGATCTTTGAATACACAATTTCTTTTTCTTATAATTACCCCCATAAACTTCTCTATCAAAAATGAGTGCACTGAGGACTTCTACAAAGTACAGCATCTAGAGCCCAGTTTAGTACCCTTAATAAAGAAGCTATTTAATTAATGGTTGATAACTGATAATGAATTGACATTCTGTATCAGATGCCCCTTCCTTTGGGGTACTCATTTCAGCATCTCAGCAGGTTAAAGTAGCCTCTTTTAACAAGGTACAACTATTATCAAAATCAATTTACTTAAATAATATTATATTTGACATTAACTGGACAAGAGTTTGCTTTAAGAATTATGATATAACTTTCACTCTTATGGTTTCCAGAGGAATTATTTGGTCTAAGAGTATCTAAAACAGACTGGACTTAATGCTTTTGGCCATAATGGAGTATCAAAGTCTGGACTTTAACCTTCCATTATGAACTAGACAAAATACACAAAGCAACTGTTTTCAGACATTGGACTACTGGCAGTATAGGACTGTGACCTCTGGGAAAGGGAAATGAAGTGATTTCTATGATTGCCCCAGATTTCTGCCTGGAGGCAGTTTATGGACCATGAGTAGAGGAAAGGGTAACCCAAAAGATCTTAGCTTCCTTGCAGACCAAGAAGTCAGAGATCACAGTTTGGGGAGACTGAGGCTAGAGTTGCAGGGCAGAGATCTAGAAAATAAAGGGCTGGGCAGAAAAAAGAGCTTGCAAAATCTGCCTAGTACATGCTAAGTATTAGGCCATGCATGAGTAGATAGCTTAAATTCCTTAAGCCAGACAAAATAAAACAAAACAGATTTGTAAGAAAAACAATTCCCAGAACTTGCACAGGGTGGGAAAACATTGACTTTCTGACCAGTCAGTGTGGAGAGTCCTTTATGATAACCCGGGGCATTAAATGCAGGCCCCAAAGGGATCGCCCCTTAATACTAGGACTGGCCTACACTAGACACAATACTACTATAGCCCCACTCTAGCAGAGTTTTAAAAGGGATTTGAAGCATTTAAGCTGATTAACAAATCATTTCACCACCTGCCAAGACAAAAATCAACATTTTTTGAAGTCAAAATTTAGACAAACAAAAATGTAGCATTTTTAATCTTTAGCACTCTATCAAAAGTTACTAACAAGCCAAGAGGTAAGAAAAATGTGACAAATTACCAGCAGGAGAAAAAAAATTCATTCAATAGCAACAGCCCCAGAAATAAAAGAGACAATGGAACTAGCAGAGAAGGATATTAGAATCCCTATTAGCACTATGTGCAAGTATTTAAAGAAAAACATCACATGAGGAAAGAGAAGGAAAAGCCCAAATAGAATTCCAAGAGAAGAAAAAATTACAATATCTGACATGAAAACTTTGTTCTGTGGTATTAAGAGCAGATTAGATATTGCAGAAGAAAAAAGTCCACACACCTGAAGGCACAGCAACAGAATTCTCCAAAATGAAATAAACATAAAAAAAGAATGGTGAAAAAAATTAACAGATCTGTGGAATAATATCAAGCAGGCTAATATATGTATAATTTCCCCAATTATACATATGTTTAGAAAAGCAGGGTAAGGTATTTGAGGAAATAATGGCCATAAAATTTTCTAAATTTGATATGAAACTATAAGCCTAGATTCAGTAAGTTCCAAACAGGATAAACACAAACACATGCATGCACACATACACACACACACAGCACACCAAGACACAGCATATTCAAATCACTAAAAATCTAAAAGTATCCAAAGGGAAAAAAAATTACATATAAAGGAAGAAAGATAAAAAACTTTGCAGGCTTCTTGTCATAAACCATAGGACGGTGGAACAAACATCTTTAAAATTCTGAATGAAAAAAAAGAAATAGCAAAAAGACACATAAACAAACAAAAAATTCTGAATAAAAAAAATCTGCTAATTTAGGTTCTATCTCTATTAAATATATATCCTTCAAAACTAAATAAAACTTTTTAGGTAAAAAAAATCTGAGATAATTCATTTCCAGCAGACCTACCCTATTGTAAATGTTAGAGGAAGTTCTGTTAGAAAGAAAATGATGCCAGATAGACAATCAAATCTACACAAAGAAATTAAAATGTTAGAAATGGCAAACATATGGGTAAACATAAAATAATTTTTCTCATCTTAAAAAATTACCAAAGAGATACCAAAAATCATAACAATATATCATGAGGTTTAACACACATAAAAGTAAAATGTATGGTAACAATGAAGAATGGGGGAATGGAATATAATAATCATAAACATCATTTGTTACACACTAAGTGATTGATTATTTGCAAACTGTAATAAGCTAAAATGCATATTGTAAACCTTACAGCAACAACTAAAAATAAATAAAACAAGGTGGTACAGCTAATAAGCCAAAAGTGGAGATAAAATGGAATATTAAACAAATACTCCCTTAATCCAAAATAAGGTGGAAACTGAGGGGGATGGAACAAGAATGGATGGGCTAAATAGAAACAAATAGCAAAATAATAGATATAAATTCAGCTATATCAATAGCTACATTAGTAAATAAAAAAAACAGATTGGATTTAATTTTAAGAAAAGAATACCTTACATATGCTATTTATGAAAACAAAATCTATTTTAAATGTAAAGATACAGATAGAGTAAAACAAATCAGACTCTATTTTCCCTGGTATGGGAACTTAAGCTCTTTATAGATATTTGATTTCTCTTGCATATACCATAATGTGTCCTAGTTTGATAAGCCTATCAATTACAATTACATCTTGAATATCATTGAATATATATCTCTCCTGATCACCACTCACCAAGTCCTTTCTGGTTACCAATAATGTCTATTGATTATATGTATATGATACATAAACTGTTATTTCTGATATTTGAATTTTAGAGTAAATCAAGCACTGTATTCCTATACTTAGATTCTCTAATCTCTAATGACTTAGAATATCCATCAAGAGTAGTATCTGATTTTTCTCAAAATATAAGAGATTCTTGTTCTTCTGTGACAGCCATTTTTTTGGTATCTGGTCAGTTTCACTAATTATAGGCCAGCCTTTTTTTTATTTGATTTCTAAATGTGAAATCAGTTTGGTGATCACATCTCATAGAATTTCCATTATCATGTGTGGCATTTAAACACACTGAAAGAGAAGCTTGCATTTTCATGCTAATATATGAATGGATAAATGCCTTCAGTTTTTCACAACTCAGTTTAAACTTTCTGGAATCTTTGCCTTGAGAATGTGCTAATCATATACCACAGAATGGCTCTGACTTCTACAGAAAATAACTCAGCCAAGGATGCTATGTTCCATCTTTGCAATGAACTGCAAATTTCTCAAAAGACTGAATAGGATTTCTCAAAAAAATAATTTTAAATTGTACATTTAGAGCACAGAAAGCATACTAAAAATATTCTCTGAACTGCTGGAATTTTCAACTATTAGAACTCATCATTTTCATTCACTTTAAACCATACCCTCAGAATTTTATTGTACAACAGTGGATACGTACTATGAATAGCCAATGATGCTGTCTTTTTTGCTTACATTATTTATTTACATTGTATTATCACCAGCTATAGATGCTCATACATACTGATACATTTTTATTGATAGGTTGTTTGAGAAATGTCAATAATTTCCTTCTAGTTCTTTGTTCACTTCCTTACCATCCAACCTAATCTTAACTTTGAAGCCATTCTATACCTGACATGAATAGAAAATACCTTGGTAGGTCTAATAGCTAAATACTTTAAGGAAGACAAAATAAATAAATAAAAAGCCTCAAATCCCAAATTACAAATGAGTAACTTTTCCAATTGAGAACCTTTATCGATTCAGATTCTGCTATTATTTATCAAAATGGATATGACTTAATATATGCCTTTTTATGCTTCCATTTTGATAATAAATGTTTTCCTGAGCTGTGTGAATTTTTTTACTGAAGTTTTGTGGCACTTACATAAACTACATTCTCCAGTCTTTATTTATGAGAAATGTGTCTGCTGGACTCTGACTTTTCTTTATATAAGACTTTGTCACAGTGGCCTCTGCTCTCCCAACATCTACAGTTTGATGAGTATATCCAATCAGTCTCTTTGTAATTGCAAAAGAAAAGAGCACCTAACCAGGCTCAATTTTAGTCTATTTTGTACTTGCTTCCCTTTGACTCAAAACCCCCTGCCTAGACAACGTCCTTAAGGTAAATGTCTTTCACTGGGAGGGTTAGCTTATGAACCATCTCTTTGCTGCATATTCTGAAACCAAATGAAGAAAAAAATCAAGGAAATGAGTAACTACTTTCCCAAGGACTTTCCAGAAGTGTCTGCACTAGACTCAGCATGCCCAGTCCCAGTGACTGCGTTCCTGGGGAGTGCCTATCTGAATTCACTCCTGCCTTCCACACCCCCAGGCTGCTGCTATACAAATAAGTTCCTAAGGTTGAATTAAACACCAGCCACTAGAGTAATAAGTGTAATAAGAGGGAAGGGAAAGGAAGAACATGTTATAATATGATATGAATATCAGGCACATGGAGCATGGCAAATGTATATCCTTTTTTTTTGTCTTAAAGCTTCAATTATTTTTCACCTTAGGCAGACAGAAGCTGGCTAATCTATATTCTTTTTCAAAGTATCTACCCTTCATGTATTTGTATGAAGAATCAAATGTCAACGACATGTTTTGGAGGTGGGGTAAATTACTCAGCATGACCCCAGAGTGCACAAGGGATTTCTTGAACAAATGATGCTTCCCTACCATTTAGTCCATGCATCGGTCTATAGGCTCTAGGTGATCTGGCCTCTGTCTACACTCCCTGCTCTCTCTGCTCTAACCACACCTGCCTTCTTGCTATCCTGCAAACCACCTCTCTCTCCAACCATCATAGGTTTTGTTTTTCTTTTACCTCAGTCTGGAACTGCCTTTCTCTAGGCAGTCATATGGCCATTTCTTTCACTCAGGGCTCTGGGTAAATGCCACCTCCTCAAAGAGGCACACACAATCACCCTCTTAAAAAAAATAGCACCCGCCCCATGACTTTCTACCCCTCCATAGCACTTTTCACTCCATGACATATTTGTGTCATTGTTCATCATCTGTTGCCCCCACTAGAAAGTAAGCTCCATGAGGGTAGAGATTTTTTTTTTTTGCACATTATACCAGTGCCTGGCACACAGTAGTCACTCAAAAAATATTTGATAAAGTGGAAGGCAGGAAAGAAAGTGGGCAGGAAGGGAAGGAGGGAAGGGGAAAGGAAGAAAAATGATTATCCTGGCTCAGGGTGGAAGGTCCTCTTCAGTTGCTGTCACAGCCAGGGTGACTGCTGGCTGTACAATTTGGCTTCCTGAGCTATTCCATCTGGCATCAGGCTGGGAGGCCTACCTAGATCTGCAGCCCTCATAAATTCTTAGGTGCCAAGTCCCTGTAGAATTTACTCTCTGGTTTGTGAGCCATCGCCTACATCTCTATAGGGGGACTACTTCACAATTCTCTTAAAGAAATGTTTGCCTTTTTATATTCTTTATACTATTTCTCCTTCAGTTCAACCACTCTAGAAGCTTCTACATGAGCTCTGGGCCTTGGGAGACAAGGTGAGAATACTAATGGATAATATTTAATAAGTCTTTATTATGGGGCAAGCACTGATTTAAGCACTTTGCAAGAGTAACCTCATTTAACCAACACTATGAAGTACTACAATCTTCATATTACAATTCAGTAAACTGAGGCCCAGACAGATTGGATAACTTCCTCTAACTTTCCAGAATGTGAACATAAATAGTGTAGCTCTAAGGCACATGTTCTTAACCATTACTCACACTGATATAAGACAAAGAGCACTGATCTGGGATTTAGAAGACATAAATGCTATCCTTGCTCTTTGACCTTAGACAATATTCTTCACTTTTCTGAGTTCAGAATTCACAGTTCAGGTATGCTCTCTTCACCTATAAAATTAAAAGGTTGGACTGCATAATCAATAAAGTCTCTTCAACTCCAACATTCTATAACTGGTTCATAGTGAATTGCATCAATTGCCTGCCCCAAGAAAGGTACAGGTGTGAATACTTTAAAAGATTATCTTTGGGTACATTCTATACTCCTCATACCTACTATGGCTCTTACCACTTATATGGCAACATCACTGAATGAAAGAACATGGTCTAGGTTCAGATCTTAGTTTTGTTACATCTCAACTGTGCGACTTTGGGTAACTTACATGATTGTATCTTTTTATATATATATATATTTGCGTTTTGTTTTGTCTAAAATAAATCTAGTACTTCTCAATTTACAAGATTTTCCCAAGGGCTTAAAGAGATCAAGTATGTGAACATGACTGGTAACTGGTAGTACCCAATAAAAGTTAATTGTCCACTCACTTTAACACTATACAAACCTTAGGTGTTTAACACAGATATCCATGTTACCCAACAAAAAAACAGTGGGTGCCAAGGAATTTGGAGGTCTTTTTTAAACTTTGTGACCTGACATTTGCTTTATAAAATAAAACAAGAAAATCCAGGTACTACCATTAAGTTTTAAACAGTATTGAATGCACAACTTCCTTCCTTTTTTTGTAGATCCTGAAAATTACCTAGACTTTATTAGGATCACCAGAGCATGTCAGAAGAAGCAGCAGCATCTAGGCTGCATTTTTAGGATCAGATGGTACTAAGAGACACCCAACTCAAGCTAAATACCAGCCCTCCTATTATGTACCATTATGGGCACTTCTTGGCAAATCCAGACTTCTGTTTCTAATAATATTGCTTTGGTTCTTGTTTTGATCTCCTTTTGGCTACTAGAATGCCATTTTAGAAATACCATCGCACTTAACACAAATGCACACCATAGAAAAATGTAATAGAAAATAGACTCAGAGACCCTGGGATTGCTTCCCACCTTCACCACTCATTGGCTGTATGCAGTTGGGCAAAATTCTCAACTTGTTTCCTTGCCTGATAAATGAAGATCATGATACAGCCTTACTATGTTGTTATGAGCCTTCAGTAAGATAATGTGTGGGCCTGACACAGAGCAGCCACTTGGTGAAAACTGCTCAACTCTGACTTGGGACACAGGTGGGACCATTCATTCTTCAGCTCAATTAAATAAATGCATCTCAAAACGATAAAGGTTTTGAGAAAAAGTTAAGAGCAATGAACAAGGTTATTATTTTAATAGAAGCACACCTGATTCCTGTCACTTGTCAGTGTAATGCAATTAGACAGCTAATATATGAGCCATATAGCTGTTCATAACTACCATGAAATCACCCAAAGAAGTCAGGCAAGACTTCTCTCTTTTGAGCCACAAAATTATTCCTCTTCTGGCAATGGACAACAGCCAGATCTGCTGTGTTCCTGATGGTTTGTTCTCCAGCCTTTTGTTCAGGCAGAGGGAGAACACTGCTGGATCCTAGCAGAAAGGAGTCCCATATATCCAGGAATACCTGATCCAGGAGTAGATTCTGTCTAAAGTCTAGACAACTCACACAACCCTTCATTGAATGGTAGGTGAGCTATTATCCATTCCCTGTCAAACCATATCGTAAGACTCACTGGAATCCCCTTACTTCATATTTATCCAAACTTAGAAGTTTATACCCTCTCTTTTCTCAAGTTTTGGGGTTAGTTTTATAGTAATGGTGACGTATTTTAAATTTGAACATTCCTTGATCAGACAAAAAGAAATTTCTAGTGTGGCTTTTTCTTCTTGGTTAGCTGTTTTTGTTGTTGCTCTAGCAAATATTTGCTAAGCACCTACTCTACAGCAGGCACTTACGCACTGATTGCCCCACTTAATCAAGGCAGGATGGTAGTTGTTAAGATGATGGGCTTTAGAGACAGAAGGATTTAGGCTCAAGTTCAGATTCCATTGCTACGTCCAGAGATTTGTCATTATCATCCCCATTTCTTAAGAAGGAAATTGAAGCTAAGGGTGATTTTAAAACTTAATCAAAGTCAGCCAGCCAGCAAGGGACAGAGTTGGAATTTCAACCCAAGTGTGCCTCCTGGCCAAAGCTTCTGTTTGCCAGGACTTCCTAATTTCTCCTAGAGAATGGACACTCTTGTCACAGACTATAGTTCTGAAATGTTGGGTCAAACCCTCCTTTGAGAATACTAAGAAATCTCTTTCTTCCTAGAAGCATGTTTATTATATACACATACTGTAGAACATATAATTTCAGGAGGTTAACAGACCCTTTGAAACCCAAGCCCTGCAGGTCCTTGGACTTTAGATTGAGAACCTGTACTGCTAAGCTGAAGCAGTTGTCCTAGTGTCCAGAAGTGGTGTCTACTCAGTAGTGGTTGACTTTTCAGGAAGTAGTGACAGATCATGAGTCACACACAGAAAGTAATCCATTCTTAGTCATTCCATATGTATTCATTGGGCATCTCCTTTTTGTCAGGCACTGTTAAAGTTACTAACCATATAGCAGAAATCATATGCTTTCCCAGGAATTTACATCCTTGTTGGTGATTTTTATGTGCTCACTCCCCACCCACAAATGGAGCTTCCAAGTTTCTTAATCCTTTTGTTAAAATCTGAACATACCTTTGCCCCACTGTAGTCTGTGGACCCAATTTTGATGTACATGAACCAAATTTTTTTCAACTGGTCAAGTGAACTTGAAGGAACTTACCTCAACACAATAAAGGTCAGAGATGAAAAGCACACAGTTAACACCATATTCAATAGTGAAAAGTGAAAAGCTTTTCTTCTAAGATCTGGAACAAGGCAGGGATGCCCATTCTTGCCACTTCTATTTAGTATGGTACTGGAAGTCCTAGCCAGAACATTTAAGCAAGAAAAAGAAATCAAAGGCATCTAAGTCAGAAAGAAATATGATTATCTTTGTAGATGACATGATCTTATATGTAGAAAACCCTAAAGCCGCCACACAAAAATACCACCAAACTATCAACAAATTCAGTAAAGTGGCAGGATACAAAATCAGCATGTGAAAATTCTTTGTGTTTCCATACTAAAAACAAGTTATCCAAAGAGGAAATTAAGAAAACAATTCCATTTATAATAAGATCAAAAAGAATAAAATACTTAAGAATAAAGTTTATCAAGGAGGTGGAAGACTTGTACACTAAACTATCAAACACTGATGAAAGATATTAAAGCAGATATAAATAAGTGGAACAATATCCCATGCTCCTGGAATGGAATAATTAATATTGTTAAAATGTCCATATTACCCAAAACAATCTATAGCATCAATCCCTATCAAAATCCCAATGGCCATTTTTTTACAGAAATAGAAGAAACATTCTAAAATTCATATGGAACCACAAAAGACCCCAAATAGCCAAAGAAATTTTGCACAAGAAAAACAAAGATGGATGCACCAAACTCCCTGATTTCAAAATATAATGTAAAGCTAAGTAATCAAAACAGTATGGTATGGGCATAAAAACAGACATAGAAGAATGGAGCAGAGTAAAGAGTCCAGAAATAAAGTCATGCAAATACTGTTAACTGATCTTCTACAAGGGTGCCAAGAATACACAAGGGGGGAAGGATAATCTAATCAGTACATACTGGGTATCCATATGCAAAAGAATAAAACTAGACTCTTTTCCTTACACAAAAATCAACTCATGGATTAAAGACTTAAATGTAAGACCTGAAACCATAGAACTCCTAGAAGAAAACACAGGGGAGAAACTTCATGACATTCTTCTTGGCAATGAATTCTTGAGTATAACACCAAAAGTACAGGCAACAAAATGAAATAGACATGTGGGACTACCTCAAACTAAAAAACTTCTTACAGCAAAGGAAACAATTGACAAAATGTTAAGGCAACCTAAAGAATGGAAGAAAATATTTGCAAACAATATATGTGATAAAAGGGTAGTCTCCAAAATATATAAGGAACTCCTGCAACCTAATGGCAAAAAAACAAACAGCCCAATTTAAAACATGGGTTAAAGACTAAAATAGACATTTCTCCAAAGAAGACATACAAATAGCCAGCAGGTGTATGAGAAAAAAAAGCTCTGCATCACTAATCAGCAGGCAAATGTAAATCAAAACCACAATGAGATATTACTCTGTACCTGTTAGAATGGCTATTACCAAAATCAAAGAAACAAAAGACAGGTGTTGACGAGGATGTGGAGAAACTGGAACCCTTGTACACTGTGATGGGAATGTAAGTTGTTGGTGCAGCTGCTGCTATGGAAAACAATATGGAGGTTCCTCAAAAAATTAAAAATACAACTACCAGCAATCCACTTCTGGGTATTTATCCAAAAGAAAGAAAATCAGGATCTCAAGAGATATTAGCACTCCCCATGTTCATAGCACACTATTCACAATAGCCAAAATCTAAAAATTCTGTACCCCTCAGGAGATTAACTGATTTTTAAAAATGTGGTATAGACATTCAGTGGGTAACATTCTGCCTTGAAAAGAAGGAGATTCTGCCACCTGCGATTACATGGAAGAAACAAAAGGACATCATGCTAAGTGAAATAAGCCAAACACAGAAGAAAAAAAATACTATATAGTACCTCTTATATGATGATTCTAAAATAGCCAAACTCATAGAAGCAGAGAGAACAATGACTGCCATGGGCCGAGGGAGAGGGAAATGTGGAAGTATTAGTCAAAGTGTATAAAGGTTCAGTTTTACAAGGTGAATAAGTCCTAGAGATCTGCCTTACAGCATAGTGCCTGTAGTTAACATTGTGATCTCATATTGTGTTTTTATCACAAAATTTAATATTAAGGAAGGAGGAAACTTTTGAACTCGATGGATATGTTTATGGCATAGATTGTAGTGATGGTTTCACAGGTGTATACCTATCTCCAAACTTATCAAGTTGAATTCATTAAATATGTACAGTTTTTTGTATGTCAATTGTACCTCAATAAAGTGGTTTAACAACAACGAAAAGCTGACACACATTTGAAGGGGTGGGTGTTATTAGTTCATAATTTTACTTAAGATTGTACCAAAACAATGCTGATGTCATTTCTATTTTCACTTACCCAGGCAGTCACTGAACAGAGACTGACGGCTTCTGTGCGCTAGGTATTGTGCTAGAGCACCCCAGCCCGATGCTAGCAAGCCATGGCCCTTCTTATGCTGCCGTTGTTTGTATAAATAAAAGAGAAAGTTGGAAATCTAACAGCATGCTAGAAAATAACATTAAGAGTGAGAAGAGATGTCCTGGAGGACAAAAGGGACCAGAGAAAAAAAATATGAAAACGTAACAAATGAAAAGATAAATAAAGCGGTTAAAGAAAAATACGGTGAAAAAGAAAGAAAGAAATGATGGAACTTGCATGGGAAAATGAAAAAAAAACTTAAATATACATAGAGAAGAGCTGTCACTAATCTTGAAAGCAAAACTCCATTAGAGAAACCGAGGGTAGTCATTGAACCCAGCAGTAACGGAATTGAGCGGAGTAATGAACAGTACCTGGGAAATTTTCAGAGGCTGGAATAGGACCCAACAAAGAAGAGATGTCAAGATCAGATGGTCTGAATACCAATTTCAAATTGCTATTTATGTGTCTGTGTGAATGACTCACTGTTTTTCATTTTCTTTCACCAAATCTCATCTTCTGTAAATCCAGAAAAGCTGGCTTTGTGGTTAGAAGGAATGAGCCTGGGTCATTGAAGAGCTTCAGTTTAATAACGAGTACACTGAGTTAGATTCCATTTCTCCCTCCAAGCCCAGTGAAATCCATCTTATAAAGTATTAGAAGCATGTCTCTGCACAATAATTCTCAGAAATGCATTTCACAGCCTCTCGTAGAATGAAATTAGTAGCTAATGCACAGCCCCAGAAGGTTTATCAGATACTTCCTCTCAAATGCAATTTCTGTTTAAAATAATCATCCCATGTGGTATTTGTTTTCTCATAAAATGAACTCAAAACTAAGCAAAACAGTTATTTCTATTGCACAAAAATCAATCATCTGGGATTCAGTTGAGGTTCTTTACTTATTTATATAATATGATTTATCTTCGGTGGTTCATTTGGTTTGCTTTGATTATTGGTTGGTAAAGGCAGTATATTTGCAGAGCATATGCGCATGGGGAAGAAAAGACAATTAAAATGAACAACTACAAAAATGCGCACCAAGTGTTTGGCCCACATTGGTAATTAAACTCTCAGTGTTTCAGCTTGAATTACATTATGCCCATTTACCAGGAGGTGACCCAGAAGCCTATGCAGTGTTCTTCCGTCCTGCGTGGCCGTGGCACCTGGCCCTCTTCCCGGTCCTGTGCAGATCACTTAGACATCTCAGTTCCTCTGGGTGGTTTCTGTCATTTTCTACTTGAGAAAATTGAAGGCCAGAGAAGCTCGTGACTTCCCTATACCTCCTTCTAAAGTCAGCAACACAGCAAATCCTTCGCCATCCAGGCGGCTGCCGCTCAGATCCTCAGCTCTGTTCCAGGTTTATTCACTAGGACAGGAGAGTGTGGGTGCTGCTGGAGAATGTTCTGGGGGTGGATGTTACTGTGAGAAAAACAACGCATCATTAGAACATTTTCTTATGCAGTTCTCATCTCATACTGAAAACCTAGTACAAGGGAAGTTATTCAGTTTTATTAACAGGTCAGTACTGTGCCCAAAAACACATAGCTTTCATGAAAGAGAAGGAAAAGTAAAGCAAAGTTCAGCTTTAAGGATTTTCTTGTCTTTTTATTTCTAGGTTATTCTTTCCTGATCCAGAAAGCCCTTACCTTCCCCATTCTTTTCCCTCCTAGGTACCCAGCCAACTGTCCTTTCTAGTGGTCAGACAGCTTTCCGTTATTAATCTCTGCATTTTATTTAAGATCATATGACCCAGCTGGAACCAAGAGGTCTGTGATTGCTTCCTAGGAGGTTAGAGAGAAAGTTGCAGAGTTAGATCCCCTCCCCGTCATGGGCTATATGGGAATGAGGAATGTGTGCTTTTAATTCTTTTTTGTAAGTACAAAGGGTACCATAGTGGACTTCCAACCTGAGCCCTTTTAGCCTAACTGCCTTCCTAATATTTTTGACTGACACAACCAATCTAGAACAATGATTCTCAAGTTTCAGTGAGAATCAGGATCACATAGAGGGCTTATTAAAACACGAGTTACTGAGTCCCACCCCCTGAGTTTCTGATTTACTAGGCCAGGGGTGGAACATCATAATTTGCATTTCTACAAATATCCAGATGTTACTGATCTGGGGACTGCACTTTGAGAACTACTGACCTAGAATGATGATTTTCACCTCCAGCTACATTTGAATTACCTAAAGGGAGCTTTTTGACAAAGAAAAATGCTAGATCCCAGCCCCAGAGACACTCATGTAGCTGTTCTGGGGGTAAAGGATGGACAGTGCCACTTTTAAAATGTTTCTGGGTGATTTTTCCAACTGTGCTCCAAACCTTATGAGACACTGAGAAGTGCCAGGTTCCCATGTCTAATCAGCATCTCTCCTTGAATGCCTCTGGAACGCAGCTTGAACTGGCACTTCCTATCCCTTCCATCAGGAGCTGTCCGGTGCCGCCTCCTGTTTTCCCCAGAAAATCCTCTTGACCAGCCTTTGCAGCCCACCTCACCCCTAGTCCATCGGGGACAGCGTGTGGTGAAGCTCTCTGCCACCTTCCAGATGAGGCCAGCTGCTCACATAGGGCAACAAATCAGCCCTGCTCAGGACAGCTCCATGTATGCTGTTAACCAACCTCCAACCTAGACAGGTTTCCAGACCTTTTGATAGAGGAGCACATGATTTTGGCAATCAATTTAGGGCCTTCATTTCAACAACACTTGAAAGTGGTTCGTGGTTTTGATGCAGCTAACTCAGTTATTAGCACACATCACACAGCTCGATAGCTAATTAGATTTTTACAACCAAACAGATATTCTTGTCCTTTTCTCAGTTTCTTTCAATGACAAGATGAAATGAAACCTCTTCTAAGACAAGTAAGGTTTTACTCTTTAAACTTCCCGACCCCAGGGCCTTTAATGCTACTGCTTTAATATCTAAACACAATATTGTATTGAGTTTTTTTTCTTTCCATTGTTATGTCTCATACAGTGTATACACAGCTCTTAGCAAAACCATCTTCTATTCTTATTTTCTGTGCCCTAAGGAAAAGGACCTTGAATATGTATTTCATGTGTGTTACCTGAAAGGCAAAACATTATTAGGAAGACAGTAATAATATTCCCATTGTCATAAGGCCGTTACTGTATTGTAAATGATGCTCAGACTAGACTGAAAAACAGAGAATCAGAGTCATTTCAACTAATCCCCTGCACAACCAAGTAAATTTGTGGTAGAAATATGGCCTGTATCTGACTTCTGCCTGACAATAAACAAATTGACTTGCAATATGCTGGGCACAATATTTGGTGCTTATTTACATTGCCTCAGTTAATTCTCCCTGGTACAAATTAGGAGACTGAAATTCAGAGAAGAAAACATCTTGCCCAGAGGTAGAGTCAGGACTTTACAAGGCACTCATCACAAGGGATCCCCTAAAGGAAGGATCACTGTTGTATTCCTAGCACCCAAAACGATGCCTGGCCCTGGAGCGCTCAGGATTTTGGAATGACAGAATGAATCAATGAATCTGACTTCAGAGACCATGTTATTATCTACTAGGTATTACTGCTGTGGAGAAGATGCCTAAATCTTGGCTAAGGGTCTGTGGGAAGAGGCACAGGCCATCCAGCCTCTTCCAGATAACAGATAGGATCACCCCACTGATAGTCTGGCACGTGTTTGAGGCAGGTACAGAAGTCTGTGGCTCAACTTCCTGAACAGAGGCGGGGCAGAGGCATGGAGGAGGCTTGCAACCATTTGTCTTTGTTAAGTAGGTCTACGTCGTCAGTGTTGTGCTCTGACTGTGTCCACACTCTGGCATTTAATCTGTCTACTATACAGCCAGTAAAATCAGTAACATCCAATGACAGAGATGGACAACCATGAAAACATTTATAGCAAGGAAATTTCATACATCGAATCAATAGAAATCTAATTTAAACCTTCAGAATCAACACTTTTTCTTGTCTATTCACTACGTACCATCCCTTCTCATAGTATTAAATGTGCAATTTTGTTATAAAGTGTAGCCATGAGTCATTAAGCCATTATAATTATTAAACAAGGCATTCATGATCACCACCTAATCATAAGCCTTCATAATCAGGGTAGCCCCTTACTCAACATGGTTTTAATTTATAAAATGTCTCATTGATATATTGAAATGTTGTGACAAATTAATAAATAATTGGCCATATGTAGATGTAACTATATTTTAAGTCATAACAGAACAGGCATCTCTTTAAATAAATTAAACATATTAGCAGTAGCTGTGCTTGCTCTTCTGTGCAGCAAATTGTGTCCTTCATAAATTATTTAAAGTGTTTATAGCTTATAAATATATTCATATGATTTTGTAACTCTGATTGACAATAACTGATGAAATATTTTCAAATGTTCAGCACACAAGGAAAGGAAAAGATTAATCTGGCTATAATATTTACACATGTGTATGTGTGTGTGCATGCATGGGCACATATGTGTAATCAAACATGTGCTAGCAGTCATCATGGAAGGTTGGCCTTACTGTATCAGTTCAGGGGTGATGGTTTTTATGGTAGTGAGAGTGACTTTATGCTCTTCTCTAAGATGCTTCAAGTGTGATGACTTGGTTGTTAACTACCCGCACACACCAGAGGTGGGGCAAGAAAGTACCAGATACTCATTTGTATAGCTCCGTTATAAGAGAAGCTGCCATGTGCAGCCTACAGGTAATCATAAGGGAGAGAACCAAGAGCTTTTTCAGGCTTTTTTACTGGAATACTTGGTTTTGGCACTGTTGCACGTTCATAAAATACAGTTATTCCCCAGTGGTGCTTTCTAAAATCATCTAAATGTATATATTTCTGCATCCAGAGAGAGGTGGGGAAGTAGAGAAGATTAAGAGAGAGAGAAAGGAAAAAGTGAAAAGATCTAGATAGAGGTTAAGACCATAGTTTTTAGGATTTCTCAGTCTGAGCAAAATGCTCACTCCTATACTGAAGCTCCCCTTAGGTAACAGGTCAGACAAATGAGGAAGGGTTTTACTTTTCTTGGTACTCCTTCCCATTACCTACCCCCCACCCCACCTCTATTCACATGCTCTGAATCCTAAGTATTTTTGCTGCCAAGCTGTGCTCTCCTCTAGGATCTGCAAAGAAGGGTAGATCAGGGAGTACGGGCAGGTATATGTAAGGCAGTCATTCTGCCGTCTTTCTGTACACTTTCTTTAGGCACCAAGAGATGGCTTAAAAGAGGCTTTATCAGTCCCCCACCAAGCTACTACAAATCTATGTCTGTTCCTCTAAGTCAAAACTGTGAGCTTACCATGAAAACACAGCTTTAAGACAAGATCCTCGGCACCTTTACCAATCAGATCACCACCTCTGTACGAAAATTCTGGAGCAGCCACTGTATGCGTAATCTGGCACATTTGGATTCACTCACTCTGCAGCAAGTTACAATTACATATCCCATTTGTGGAGCCCAAGGACAGGGGTGCAAATTCAGAAAGAGAAGGCTTTTCTCCCTCCTGGAATCAAGAAGAAAATCCTATCCCTTGAGCTGTAATCTCCTAGTGTAAGATAAAATACAATGTTCTGAACTGAACTGCAATGTATTTAGAGACATCCTCACTTGTAGACTATTAAGTCAGTCAATGCCTTCTGAGGAAGGAAACATTTTTAGAAGAGAGAAGGAGATTGAGAAAAGTATTAATAATATCAGGAAATGACATGAGATTTATCTTACAAGGTGAGTTGGTGTTCTCTAAGTGGCGGTGGGATGGAGGGAAGAGAAGATAGTGGTAAATTCAAAGCAGAGCGATCGAGAAGCAAAGGCATGGGGATTGAGAAGGGGTGGTTTCATGAAAGCAGGAACTACATCCAGCGTTGTGTCCCCAAAGCTTGGCAAGTGCTCATGACATAGCAAGCACTCTATATGTTGAATACTGAATGAACAAATCAATTAACTACAGGTAGTTCGATATAGCTAACTAATAGGAGTGCTCTGTGTATGTGTAGCAATAAATCTGAGAAATAAGCAGGGCCAGATTTAATAACCTTGCAGGCCAAGCTCTGGGTTTGGGGCTTTATAGATAGATGGAAGCCTTTGAGAAACTTTTAAGCAGATGAGTAACATGGCCACATTTGCATTTTAGAAAGTCATTCTGGGAGCTGTGTGAAGGATGGATTAGAGACTGGGAGACTAAATAGGAGAAGCCTGATGTATAATCCATGTGAGAGATGATGAGAACCTAATCTTAAAAAGCAAGAGTGAAGATAGAGGGGAGAGATGGATTCTAGAGACAGCTTGAAAGTAGAACTGATAAGATTTGGTGACCAACAGATATGGGGATAAGGAAATGGAAGGAATGAAGTGCCACTCTCAGCTTGCAAGCCTGGTCATACCATTCACTACATTCACAGAGAGAAACCAGGTTTGAGGGATAGAGAATGAGTTCTATTCAAGACATGCTGAATGTCATGGGAACATTCAAGGGGAGGTATGGATTCAGGTGGTCTGGCCTTGGTCAGAAGGGTCTAACTTCCAGTGTCACTTACCAAAGGGCTTCACCTTACCAGGAAGTAGTTAGAGGAAAATGTCGATTTATGTTTGAGGGGGTTAGAATTGAACACTTGTTTAAGAGCCCGCTTATTCATCCATTCCACAAATGTCCAACTGCCTCCTCAACATCTTCACTTGTCTAAATGATATGTGAAACTCAACATGGCTAAAAGTAAGTTCTTAATCTTCCCTGAAACAACTTCTGCACCTGCAGCTTTCCCCATCTCCTCTGATGGAAGCTGCATCTTTCTAGTTGCTCAGGCTGAAAATCGTGAATGCCAGGATCCTGGATGCCTCTCTGTCTCTTATACTCCAAATCAGATTACCAGCAAATCCTGTTGGTCTGTCCTCAGAATATATCCAGAATGTGTCAACTCCCCACCTCCTCCACTGCTGCCTCTCTGATCCAAGCCGCCATCATCTCTTGTCTATATTACTGCAATGGCCTCCTAACTGGTCTCCTGCCTCCACCCTTATCTGCCTCAGGCTTTTCTCAGTACAGCAGCCAGAGAGCCCCTATTAAGATGGAAGATCCAACCTCATCTCTCCTATCATTCTCCCCCAAGCTCCTTGTATTCCAAGCCTAACAAATTTCTTGCTGTTCCCTGCTCACACCAGCGCAAGTCCCTCGCAATTAATAGTCTATCCTCTGGGATGTTCCTCCCCCAGTAACTACATAATTCACCTCCTTCCCTTCTTTCCATAAATCTCAGTTTCTTAAAGGGGGTTTTCTCTAATTCCTTATTTATAAGTATACCTCCCCAACTTATTTATTGAAGTATACCACCCCTTATTTAAAGTTTGCCTCCCCAATTCTGTAATTTTTTATAGTACATATCTTGATTTAACTATATATTTCATTTATCTTATTTATTATCTTTTTTGCTTCACTAGAATGCAAGTTCCATGAAGAGATGGATTTTTGTTTTGATGAGTGATTTTTTCCTCAGAATGTATGATAACACTAGAATAATATTTAATTCTCTAGAAAGAATATGTCAATATTCTGTCTCAATCACTCAGCAAATACCTGCTAGAAGGGAGGAAGGATGGACTGAAGTCTATGTGCTGAGCACTCTCAGTTATATACAGAATTATTAAGTACATGTCCCTGCTCTCCTTGCAGTATGTTGGCAGATATAAGACACATTCCCATGAAGAACGTTAAGTAATAGAACAAGTGGACATTGGGGTCATCTACAAAAGTGTTATATTCTTAGGGCTTTTATGAATCTAGGCTATAGGAAGAATATAGTGACATTATCTGTTGTCAGATTTCTCTTTGCTTCACTGATGGCCAACACTTGCCACAAAGCAGACATTTCTCTCCTAAGCTCAGCAAAACCTTTTATGTTTTTCAGATATAAAATGAAATTGTCAAATAGCGTGTACCATCAAGCTACATAAACAACATTTTGTTCTATCATCATTTACTTCATCGCTTCTTTTTGCTGGATGATATTTAGTTAGAGCACTTTGTAATGTGAATATTGAAACATTTATAATTGAATAAGTTCATTGGACGCTCCCTTTAAGTCATTGCCTGTCAAGTATAATATACTCTTCACTTAAGATTCTTCATTTCTTCCCTGTTTCTACTTTCAGCTATTGTATTTTCTTATCTTCAGCCCTCAACAATTGAGACAGGGTGGCAATGGTGTGAAAACAAAGAAATAGATCTTTGTTTGACAAGGTTTGGAGAGTCTTGTCAGGCTATCTGCTGTGTAGAGGATGGTGATAAGTATACACTGGTTGACTATAGTTTCGTTGGCTATAGTAAGAAACATCCAGCAGAGGCCTAGGTTTAAGCTCTATAATGTATTCATGTAACACGTTATTTGTTCATTTCTTTTTATTCAAATCAGTAAATATTTTTTGAATATCTACTCTGTGGCAGGCAAGGTGCTGTCGACACCATCTCTGCCCTCAGGGAGCTCCCCATGTGGGTGCTGAGAAAGGCATGCACACAGCTCTAATGCAGAGAAAGGTGTTTTAATGGGAGAGAGCCCAAGGTGCTACAGAAACACAAACTGATGCTCACAAAGAGCTTGCCTTGCTTTCTTTGCCAACTTTAGGTGCAATCAATTGACCTTCTTTTCATTGAAATACAAACCTTCAACTAAGGCTTGTATTCACTTCCTAGGAGTCGTGGGGTTTCTTTCCCTCTTAATAGGAAAATTAAGGGAAGGGCACTAAAATTTATTTACCAAGTGCCTACTTTGCCATGAAATTGTGTTTGAGAGACATGCAAAAGGTTGCTAGACTTCAAGGGTCTTGAGGAGTGCTGGTAAGCGTAGAAATCAGTTTATAATTAAGTATTATTAATGCATCTAAATGGAGTAGACCAGGGTTCTCAGCCTTTATGAATCACTTCAGGCATCTTGCAAAACTGCAAATTCGGATTCAGCTGGTCTGAGTGGGGCCCTGAGAGTCTATATTTCTAACCAGCTCCCAGAGCTGCTGTTCATTTGACAACACTTTGAGTGGCAAAGATGTAGATGATAAAGGCCAAAGAACTTCAGAGATGTGGACTTAAATATCCAAGAAAAAACATCAAAAAGATGAGACATGAGTTGGGCCTTGAAGAATGAGGAGGATCTAAAGAAGCAGAAAAGAAGTAGCCTGAATACCCAAGGCAGGCATAGGAAAATGCCTGCGAGGACAGGGAACGGAAGAGTTTCCCCGGGGTGAAGAATTACTATGGGAGAGTGTTAGACTCTGCACATGGAATGGTCAGGTGGGTCATATTGTGGGACGCTTGGGGTGCCATGCCAAAGACTGAAGATTTTGTCCTGTAATCAAATGGACACCATTGGAATTTGGAGGGCGCGGATGGTGAGGAGAAGTGACATCTTTCAATTCCTGTTGTAGGCATATTAATCAGGCAAAGACCATAAAGATTATTGCAGTAGTTTAAGGATGAGAGAACAAATGACCTGGATTAGGATGTGGTGATGGAAATAGGAAAGAATGTACGTGAGGTGAGGGGCTCTAAGGAAAGATGCAATCCTTGCCAAAAAGCCTGTTGATTCTCAAATGGACATGATAGGCATTTTGAAGGAAGATTGATAAAGCATAATGAATAAACTGTGAAGAATGAAGTTAAAGAAAATGATGATTTCGAACTTGGATGATCAGAATGTTGATGAAAACATGTAGAGTGAGAAGCAGATAAATCTGGTCAGAGCACAATGAGGAGTTTGGATTTAGACATCAGGAGTTTAAAGTGATGGCAGAACTCCAAGTGGAAATTTCCAGAAAACCATAGGAGATGTGAGATGGAGATCAGAGGAGGTGTCATCACTACAAAAGCATTAGAAAGGTCCGTAGAGTGGCGATAATTAAAACCATGAGATAGGGATAGGTCCCTCAGGGAGAGATGGAGGAGGGCTGAAGGCAGAGGGCCAACACCAGAGTTACAGTCATGTCCTTATTTAGGGAACAGAAAGGCAAAATGAGCCAAAAATTTCAAAATATACTGGTGAAAAGACAAAAAATATCAAATAGTCTATTATCTACACTGTCTATTCTGAACCAAACATTTTAACCCATAGGATCGTCTTCATTGACTTTGGCAATGTGTGAACACATGTGTATTCCATTCTCAGCACAGTCAGTGCTAAGTTTTGCTGATGTGTCCTCAGAAGGCCCAGGTCCCAGCCTCAATTTTGTCTCCCGCCCACTCTATGGCCTTGGGTGAGTCCCTTAACCTCTCACCTCAGTGTAATCACCAGTCAAAAGAGGATAAAAATATTACACTACTGCAAGCTCACAGGTGTTATGAAAAATGAAATCACATGAATACTTTTCTTAAAGTACAGATTTCAGCGAAGACTTTTCTAATTCATCAAGAATAAAGGCAATTTATATGCATCTCTCAAGTTACTGCCTGACTTCGATTGCAGGAGAAAAGACAGAATTATTGTTCTAAATGAAAAGAGCCAGATCAAGGTTTTTAAATATATTCACCAGATTTTATGGAGGGCTTGGGGTATGCTCAGTACTGTGGAAGAGCGCACAGCAGACACAGAATTAAAATCAATATGGGCCCTGCTATGGAAGGACTTAGAACCTAGTAAGGAAGAAGAAAAAGAAGTCATGAAAAATAAAACATGAATTAATATGTAGCAAATGCCATAAGACTCATATGAACCAAGTACAACTGATGTTTAAAGAAGAGGGAATTTCTGGCTGAGGGCTAGAGAAGAGGAAGGCCTTAAACAAGGGTAAAACTGTAACAGATGGAGAGGGCTTCCCATGTAGGCCCAGAGGGAAGAGGACACAGGCAGGGCTTGGGCGATGGCAAGGAGCACAGTTATCCTGGAACATGGAACAATTAGAGGAGCAGCAGGAGACAGTCAGATTGTTAAGGGCACAGATGCCAGGCCAAGGAGTCAGGACTTTGTTCTGTGGACAGTGGAACACGAGGAGGGTGACAAGGGACCCAGACAAGCACCTTCCCACAGTTGGAGCCGTGCTTAAGGCAATTCAACGAAGGGATAGGCTTCAGCGGGAAAATGGAGACAGCAGAATTTTACTGACATGGATTCATCCATGTTGCTCATTAAAATAGGAAACAGCAATATTCTATGAAAACTGTCACAGGCATAGTCTTCTAAAGGACATTAATTTCAACAGAAACATGGAAGTTCGCCCATCTCTTTTCTGAATCATCTTTGTTTCATAGTTGAATGTAAGGTTCCCCAAAAAAGAAATATACTGTCCATGGAAGCCAGGGAGACTGGTCATGACAGAAAAAACATGTAGCAGCTCCAGCGGGTCAGGGCAGAAGGGAGCCGGGTGGGACAGCTGAAGGGGAGGTTCTAAACTCTTCAGGGACCAGAGATTCCTTTGAGACTGTGCACATAGTTCATATATGTGAAATTCTGTATACAATTTCAGAGGGTTTGTGGACCCCCAAGCCTTATCCACCGAGAAATTTAAATTAAGAATCTCTGAGCTGGAAAAGACAAAATTAAGGATGCTCCAGAAACACCATAAGGAGTAGCACTAGAAACCCACAATGATAGAAGTCACCTTCACTTACCCTCAGTGTTTCCAGTGAGGCTCTTTGCCAAAATTACCTGGGGATTATTCCTATGAGTCAGTCAGCTTTTTTGGAGGCAGGACTCAAAAATTGAAATTTGTAACCAACCAAAGGCATTATAATAAGATAGCAAGTTTTAAAACTCCTCTAGTTTCTTTCAGATCACAGCTATAACTCTTCCTAGGCAGACGGGACATGCTGCTATTTCTAAAGATCTTAACAGAGATCATTCAATATGTCATTATGGGGCTGAACTCTTAGGGAGTTACAACTTCCACCTGACCTGAAGGTCTCAATGAATGTTCACTTCAACCCTCAATCCATGGTCATCATGCCCTCTTAGAAGACAACCATTCCCTCCTTCAGCCTTTCACTATCCCAACCTTTCCCTCTGTGATTGTGGATAGTTTCTAGTCCCATCATCTTCATGTTGGCTCTTGATTTTTCAAGGCTTAATGCCAATCCTAGTGTCCTAGAGGCATTCTCATCCCTTGAGAATGAGGCATACTGGTGTTCCCACTGGGTGTCCTCCCACAGTTCAAGGGGAGCTCATTCAGCAAGTCCCACAGATAGAAAATCAGTAGATTCCCCTACCTGACCCTTGACCTCCATACTATTTCCTGACCTTGATTCTCCAGCCATGTCTCTGTCTCTACAGAAGCAATGGAAATAGCTAAAGACTAAAGGGCTAAAGAATAAGAAGGCAGCCATTTAATTCATGCCTCTGATGTCCAGTTTCCTGGTTATTTCAGGAAGAGAACCTATTGTAGAGTCAAGCTCCCTATTTCACCTACAGGCAACCTAAGGTAGTGCCCTTTTCCATGAAGATATAAAGACCATCTCTCCTTTTTCAGTCCCTTCCTTGTCCAACCCTAGTCCCACCCCAAGAGCGAAATTGAGCCACTTTGAACCACTATGGACCAATGAGACACAACACAACCTCAAAGAGGCAAATTTGAAATCTGAGTATTGAGCGTATTCACCAGCTTCCTACCTCCTAGTTTTGAGGGATTTTTTAAAGAGCTGGGTGGCATTACTTAGCCAGGTCAGGTTTGCTCAGAGCAAAAGAACACAGGTAGCTGCGTATACCTGAGGAAACAGCAAACAGTGTGAGGCACGGTCTCTAATACAGTCTTCACGGTTTCCAACACTTTAGGTCTCCAAGTGCCTGAACAGTAGCTCACACTCACATCCCAAACTTTGAGAATATTATCTATTATTTTGTTCCTAATGCAGTAGACAGAGAAAGGGTGGAAGTCAAGCAGATCAGGTAGTTACTTACTATCTGTGCGCTCTTGCACCTCTTGCTTCCTCTCCCAGAGGTCTCTCTCTCATATAGATGATAGATGATAGATAGATAGATGATAGGTAGGTGATGATAGATAGATAGATAGATAGATAGATAGATAGATGATAGATAGATAGATAGATAGATAGATAGATAGATAGATGATAGATAGATAGATAGATAGATAGATAGATAGATAGATGATATAGATGAACCAAGAGCCTCTCTACATATATTTCTTTTTTGGTGAAATGGGCATAATTATACCTGCCTCATGAGATTGTTATGGATATGAATGTAGTCCATGGCACAAAGCACCTAATACTGTCTGCCTCAGAAGACACAATCCATATCACTTCCCTTTGCATTCCCAGCTCTGTTACCCAGATATTGGTTGATCAGTTTAAATTGCAAGGTGCTAGGACTTATAAGAATGTGTGCCTGAATTATGTCCATACCTGCCATCCCACAAGAAGACAATGGGTGATCATGAGCAAATCCCCTTAGCCACTCAGAACCTCACTTACTTCACTCTTAAATTGCAGGTCCGTGTGAATGATCTCCCAAGTTCCCTCCAGCTCCTTCCCTTACTGGTTCCACACCAGCGGTAAACCAACCAACTCTCCGAAGTCATTACAAATGCAACAAGAGCTCCTGCAGCTGTTTCCTAGCTTGTAACCAGAGAATGGCCCAGTAAGATTCAGAACACAGGGGAAAGTATTTAAGGATAAACAGCAGGAGTCCCAACCATTACTATGAGAAGAGAGATACCGTTAAATAACGATTGAAGTGCAGGTGGAAATCACAGCAACAAAAGCAATGATACCAGCACGA
The DNA here is from genome assembly GCA_032199065.1 of Smutsia gigantea. NCBI lineage: Eukaryota > Metazoa > Chordata > Mammalia > Pholidota > Manidae > Smutsia > Smutsia gigantea. The sequence continues at coordinate 234,059 of JAVSCE010004939.1, read as the reverse complement.
GCGGCTAACAGCAGCTTCTGCGATGTATGACGAAATGTCATTTCCAAAGGTTTTTAATAATCATGCTTCTGCTCGAAGGTTTGTTGTTACAAACATGAATAATCCTCAGCATATATTATTTCTAAAGATAGAGGCTGTAATTCTGTTCCAGATGAAGAGCTAAAGAATATCTCACGCTGGCTGGTGAGTGACAAGGCAGTGACCACCAGACAATCAGGATGATGCACCAGCAAAATTAGAGTCAAAATAGCCAAATAGAGAGTCAGAGTCCATCCACAAGGAAGGGACATCATCATCACCTCCATCAGTGGAAGGCTCCAGATAAACAGAAATCATGTCACCCAAAGTTAAGGGTGAGGACCTTCCTACACAGCGTAGGACAGTCATCACTTCGATCCTACCCAAGTAAACTCTCCAACACTAGGAAGAATAATTTTATTTTTAAAAGGCAGCCAAGAAAAATCTGAGGGAGATGGTTGATAGAAAATATACAGCCCCCATACTGAATTCCTGGTTTGCATGTGAACCCTGTGTTTTCATGGTTTGCAACATTTATTGCTTCTTAATATGAGAGCCAAGCCAGGAAAATTTAAGAATGAATGCATTAGATTGCTTTCAGGTGGAGTCATTCTTCATTCTTTTCTCTCTGTCACATCCCACCTTTCTTTTGTCCTCTGATGTCACTCAAATGCCTACAACAGTGTCTGGCACGCAGCAGACATTTGTACATCACTGTCAGGAAGTTCTGGTGGCTCTGCCTTCAAAACTTATCCAGAATGGAAACCACTTCTTGCGGCCTTCATGACCACCCCGGATTAGGACTGCGGCCACCTGAGTGGGTTCCCTGCATCATCCCTTCCCCTCCAAGGTCTATTCCCAACGTGGCAGCCAAAGTGGTGGTTTTCACTCCTCTGCTCACAACCCTTCAGTGGCTCCCCATTTCACTCTCAGTAAAAGCCCAGATCCTTCTTCACTGGCCTAGGAGGCCCGTGGGTTCCCTGCTAACCTCTGCCTTCCTTTTCTTTACTCCCACTACACCAGTCTCCTTTCTCCTCTCACACTCCAGGTAAGCTCCCAATTTGGGGAATTGACATTGGCCATTGCCTCTACCTAGAAGTTTCTTCTTGACATAGGCACGTGTGCTCACTTCGTTCGAGCCTTTACTCCCATGGCACCTTTCCAATGAAGTGAAAGCCATCCTCCCTGCTTAAAGTTTGCACCAGTTGCCCCCAGCTTTCCTCCTGTGGCTCCCGCCACTCCCTGGCTCCTTCATCTCGTATACTTACCACCATCTAACATCCTTATGAGTTTCCTGGTTCATCATATTCATTATTTGCATTTTTATCTCTTCACACTAGAAAGCAGGGACCTTTCTTTTGGTCTCAGATGTCACTCAAATGCCTGCAACAGTGTCCAATATGCAGCAGACATTTGTAATTATTTGTAGGATGAATGAGCAAATATAACAGAAAATCCAACTGGTTTAAACTGGTTTAAACGAAGAGAAAGTACTGTTCCATATAACTGGAAGTTCAGAGGTACGTGTGGGGATCAGAAGGGAGCTCTGATTCTTCTAGGCCATCTGCTTCATAAGGCTGATATGGTGGCTGCAAAAGTTCTAGGACCAATTTGGGGTGGGAGAGGATGACTCTTTGAGAACCCTCTTAAGAGTGCGGCAATGCAATGGCCAATGTCAATTCTCCAAATTGGGAGCTTACCTGGCGTGTGAGAGGAGAAAGGAGACTGGTGTGGTGGGAGTAAAGAAAAGGAAGGCAGAGGTTAACAGGGAACCCAAGGGCCTCCTAGGCCAGTGAAGAAGGATCTGGGCTTTTACTGAGAGTGAAATGGGGAGCCACTGAAGGGTTGTGAGCAGAGGAGTGAAAACCACCACTTTGGCTGCCACGTGGGGAACAGACATGCAGGGATGGTGCAGGGAACCCACTCAGGAGGCCACAGTCCTAATCCGAGGTGGTCATGAAGTCCCAGCAAGCTTCTGCTAGCATTCAGTCAGCCCAAACTGAAGCAGTCTTTGTTGCCAGGGGAATGATGTGCAATGATTTGCCTCACTGGGATGAGGTACAGGCAAAACACGATGGCCTTAACTAAATTAACCAAGACCCACTCCCATCACACGGTCACCTCACAGTGGCAAGAGTGGATGGATGGATAGGTGGCAAACCACATGTCTACTCAAAGTTAGCCAGGCAGATAGGCGGCAGAACGGATGGAGGAAAGGAATTGTTCAGAAAAGAGAGCTGGAAAACCAAACATTCTAAAAATATCTCAGTTCTTTTTACTGGGGTGACGCTGTGAATTCAGTAGCACATGAGCTTTATGACTTCCTGGGCTTCACAGGAGCGTTGGAAGTGTTGATGTGGTCTGCACAGAAGCCCTGCTCTCGTGTGGCAGTCTCACACCATCCCTGCTGGTCTGTATTCACACAGGAAATATATTTAGGAATGAATGAGACACAAATTTGTTATTGATTCTGGTTTCGCTCAAACCCAAACATAACAAATGTTTCATCCCCTTACAGTTTGTAGATGGGGGGAAAAAAACGTGGCTGGAATATGGGATGCAGCTAGTCCTATTATATTTGGTAAATATGTGATGTGGGCTAGGATCAGGACATGTGACATGGAACCTGGTATTTCCTCTGTATTTTGCCTTCTACATAAACCATTCAAAAAAGCTTATTATTCCCACTGATTTCCAATCAATGATCATTCCTCATAGGATTGGCTGAAGTCTATCTCTGTGCTGTTGAAAAAAGTAGTGGGGGATGGGAAAGCCTTGTCTAATCAAATTAGGAAGATAAACAAAATTCCTGAGAGAAGAATGATTTAAAAAAGGTTTCACAATTGCAGGCAAACAGTGGACATTTATAACAGAATCATATCTATTCATACTATGCACAGGACTTCATCGAAATAACTTCAGAGCAGTTAGATTCCTACACATAAATTTCCACACAAGTGATACTGTAGAGATATGAATCTCTTAAATCCATATAAGCAAAAGAAGAACTCTACTTTTTTAAACAGCTCCAAAATTATTTCATTCTATGGCTTGATTCTTTGGATAATTTTTGGATAGTTTTCTTCTTTTTTTTTTGGTGGTGCGAGAGTTGGGGAGGAGTAGAGTTGGGACAGGGTCACAGTTTTTGAAATGAGGGCATATTTCCTAAATTGTGTGTATATATAACTGTGTGTATGTGCCGTTGTTGTCAGCAGAATAATGACCCCAAAGATGTATACATCCTAATGCCTGGGAATACGTTGGGTAACATGGCGAAGATGAATTGAGGTTGCAGATGGAGACAAATTTGCTAAACAGTTGACTTTAATGTAAGGAGATTATTCTGTATTATTACAGTGAGCTCACTGTGACCACAAGGGTCCCTGACAGTGGAAAAGAGTATCAGAAGAGGGAACCAGAGAGAACGGCAGGGTGAGAACTCAGCCTGCTGTTGGTAGCTTTGAAGATGAAGGAAGATGGGGATGAGCTGAGGAAACTGGGCAGCTTCTGAAGATGGAAAACTCAAGCAAAAAGACTCTCCCCAGAGCCTTCAGAATAGAATGCACCTTGATCTTTGCCCAGTAAGATCTGTGTCAGACTGCTAATCTACAGGACTATAAGATAATAAATTTGTGTTGTTTTAAGCCATTAATTTTGTAGTGACTTGTTACAGCAGCCATAGAAAACTAATACAGTTATCATTTTATAGAATCATACATTGCAAATGGAAAGGTACTGAAATAGCCTTGAGCTTGGAACGTTCCCAGATGCCTAAGGAGAGAGATTAAAGGCTAAACAAGATCCAGTTCAATCTGCCTTATCAAACCAGAGCATATTTCACAAACTGAGCTCTGCTATCTGTGTTTATGGACACTTCAAGAAGTAGCAGTGTGCTCCCCAGTAATTACACACCAGAAGACTGCTGAACAGAATGTACAATTGCAAGAAGTAAAAGGAAACAAGAATTTGATTTGCTTTTCACATAGATGCTGAATCTTATTTCTATGATCTTATTGGCCTGAACATGAGAAATCTTGTCTTTGTCTTAAGACTATGAAATTCTCTCTTTTGAACTCTTCAACGTTTTTGGATGAAGTTTGGATGTCATTTCTGACATTGATTTTCATATTTAGATGGTAACTGACAGGAGTCACCATCTATTGGGATGCTAGCTGCATAATCATTCCATCTATATTGAACAAAAACTTATTTAACCCACACTGTGCAAATAGTGAACAAGCTACGTTCAGTCCTTGCCTTCCCAGTTTAAAGTCCAGTTGGGAATGCAGACACATACAAGGGTCATTACAACACAGTGTGGGAGGTACTATAATAGGCAGGCACTTTGCTAAGGGGCACCTAACCTGGACTTGGCAGAGGGTGGAGGTCAATAGCTAAAGGCAAGGATTTCTAAAGAAAGCAGTCCTGTGTGCACTGCCTCCATAGATAGCTGGTGACCTCTGCAGAGCCTGGCCTTGTTCTCTGTGTCTTTCTCCTGGTCAGCCTGAATGTCTTATTCAGGGAGTCACCCAATTCCTGACTGTAGAATGGCACGTGGGCCATTCAAGAATATGTTGTAAGAAGGATCTCAAAACATCTTTCAAAATTATGGTTCAATATGCTTTTTAAACTGATACATGGGTATCGTTTTGGCTTTTAATTTTTAAACTTGCCACACCACAGCTGGCTAACTAACCTCTTGATAACCTTGCCCATCATATGTTGCTAATTCCTAATATAATGAAAATAATGTTCCTTTTCTAATAGTAAAATAATACAAGTTGATTTTAGAAATCTTGGAAATGGCAGAAAAACATAAAGAAAAAACTGTTTCCATGATCCTCCTACCCTGAGGGCATCTTCACCCTCAGTTTTTTTTTAAATACATACAGTCAGTCAATCCTTATAATCTGCAGGGTCCGCTATTTACAGATTTACCTACTCCCTAACACATAATCGTAACCCCAAAATCACTACTCTCGGTGCTCTCCTGGTCATTCATGGATGGACTGTCACATGCACAGAAATGCCACCCATCACCCCAGTTCCCAGCAAAGGTTGAACAGGGCCATGCTCTGCCTTCTTGTTTCAGCTCTCACACTTCACACACGTGTCCTTTTTGCAGTCTACTTCGCGCCACATTTTTCGCATTTTTGTGCTTTTTGCTGGTGATTTTATTTTACCCCAAGCATGGTGCTCAAGTACTGTGTAGTGCCGTTCCCAAGCAGGAGGCTGTGATGTGCGTAAGGAGAAAATGCATGTGCTAGGAACACTTCACTCAGACACCACTGTAGTGCTGTTGGCTGTGAGTTCTGTGTTAATTAATCAACGATATATTTACATCTTTAAACAGAAACGCACATAAAGCAAGGTCTTATGATCAGTTGATAAAAATGCTGTGATCAGAGGTTGAATTTCCTTTTGGAGCATTGATTCAGTATTCACTAATTCACTGTTCATAATGGCTTTCTAGATAGTTAACTACCAAAAAATAGTAAGAATCTACTGTATTTTCCTTATGCCAAAAAAAAATCATACCATATGTTAATTTTTGTATCCTACCTCTTTTTTTTACTTACCCTTACATTCTGAACATTTTTCAATGTTATTAAATATTTTTAAATACACTTTTTAATAAGGTATTGGACCAAATGGACATCCATGATTTGTTTTCCTCTCTACTAGATGTTAGGTTATTTCCAAAAGATCATTCCTGTACCTACATTTTGTGTTTTTCACTTATTCATTCATTCATTCAATAAATATTTATCAAGTACCAGCTTTATTTCAGGCCTGTGCATAAGGCTGCAGAAATAAAGAGGACAGACACTGGTCTCTGTCCTCCTGAACTGTAAAGCAACTGAGAGGGACAGGTAATTAACAAGCATTTATAAAAATAATTAATTAACGTAGTAATAAGCAGTACTAGGGACAAGTGCAGGAAGCTGCAAAGGCACATGGAAGAGCTTGATCTTACAAGGGAGAAGTTCCCTGATGAAGTGACATTTCAGCCAAGCCATGCAAGAACTCAGGACTAGAATTTTCTAGGCTCCTTGATTAGAAGTAAAGGAAAGGGTTTTTTTTATTTTCTCTTCTTCTCTCCGGCTTCACCCTCCCCATAGCACAAGCCACATGGCACATAATGGGCTTCCTGCCCACCCCCAGCACAACCCTCGGCTCCACCCCACCCACAAAGGGAGGAGGTATGGGGGCCATCAGGCCTCACCTAGCAGCCAGCAGACCCCACAGGACTCGTCTGCCAGAAGAGAGGATCAGATGTACTGCAGGCCTGCCCAGGGTGGAACCTGGATTCAGCTATGAGGTGAGGCAAACGGAGTACAGAAGGCCATTTAGGGATGTTAGTGCACAGTGTGTGAACAAGTCAGTGGTGTTCAAGTCAAAGACCAGTTAAAACCATCAGTTGACTCATTCCATGCCTAAGAACAGCATTGGGTTAAGAAGTCCCAGGGTCTGCTTTGCCGGAGAATCTTTGAAAGCATTTTCTTTGAAAGTAATCCTCTAAGAAATGTGTACACAGAACTCGAAACAATTTGAACTTCAAGGAATTGAGACATGCAAAGCTTAACTATTGGGCACTATTGGGGGAGTATCAATCTGAATTATATCAAGCAGAACTTAAAAGCAATGCAATTTGTACTTCCTAAAATGTTCACTAACTCTAACTACTAACTAGCCATTGCCACGAGAGGTCCCGCCTGCCTGACTTCAATAAACAGGTAAGATTCCTTTGTAACTAGTCCCTGAGTGGTGTGATTTGTTAACACAAGCCACTTATGCGCTTGGAAATTCACTCTCTTAAAAAGATTAACTGCAGTGATTTGTGGCACACCGTGAATTTGCTTAGCATAGTCTCTCTTAACGCAAAAGAAATTCCAGCCAGTTGTAGGCTAAATTGTTATCAGTTCCAAAGCAGCAATGTTCAAATTAGTATGCAGTGCAAAAAGTTAATTTCTTTCCAGAAGGCCTTGATGTCCAGGAAGCAAATTAATAATGGCTTATTTACCAGCTATACACTGTGTTTTTCTCTAAAAAAAATATGATGTTGACAACATATGCATTAATCCTAATAATCAGAAACGACCTTATAGAAACTTCAAATTCCATACACACTGGGCTAATGTTAGCTGACGCTCACCTAAAGTTTACACCCAGGGATGCAGTTTGAAGCACATATGGCACCTCATTCAGCTTTCTGATAGTCCCCAGAAAAAGAGAAGGAGAAAAAAAGGTGTTAGTTACTAAATCAGGGTCATCAGTCATAAACTTTTGCCTTTTTGGTTCCTATGCAGTCTAATTGAGATACATTCTTTCCCAGAGTATTTTACATAACACCCACCCCACTCTGACTATAATATCAATAAAACTAATATCCCCTTACAGACGTAACATCTTTACAGTTCTCAGAATGCTTTCCTATAAGTTATCTTGTTAAAACTCAACAGTTTATTACCATTAACCCCCACCACCTTCTCACCAAGGCTTTTTCTATTCCATTACAAACAGCGAGCACATTTTCACCTCGCCCAACCCTCATGCTCCTCCGTGACTCACAAAACACTCATCCTCTTCTCTGCCTTTGTCAGTATCTTCAGCCACTCCTTCCAAGAAATTGCTCAGGTTTCTGTAACATGATCTAGTCTTAGTGAACTCGTGCTGGGGTGTCTTAAACTCTCATATTTTCATCTAAGTGATTCAGTAGTTCGGTCTCACTAAATAACCACAATTTACATGTGTGTTTTTCCCATCAAGAATGGATTTCAGCCTTACGAAGACAAGGTACTAAAGACTTTCACAACTGCAGTTGCATTTTTAGGAAAAGCACTCACTCTGATTCAGGTTTTCCCGAGCACCTCTCTTTCCCTCCCCATGACACTTGGAACAATGGTGCTCAGCCCTACCGCACATGAAAATCTTCTGAGGAACTTTTTTAAAAGCCCAGATGCTTGGGCTTCGTCCCATACCAATTAAATCACAGTTCTTGTGAGTAGGGCCTAGGCATTGATATTTGTGATAGTTCCCAGGTGAAATGTGCACCCAGGTTGAGAACCAGAACCTACAAGTATCGACTGGGATCACTTGATGAAGATTTTTAAGACAGATATTCTGCTGAAATTCATGGGAATTTAACATATGTTAATAATAACGACTCTTTGCATTTACCTGGAGATTTTAACATCCACAGTACTCTCACAATTCATTTGTTATTTGCATAATTAATATTTATGAAAAATGTATCAGGGGCCATACCACATGACAGAACGAAAAAAGAGGAAGAAGACATGACCTTTGCCCTTCAGAGACATACCAACTAGTAAATGAAGTCAAACAAATGCACTTCCAGACAAGTTGCAGGTGCCATGTAGAGAGTACAAGGGCAGTCCAAAGAGGGAGGCATCTGATATACCTGGGAGGTTCGGGAAGGGACTCCTCTAGGAGGTGACCACTTTGCTGAGTCTTGAAAGATGACCGGGGGCTCTGCAAATGGAAGGTGGTGGACTCAGAGAGGTTTCTGGAATTTCAGGCAGAATGAGTGGTATAAGCAAAGACAGCAAAGCTATGAAACATACTGGTGTGTTAACTAGGTAGAAGGAGAGTCAGGAGAAGAAATGAGGCTAGAGTTCAAAGGGAAGTAAAATTCTACACTGAAGAATTTGGGCCTTATCCTGGAGGCCACTGGGCCTTCAGCAATTTTAGTCACACACCCCAATCAATAAAAAAATTTTAGTACAAATTCCAACATTTGTTTGTAATTTACCTAAATGTAATGCTACGTTAATATGCTACAAAACATACACCAAAGGTAGAAATTTTTTAAAGGATGAAATTAAAAATCGTTATAGATGGAAGTTCTGATACTGTCCTCCGGCACGCCACTTTGAGACCACTACAACAGATACAAAGAGTCAGCAAAGTTACTTAATCTATGCTTCACAGAACCTGTGAGGTAGGTAGGGCAAAAGTAGGAAAACCAAGCTCCAGAGATATAGAGTGACTTGTCAAGGTCATGCAGCTGCTTACATAGCACAGGGAGGACCATATGCACAGGACTCACATCTGAGACCCAGGCCAGTGTTCCTCCTACTACCTTGCATCCCTTCCCCTGAGCTGTACTCCTCACTACAGCTTCCTGTAAAGTCAAGAGGCTTTGGACAAGATGTAGCTGTGTGTTTTTATGTGACCCTTCCTTGTTTTGACAAAGGAACCACAAAACATCACCAGGAAAAGACTGAATTAGGACCACTGTATTGAGATCTAGGAAGGGAGTCATTTATTTGAAATGAATGAGGAATAGGATGGCCTTAGTTAACAGAGAGCTATCATGTACATGTAAGAATGAGTTATCAGTTTTTCAAGAAGGCAATACAGCATAGTAGATGGGGAAAACACTGGGTTTGGAGTCAGGGACCCTGAGTTTGAATCCTAGCTTTGCCACTTAGTAAGCTTTGCATGAGTTGGAGCAACTTGCTCAATTTAAGCTAGCTTACTGGTGAAGAGGGTCTGGATAGTTTCTACCCCATAAGATGGATGTGAATATGAAATAAAGTTTCAATAGGTGTTCTTTTTCCTCCCCTTCCTCCATAAACAGAATGCCAGAAATTGTGTGAGCCACTAAAATTAGCCTGTACATTGAATATATGCCATCCTACTTGGACAGGCAAAAGACATTCCAGAACTTCTGTTAAATTATTATATTTTAATAATATGTACATAAAATTCTATTAAATTATTGTAAATTAAAGAAGTACTTCCTTCTTATTGGAAAAAGTGTTGAGTGAACTAGTTTTTTCTTTGCATAATAATAGCTACCATTCATTGGAGGCCTACTAGGTGCCTGGGATTTTATTAGCGAGCATACATACAATATTTCATTTAATTTTCACAGCACCATTTTCAGCAAGGATGATTGTCCTCATTGTATAAATGAAGTTAATGTCTAGAGAGTCCACAACTAGAATCCAATCTTACTTGTCCAAAATCTTCTTAACTATTCCATTAGGTCAAAAGGAATGAATCTAAAACCTCATTTCACAAACTCTTTCACAAAACACTAGCTTCTTGAGATATAAGTACTCCTTCCAAAGTCAAGACTGTTTACCATAGCTGCATCTGAGAAGTTAAAAAAAAACAACAACACACATTAGTATCGTTAAAGATTCTGTGAAGCCCTGCAGGAAAGAAATCAATTTATTCTTATTTAACTCAAATTTCTCAAATGTTTTTGACCATATGGAAACCTTTTTGGTTTTCAGGAACACAAATTAACATCATCCAAGAACAAAGATTCAGTAACCACTAGTTTGGGAAATGCTTATCTAAAGACACTAAGACTACCCCCACTTGATATGTTACTTGGTATTACCAGAAAGCCAAAGAGATGAAATTTTGTTTTCCTAACCCTTGGAAGATTTAATAGGTACAGAACAAGGAAGATTAGATGGCTCTTTGCTATGGCAACAAGGGCACCCAGGTAAGCCTTTAGTCTCCACTGCTTGCAGCTCATCAAGCTTGGTCCTTTTCACAAACATAAAATTTATTTTGGAAAGACCAAACTAAAGGTATTATGGTTTTGAGCATCCTGGAATTTTACCATTCTATTCAGGGTGAGCTTTTCAGAGCAGAAGGAATGACTGCACTGAATATCAAACAACTCATGAGAGAGAAAACATCTCTTCTTATACAAGTGGCTATGACTAAAGAAAGCACAAAGAACTCTCAGTGGTGGAGCTGCAGGGCTGACTGATGAGTGCTGCCTACGGGAGTAAGGAAACTGCAGAGAGAAACTGCGCACACACCAGGAGGAGCTCGCTGGGCTAATGTGCAGTTCCCCGAGGTGCCCTGCTGGGGCCTGGGGGCTGTAGGAGAGGGACTCGACAATAGGCAGGAATCACAGAGAGATGGGAGGGGTTGTAGCCCGTGAAAGCCAGCAAGGCTGAGCCTGGTGCATTTTTTTCCACTATTGGACTGAACACTGCTGGGCAACTGCTAAACAAAACAATATAGATTTAGAGCTTGTTAAGATCAGATGCACAGGCATGTCCCTTTCCAGTAATCCACCAAAGGCTTTGAGAAAGTATAATCAGGGCACCAGTTTCTCTCTGGGAAAAGTGCAAGTTATGCTTTCCTTAAAGAAACAGAATTTTGGTTTAGAATTTTGAAAAACCAATCATAAAACAGGTTAAGCTTGAGGGAATCAAACGCAGTAATGAAGGGCAGTATTACTTGAGAAAGCAGCTATGAAAGGCGTTTCCTTCCTATCACATACAAAAGTGCTTAGGACATATTTGACAACATAAGAAACTGAGTTTGGATTCCATTTTTTCCCCCCAAAGGAAAAAAAAGAAAAGTTCCAACAGGATATGGATATAAATGTAAAAAGTAATGCATGGTGTTCTCAGATTTTAAAGAGTTATTCTATCTTTGAAGTATACAGAGCCACTATTTGATGAAAATACATGATCACCAAATACAATCATAACCAAAAAAAGGAGAAAAGGAGTCTTTCCTAAGTAGCTGCTTTGTATTTACTCAGAACCTCAAATTTGGTCATTTTATTCTCATCTAAAGTAGTCGTTTTCTTTTAATACGCAATACATTTCCAGGTCATAAAAAATTATTTTTCCCCTTTGGCCAGTGACTGGAGGACCTCAAGTTCCTCTCATTTTAAAGTTCCACTTTAGTTATGTTTAAAATAGCCTGAGTTTGAAAGATTTTTTTTTTATTGGGCTCTATATTTCAAGTATAACCGGGGATGTTAAACTTTACAGAGCATTCATCCACGACTCCGGTCACCAGGGTCCATGATGGACAGAATCAAGCTGACCTCACTTCCCACAGCAGGAGAGCAGCCAACCGCTCTGATTATCCTCTGGCTATTGCTCCTGGTGCCTTAAAAGCCATTTCCAAAATGTCATTTGCTGTCACTGCATTTTCTGCCAGAGGTACCAGCAATGGTAATTTCTGAATTGTCCCACTAACAAAAAAGATGAAGGTGAAAACCACAAGTGCCCAAATTTATACCACATCATTTTTTATAATAGCTTTATTGAGATGTAAATTCAAATACCACTAAATTCATTCTTTGAAGAATGCAATTCAGTGGTTTTAGTCTGTTCATAAAATAGTGCAACCACGACCACTATCTAATTTTAGAACATTTCCACGAACCCAAAAAAGAACCTCGGCCCCATTAACAGTCACTCACTGTTCTTCTCTCCCCATCCCATACATCAGACATTCCTTATAACCATACAGTATTTAGTCTTTTTGATTGGTTTCTTTCACTTAGGATAATGTTGTCAAGGTCCATCCAAATTGTAACATATATAAGTACTTCATTCCCTTTTATTAAGAAATTTTCACTCCATTTCATGAATATACCACATTTTATTTGTTCCATTTATCCGTTGATGGACATTTGGGTTGTTTCCACATTTTGGCTTTCATGAATAGTACTGCCAGAAATCTTCATGTACAAATGGTTGTGTCAACTTATGGTTTCGGTTCTTTTGGGTACATACATAGAAGTAGAATTGCTGGGCCATATAGTAAATCTTATTTTAATTTTTTAAGGAACTGCCCAATTAGTTTCCAAAGAAGCTGTACCATTTTACAATCTCACCAGTAATGTATGAGGGTCAATCTTTGTCAACACTTGTTATTTTCCGTCTTTTTTATTTTAGTCATCTTAGTAAGTTCAAAATTGTACTTCATTGTGGTTTTGATTTCTATTTCCCATATGATTGGTGAGATTGAGTATCTTTCCATGTGCTTTTTAGCCATTTGTATGTCTGGGAAAATGCCTATGCAAACTCTCTGCTCATTTTCTAATTACGTTGTCTTTTTATTACTAAGTCATAACAATTTTATATTATGGATAGAAGTCTCATCAGACGTATGATTTGAATATACTTTCTGTATTTCTGTGGATTGTCTCTTCACTTTCCTGAAGATGTCCTTTGAAGCACACAAGTTTTTAATTTCAATGAAGCCAAATTTATTTGTTTTTTCATTTGTCATTTGTGCTTTTAATGTCATAGCTAAGAAGCCACTGTCTATTCAAAGTCATAAGGATTTATTTCTGCATTTTCTTTGAGAGTTTTATGGCGTTAATTCTTTCATTTAGGCCTATGACTCATTTTGAACTTTTGTGCATAGTGTGAAGTAGGGATCCAACTTCCTTCTTTTGAATGTGGATATCCAGTTGTTCCAGAACCATTTGTTGAGGAGCCTCTCTTCCCCTCCATTGGATTGCCTTGGCACTCTTGCCAACAATCAATAGACCATGAAAAAGTTAATTTCTAGGCTCTCTATTCTATTCCATTGACCCATATTCCTATCCTATGCCAGTACCACACTGTCTTGATTACTGTAGCTTTGACTGTCCAGAAATTAGGAAGTGTGAATTCTCCCACTTTGTTCTGTTTATTCAGGAATTCTTTTTTACTTTCCTCAATCCTTTGCAATTCCATGTGAATTTTAGGATCAGCCAGTCAATTTCTGCAAATAAAGGCAGCTGAAATTTTGATAGAGATTGCACTGAAACTGTTGATTGGGGAATATTGCCATCTTGACAATATTAAGCCTTCTGATACATGAACATGAATTCTCTTTCCATTTATTTAGGTCTTTAATTTCTTTCTGTAATGTGTTGTAGTTTTCAGTGTACAAGTCTTTCATTTCTTTTTAAAAATTCATTCCTGTTCTTCCTAATGTTATTGTATAAATAATTGTTTCTTAATTTCACTTCTGAATTGGTCATTAATAACATATAGAAATTCAACTGATGTTTGTGTTTTCATCTTATCAGAAAACTTGCTGAACTTATTGATTAGTTCTAATAATGTGTGTGTTTGTCGGGGTGGGGGAGTGTATTCCTTAGGATTTTCTATATAAAAGACAGTACAATTTACAAAGAGTGATTGTTCTGTTTCTTCCTTTACAATCAGGGTGCATTTTATTTCTTCTTCTTGCCTGATTACCCTGACTAGAATCTCCAGTATAATGTTGAATCAAAGTGACAACAACAGACATCCTTGTCTTGATCTTAGGGTAAACATGCAGTCTTTAGTCGTTAAGTATGATTTTAGCTGTGCAGTTTTTGTGTATGGCTGTCCTTTATCAGGGTGAGGAAGTCCACTTCTTTCTAGTTGGTTCAAATGATTTTATGAAGGAATGCTGGACTGTGTCAAATGCTTTTCTGCATCTATTGAGATACTCATGTCATTTTTGTCCTTCAATCTATTAATACTATAATATGATATATAATAATATAATACTGACTGAAGTTTATATGTTGAACAATCTTGCTTAACGGGGATATATTCCATTTGTTCATAGTGTATAATCCCCTCAATGTGTTGCTGGATTCGGTTTGCTAGAGTTTTCTTGAGAATTTTTTGCATCTATATTCATAAGAGATACTGGTCTGTAATTTTCTTTTCTTGTGTTGTCTTTTTAGTATCAGGGTAAGATTGGTTTCATAGAAATATCCCAGAAGTATTTCCTCCTCTTCTGTTTTTTTGGAAGAGCTTAATGAGGGTTAGTGTTAAATTCTTTTTTAAGCATTTGGTAGAATTCTCCAGTGAAGCCATTTTGACCTGGGTTTTCTTTGTGGGAATTTTTTTTATTGCTAATCTAATGTCTATATTTGTAATATTCAATTTTTCTATTTTGTCTTGAGACCATTTTAATAGTTTGTGCCTTTCTAAGAATTTGTCCTTTTTATCTAGATTATCTAACCTGTTGGCATATGATTATTCATAGATTTCACTTATAATAGCTTTTATTTCAGTGTGGGTCAATATCACCTCTTTCATTTCTAATTTGGTGATCTCAGTCTTCTGTCTTTTTTCCTTGGTTAATGTAGATAAATATTTATCAATTTTCTTGATCTTTTCAAAGAATGCACTTTTTATTTTATTGGTTTCCTCTATTTTTTACTATTCTCCATATAATTTGTTCTACTCTAATATACATGATTTCCTTTCTTCTTCATGCTTTGGGTTTAGTTTGCTCTTCTTTTTCTAGCATCTTAAGGTGGAAGTTTAGGTTATTGGTTGATATCTTTTTTCTTTTTTGATATAGGGGTTTATAGCTATGAATTTTCCTCTAATAATTGTTTTAACTATATCCCATAAGCTTTGGTATGATGTATCTTCATTTTAATTATGTCAAAGCATCTTCTAATTTGACCCATTGGTTATTTAGGAGTATGCTATTTAGTACACCCATATATTCAAATTTCCCAAAAATCCTTCTGCTATTTCCTAATTTTATCCCATATGGTCAGAGAATATACTTTGTGTGATTTCAATTTTTGTAAATTTATTAAGGCTTCTTTTATGCCCTAACATATGGCTATCCCAGATAGTGTTCCATGTACATTTCAGAACATATATTCTACTGTTGTTGAGTGAAGTGTTCTATAGTTGTTGTTACATCTGATTGATTTGTAGTGTTGTTCAAGTCTTTTATTTCCTTGTTGATCTTCCCTACTTGTTCTTTTCATTGCTGTAAGTGGAGTATTGAAATTTTCAACTATTATTATTGAATTGTCTATTTTCCCCTTCAATTCTGTCATTTTTACTTCATGTGTTTTATGGCTCTGTTGTTAACTACACACATATTTATAATGACTATACTTCATGAAGAGCCCTCTTATCATTATAAAATTCCCTCCTTTGTCTCTAGTAGCAATTTTTGTCCAATAGTCTATTTTGTCTGATGTAAGTATAATGATCCCAGGCCTTTTTGGTTATTGTTTACATAGCATATCTTTTTCCAGCCTTTTACTTTCAACCTATTTGTATCTTTGAATCTCAAGTGTATCTCCTGTAGATAGCATAGAGCTGGATCATGTTTTGTAAATCTATTCTGCCACTCTCTGCCTTTTGTTTGGAGTGTTAAGCCCATTCACGTTTACTGTAACTACTGGTAAGATTGGAACTATATCTGTCATTATGCTGTGTGTTTTGTCTTATGTCTTTTAGTTCCTCTATTCCTGGATGATGGCTTTCTGTTGTGTTAAATAGATACATACTAGTATGCCATTTTAATTCCCTTGTTGCTCTTTTACGATATTTTTTATGTTCTTAGTGTTTGCCCTAGGGATTACAATTAACAAAATAACTTAAAACTATCTAGTTTGGATTAATACCAACTTACTTTCAATTACATATGAAACTTTGCACCAGTCTTAGTTCCATTCCTCCCCTCTATTTTTGTGTTGTTATTGTCATACAAATTTCATCTTCACAGTTATAAGTCCATCAACAGTTTTATAATTATTACCTTACACAGTTATTTTTTAAATGAGATAGAAGAAGAAAATAGTTACAAGCAAAAAAATGCATTTAGACAGTCTTTTATTTTTATAGATACAGTTACCTCTACTGGTGCATTTTTTATTTCTTCATGTGGATTTGTGTTATTGTCTAGTGTCTTTTCATTTCATCCCCAAAGTCTCCCTTTAATATTTACTGTAGGACAGGACTTCCAGTAATGGATTTCCTCAGTTTACATGAGAATTTCTTAATTTCTCCTTTATTTTGAAGGGTAATTTTGCTGGATAAAAATTCTTAGTTGACAATCTTTTCCTTTTGATCATTATGAAAAGCTCATTCTATTGCCTTCTAGACACTATGGCTTTTGAAGAGAAGTCAGCTGTCAATCTCATTGAGGATCCCTTGAACTTGACAAGTAACTTATCTCTTGCTACTTTCAAGATCTATCCTTGGGTTTTGACACTTTGATTATGGTGTGTCAAGGGGTGGGCCTCTTTGAGTTTGTCCCACTTAGATTTATTAAACATCTTTGTTGTGCAGATTAATGTTTTTCATCCAGTTTGGGAGTTCCCAGCCATTATTTCTTCAGATATTCTCTATGTCCCTTCTCTTTCTCCTCTCTTCTGGGACTTTTACTGTACATATGTTGGTACACTTAATAGCATTCCACAGGTCTCTGGCATTCTGTTTGTTTTTCTTCATTCTTTTTTTTCCTTCTGCTTCTCAAACTCATTCATCTCAATTGACCTATATCCAAGTTTGCTTATTCTTTCTTTGTTAAGCACCCCTCTCAGTGATATTTTCATTTCAGTTATTGTACTGCTCAACTCCAAAATTTTTGTTTTGTTCTTTTTTATAGTTTCCATCTCTTTATTGACATTCTACATTTAGTGCGACATTATTTTTATATTTCCCTATAATTCTTTAGACATGATTTCCTTTAGTTATTTGATTATATTTATTAAGTGATTTAAGTCTTTGTCTAGTAAGTCCAATAACAGGAACAGTTCCTATTGAATGCTTTTTTCCCCTCTGTATGGGCCATATTTTGCTATTTATTTGCATGTCTCTTAAGTTTCTGTTGAGTTCTACACATTTTAAATAACATAATGAAGCACTGTGGAATTACTCCACAGTGTAATTTATTGTGATGCTCTTTGTTGTTATTGCTACTGCCTGTTTAATGACTTTCCTGGAATAATTCAATAAAGTCTATATTCTCTGTGAATGCAGCCATATCTATGCTCAGCTGAATGGTTAGCTAATGATTAGAGGCATTTCCTTAAACACCTTGAACCAATAAACATTGCAAAAGTGCTCTGGGTGTATATTGGTGTATGTCTTTAATGCTCTAGCAGACAATTTACATCTCTGCTTTAGTCCTCATATCCTGCTTGCACAGAGCTTTAAGGTCAGCCAGAGGTGAGAGGATAAGAATTTCTCAGGTCTTTCCTGGGCATACACAGCCCTGCACATGTGCATGGTCTTCTAAATTACCAGGAATATGTTGGAGCTTTTCAAAGCCCCTGATGGATATAGAAGAAACTCTCCAATTTTGGGGTGATCCAGTGTTTGGTCATCCTCTATTTCACTCTAACTAGTATCACTGATTCTGGCAGCTGTTGTGTTAAGCAATTGCTACTGATTATTTCATCAAATGCCCTGTAATGTAATATTATATTATAAAAAATATAATAAATTTTGATGGGACAAATTAATTCAGTGCAAGGAGTCTGAGAAGGAGATGATATAAGAGTTGGTCATGACTTATGAGCTATAATTTGCCACACAGAGAAGGAGAGCAGGCGTCCAAGCAAAAGAGGCATCCTTAGAGCCCATAAAGTATTGGGATCTGGTAGTGTAGGCTGACCAATGCCCAGGAAGAAGGTGTGGCTAGACAGGGAGCATGAAGTAAGACAGTGAAGGACTTTGACTAAGGAAAATCTTGGCTAAAGAAACAAAGAAGTTTAAACTTTAGTTCTTTAAGTAATGAAAAGTCATAGAAAATTTTAAATTTTTTACTTTTTTAAATGAGGCGTATATAAAACATGTACAGATCTTAGTGTACTGCTTGATGTAGTCTGACATGAGTGTGCGCTTATGTCACCATTGCCCAGATAAAGATATAAAACATTCTATTTTCCCCCCTTTACATATTTCACCTCTACCCTTACTCCCCTCTTCTCTGGCAACTACCAGTCTATTCTCTGTTGTCTTTAAGTCTATTTCTGTTCTGTTTGTTTTCTTTTTTAGATTACACATAAAAGTAGAATCATATGGCACTTGTCTTTCTCTGCCTGATTTATTTCACTAAGCATAATATCCTCTAGGTCCATCGATGTTGTTGCAAATGGCAGTATTTCATTCTTTTTTTTCTTTTTTGGCCGAGTAATATTTCATTGTATACATGGTCTTTTATCCATTCATCCACTGATGGACATTTAGGTTGTTTCCATTTCCCAGTTATTGTAAACAATGCTGCAGTAAGTCTAGGGGTGCATATGTCTTTTTGAATTAGTGATTTTGTTTTGGGGGTGGGGAAAATTCCCAAAAGTGGATGTGCTGGGTTGCATGGTATTTCTATTTTTAGTTTTTGAGAAGCCTCCATAGTGGCTGTACAAATTTATAATCTCACCAGCAGTGTATGAGGGTTCCTTTTTCTCCACATTCTCACCAACACTTGTTATTTCTTATCTTTGATATTAGCCACTCTCACTGGTGTGAGGTGTTATCTCATTGTGGTTTTGATTTGCATTTCCCTAGTTAATGATGTTGAACATTTTTTCATGTGTTGGCTAGAAAGTTAGGTTGAGAAATCATTCAATCCTTAATTTACTCAAAAAGTATTTATTGAGTGTCTGTTGTATGTCAGGCACTGTTCTATACATTGGGGATACCATAGTCTTGATCTTACAGAACTTGCATCCTTGCTAAAGAAATATAATGAAAAAAATATTTTAAATAATAGTTAGGTTGGATGAGTACTATGAATTAAAACAAGGGAAGATAATGGAGAGTTAGAGAGCTTTGGAGCAAGGAGAGTAGGAAATGGCAGTGTAGGGGCTGTCAAAGGAAGCCATCTCTGAGGAAGGGACAGTCACTGAAAAAAGAGCAAGCCATCCAAACATTTGAGGAGCAGTAAATCCAGGGAAGAGTGATGGCAAGTTTGAGTACCCTGAGGCAGGATTGGAATTGAGTTTTTCAAAGAAACACAAGAAAGCTTCGGAGTAAAGTAGGGGAGAGTGACATGAGATGAGGTCTAACAAAGAAGCATGGGTCAAATAATGGCCTTGTGGACCAGAATAAGGAGATTCAGCTTTAATGTAAATAAGGGTAAGGGAAGAGTTAGAGGAATTTAATCAGGTAAGTGTGACATGATCTCATTTACATTTACTTTTCAAAAGATCCATGTGAAAATGGACAGTAGAGGAACAAAAGGAGAAGAAAGGGGGAGAAATTTGAGAGACTACCATGGCCTGTATGACACAGTATCAGTGGAGCTGGTGAGCCATGCTTGGATTTAAGATATATTTTAAAGGTAAAGCACAGAACTTGTTGAGGGATCATTAGGAGAAAGAAAAAATTCAAGGCTGATTCCTAGGCTGTGAGCATAAGCAACAGAGTGAATGGAGAAAGGGAAAGAGGGGAATATAGGGGCTTGCCCTGTGGCATATTAAATTTGAGATGTCTATTCACTCTGTTAGTGCAGATGTCAAGTGGGAGGTTGGATATTTGAGCCTAGTACTTAGGAGAGAAGTCAGAACTGGGTATAAAAATTTGAGAGTAGCCAGTCTGGAGGGATTTGATGAGTCACTAGGGAATGTTCACCACAATGAACAAATTTGTCATTTATGAATAAAATCTCAAGATTAAGTTATATCGTAAGCAACGCTTTTATCTAGGCCCGAATATAGAATTTTATTTCTCCTTTTATATACTCCAGTCTCACCATCAGTATTTTCTGCTGCTTCATTATACCCAATTAGCTTCATAATGTTACTTTTAACAGTAGTAGCCATTAAGTGTCTCCTTAAGGCAAACAGTGGGCAAGGAACTGTTCAAGAAATGTCCTCTTTCTGTTCTTATGCAGGAATGTTATCAGCTGTGGAGTTCTACATTATCCAGTCTGCTGTAGTTCATTATTCTTAACAAAGAAAGTGTCAGTTGCACATAATGGAACCATATTTTGTGTTACAGGTCACTTTGGTTTGGAAATTCTTAAGTAATCACTTCTGTGTCCTTGTCCCATCTGGACTTTGAATAATAAATTCTTTGGAATAGGCTCAGCATTTGCATTAACAAATAACGTACTTTGCCTTATTCATTGAACTATGAAAATTAGTCTGCATTATTAGATAATCTGTTTCAAAATACTGTCTCAGTTTGGGGGTGGCGGGAATAATTTCCCTCTGTGATGGAAGCTGTTTAGTGAATTGATTAAGAAACAAGAGGAGCCAGCCTTGATGCTGAATTCCTTTCTAAAATTCTTGAAAACCTTTAGAAGAAAGAAGATTTTTTTCCAATACCATTAGACATCCTACGATTTAGCAGAGGGATTAGGTGGCCTCAAAATAAAACTATACCAATTCCACATTTGTGTCCCTTAAGGCAATGTGTCTTTGGGTTGGCAGTGTACACAAACAAGGTAAATTGGCCTATGGGGAACAAAATAGAAAGGAGGGACAATGGGTAGCTTGGGAGAAGCTACCTGGGCTTCCTAAAGTCAAATACACAAAAACACTTGCCGCTAGGATGCATATCCAAAAGTAAATGCAGCCTTTTTTGGTATAGAAGGAAATAGAGAGGGAAAGAGAAACAGATTCCCATTAGGAAAAAAAAAAAACTATATTCTTTAAGCCTGTGTTTTCTACCTTACTGAGCAGAGAAAAAAATGACATTTCTTTCAGACACTGAAAGGGTATTCTCTGATAATATGTGGAAAATACTAACATGGAGGAAATTTTGGTGCCTTTAAGTTTGAAATTATGTTGCAGGCCTTTCTGCGATGTCGGGGCTGCGTGCAGAATCAGCACCGCAGTGGCAGTGGCGGGCACAGCCGCCTCCTTTCCCTGCCCCAAGGGAAGATGGCAGCATCTCCACACAGGGACCACATCTAAGTCTGGGGTCCATCCTGTCCGACTCCCCACCTGTTGCTTACTCGCAGCCCAAGTGGCAACCAAATAAGAAGGCAAAGCATAAACCTATTTTTTAATGAATGCAGAAATTAATGACTTCTTTGGTGTACCCCAGAGATATTGAGAACAACAACAAAAAAAGGCAAGGAAAAAGGATTTAGAAGAAAAAGTAAGGAAGATGAAAAATGAGAAATGGCTTTTATTTAGGGAACTAAACGATAACTCAATCAGGCTATTTCTCTGAGGCTAAAACAAAGTCCTACTTTTTCCCCCCTTGTTAAAGGGAAGTGGGAGATTTTTTTTTTCTTCCAATATTGATTGGTGGCTGGGAGCAATGATGAAGTGATCAGCAATCATTTTCCCCGAAGAGCGGTGTCTACAAATTCACTGCATTTATAGTGCACCTTCTCTGTTCAGGTAGGAAATGTTTCTTACATTTGTATGTGAATGACAGAATAAAAGTCATTAGAAACTACTGTTAAATATAATTTCCCAAATAGAACTTATAAAAAAATTATTTAAAAAAAAAGTCATTAGAAACTAAATCTTTCAGAAAGATTGGGTCTATCAACCAAAATTGTTTTATAACAAGCAAACCAAAGCCTCCCTTCCCACATCAGTAGATCATCTTTTGGTATCAAAGCCCCTCTTAGGTGTAGAGGAGCAGAACTCTCAGGGAATAGACCATTATGCATAATAAGAACTGACATGTTTCTCCCGGAAGTTCTAAGAAAATGTTGTTTTATACCAGAGCCCACAAATAAGTCAGAACTTAGGTGTGTATGCATCATACATGTTAAGATCTCAAGAGTTATGCCAATGCAATGCCTTTTCTTATGCAGTGACATGATTCCATTTACCTTTCCAATGAAGCAATTAGAATCGATGTACAGGGAGCAGAGGTTTATGTGGTTAAAGAAAATTTTTATTATTATTATATACTTTATTAATAAATCAGAGGAAAAGAATCATGATCCTCTCCCGATGTTCAGAAAAACTGACAAAATACAACGGCCATTCATGATAAAACATTCAAGAATATAGGACACCTTCTTAATATGATAAAATAAATATACACCTTATTTCTAAAAGACATTATCTTAATTAATGGAAAAACAATAGGGGCATTTCCTCTAAAACAAGGCAAGGATGCCCACAGTCTCTGCTATTTATCATTGTACTAGAGATTATTAGCAAAAGCAATTAGATATGCAAAAACAATTAGAGGCATAAGAATTGGCAAACAAGCTATTTCAATTTGCAGATAAATACAGTGGTATACTTGGAAAATCCCAGAAAAACAAAACTAACAAAAAATAAATGAATCCAGTGAAGTGGCAAGTTATAAAATTAGTAGCTTTCATATGCAGAAACTGTGAACAGAAGACTTATGATAGAGAAAAATCTCATTTAAATAAAAGACTAAATATTTAGGGAAATGTTACAAGGATGTAGAAAACTTAAAGATATTTTGTGAACATTCCTGATAAATACTAAAATAGACTTGAACAAATGAAAGATAGCCCCTGTTCTTGGAAAGATGACTTAACATTATAAGGATGTTAGTTCTCAAGTTATCAATCCAATGCAATTCAATAAAACTACCAAGTTGATTTTATGGAGATGGACAAAATAAGAAATTATTATTTAAAAAAATGCTAAAATCAAGTGAGAAAACCTAGGAAATATTGAATAAAAGGGGAAACTAGATATTCCAGACACTAAAACTTATTACAAAGCTTCCTATAATTTAAACTGTGTGACATGATGTACGAGCAAATAGATGAGAAGAACAGAATGAAGTTCAGAATTAGACCAAATACATATGAAATTCAGTATATGGCAAAAGTGATATCTCAAATCCCTGGGGTAAACACAGACTTTTAAAATAAGTGATGCTGGGTCAATATGGAAAAAAAGTTAAACAATCTTATCTCATACAGTACACACACACAAAAAACAATTACAGGTATAGTCCAGTTATGAACCAGAGATCAAAAGCCCTGACTAAAAAGCACATAGATTCCATTACGTTCAGAGTGTTAGAGGAGTAAAAGGTTAAAGTTATAAAAAGGGACACGATGTGTATATTTTGAAGTTGCACAAAGATTCCTCTCAGGGTATGATATCATTAAATATTAACATTACAAAATAAAATTACAGAAAACCCTAAATAATGAAAAAGACAGGTCTCAAGTAGAGATGCCACTTGAGGGTAGATAACACCATTATCAGGCAATTACAGAGTAATTCTGAATGTGTGGAAGGAAAGGACTAACTGAGTCAGTTTCCTTGTTGATATCTTAAAGTCATACAAATTCCGGGAGGAGACAGCCCTCACATTTGCTTGAGGTTACAGGAGGAGAATATTTGCATTCTGCAGGTGTTTTTCCCTTTAAGATCTATTCTGAAAGGTGTAGAAATTTGGTTCATACCCTGGAATTTATTAAAATCCAGGAATTTAAGCTCACTGAAAGAAATGTTCTATACTACATATCAAAAAAATCCCTTCAAATTAATCCTTATAGTCACCATCTTTATAGATGGAAATTCTCTTCATTTACACTCACTTTCCTCAAATTAATTTCCCCAGTGAACATATTGATGAAATGGACTCAACCAAAGCATGCCAGAGCAGGCAAACAGATCACAGCAATGGGCTACCTGCCAACCATTTTAGTTCACCCCTGCCTCCCTGCTTTTTGTGTCAGAGGATTGAAGATACAGGTGTAACAAAAAGATAAAAGCATGGAAATCGGGCACTGTTCCTTAAGCAATGAAAAGGCCCCTAAATGTCATGAATTTACTTTAAAACCTCATTAGAACAGAGCAAAAACTGATGGAATCCATAGAATACACACTGAGCTACTTGAAGGAGCGGTGTAACATCATAATATGACTAATCAGATAAATCCCAGGTGGAAAAACAGTGGCAAAAGCAAAGAGGAAAATCACGGAATGCATTCAATAAATCCGAGATGAATCCTTTGACTTGATATCATAGAAAGAGCACTATAGGCCTCCACCATCAGGTAGTCTTGCATTCTATTAGACTCTGAGTTTGTTGAGGGCATGCTGTATTATCTCAGTATTGGGGGTGCATGATGGCATATGGTATAAGATCGGACATCATGTGCTCCCTGAATGTTTGTTGAATACATGGAAAGCATGAAAAGAAAAGAAGAAAGGAAAGAAGGAAGAAAGGAGGGAGAGAGGAAAGGAATTTAAGAAGGAAAAAAGAAAGGGAAGAATAAATGGGAAAGGAAGGAAGGAATACTTTTAACAAAACCTAATAATTATTTTTTGGCCTCCCTGGAATATAGATATATTACTGGATCTTGTTTGAAAATCGAAGTTTGTCTTAACTTGCTGCCATCTACAGCTCCTACCAGCTGATGAAAATGGCTCTCTGACTTGTAGAATTTCATTTACTTAGCACTAGTAAGGCAGCAGACTTTAGGTATGCATTGAGATCAGTGGTTTGAAGATCAATGGTTCCTCTAAGGAAAGTTCATTTTTAAGTCAGCCAACTGTTCTTGGCTGCAAGCAGCTGATGAGGTAAGCAGATCAGGACTTATTACATGTTCTGTGTGCTTAGTAATACGGGTGGCTTTTTGGAGTAGATAGATCTGTTTTCACACCCTCAAACAACAGCCCCAACAGCCAGCAGAGTTTATCTAGATCTAGAAGCCCAGTCTTTGAAACACACCTGAAAGTGCTCTCTTCAAACAGTCTGAGTGAATACTGTGGTTTTATTCTTCTATTCTGCAAGATGGGAAACTTATAGGGAAACTAAAACAGAGTAGGTACAGGAGGCAAGATGTATCTTGTTACATTTCCCAGTATGTATCATACTATGACTGTCATCCACCTGTCTAGCACTCAAGCCAAATAACTTAACATATGTTAAGTTATTGTAAGGGAGTCACCGGCCATGGAGCATCAGACAGGAAGAAACAGGCTTAGCGAAAATAAAAGTTTGGTTAAAGGCAAAGCAGAGGCTATGAAATCTCTATTTTCAGAACCTTCTGAAAATAGAACCCTTCCAATAAGTGTGGATGCTTTGGAGAGTTTAGATGAATTGACTTGAAGGTAAGGGATCGGAGATTTTGGAATTGAGTCCGAGTCAGGCCCCACTATGGATTAGCTGTGTACTTTGAAGGAGTTCCTTGGTTCCCCAAGATTTAGTCACCTCATTTATGAAATGATAGTAATCATAGAAGTATAATCCTTTAATTCACTCATTTAACATGTATTTGCTGTGTACATATTTAGAAAGCATCTCACTAGAGACACTCCACAAAAACAAGGACTTGGTTTTGATCCCCATATATCCTCTGTGCCTAGAACAGTGTCTGGTACATGAAGAGTCCTCAAGAAAAATTGTTGAAGGGAATTCTCTAATATAGTAGGGAAAACAGGTTTCCTGGGTTTGAAATCCAACCCCTCCACTTAACTACACGACCTCAAGGCAAGTTACTCCACCTCTTGTGCCACAGTTTTCTCATCTATGAAATGAGATATTGATAATAGAATCCACTTCATTGGGTTGTGTGAGGATTAAACAAGATCCCATATGTGAACTACTTAGGACAGTGTCTGGCACTGTGCTTAAAAATGCCAGTTGTCTTAAAATAATAAATACTGTTATTGAGTAATTGTTTATTTGTTAAGTTACTGATTATTAGTTGTTATTAATTAATCAAGATTGTTGATGTTTCCCAGCTACTGGACTAGGCACTGGGGATATAAAAATAAAAAAGCCATGGCCCTCATCTTCAATGGGTTTCCTTATTGAAGGATCCAACTGGTAAGCAAAACCGTCAGTTTTAGCGCAGATAACATTAGTGCAACAGCATGTGACTATGAGGTGAACATGTGTTTCACAACATGGTTTGTGGAGTCAGTGGTTAGTCCCTAGGAAAACCAGTATATGTGTCCTAAAGTCAGTTTCTAAAACTAAGTCCTCCCCATCTAATGGAAAAGAAACCTATATGTGCTCATCAGATATCGTCTGCTAGAATTTCCAGGTGAATCACGGACATGTGCAGCAATATTGTTTCCTTTCTCTTCCTTGATTTCACCTCCTGTGACTCTTACTCTATGGTTTATCAGGTAGGAGGTAGAAGACCTGGTCAGTAAGATACCTATTTCCTCTAAAGAAGACCAAGCTGTCCCATAGAGGCTTTCAAACTGTGTTCCAATGAGCTGTAGGGTTCTACAGACACCCCTTGGGCACAGTTCCCTCCAAGTCACAGGAAAACCAGACTGAGAAAGTATCTCCAGAACTTTCACCCTGCACTAACCATAAATATGGGAATTTGTGTATGATTTCTTTGGAAAAGAGCACTCCACTGTGAAAGTCAATGATTTTTACAAGTTTAAAATCCACTGCCTTAGAGATTCTTCTAAGAAGCATCTTATTGGGGAGAGCAAGATTCCCTGCTCCTGGGAAAGGCAAATGCTTGGCAAAGAGATTTGGGGAGGCTCCTGAACAAGGAGTTTTCTCCCTGGAATATTTCCCAGCCTACCGTGGAGAATAAAGCATGATATTTCTTTTTAATGCAATATTGTAGGAAACATCGTCCAGTGAATAAAACATCAAATTTAGGGAATGGTGGAATATTACAAATCTTCTTGAAGTATTGATTCATGATTTTTTTACTTGGTTTCAAAGTGGAGCACATATTACAAAGAGTAAACATAAGTTCACATAAACAAACTGTAGTTACAGTTTCATCTGTATTAAGAAAAAACATACATCTTTTGAGTCTATTCCATTTGTAATCACTTTGCATGTCCAGACTATTTTTTTTTATATCTTTGAAAGTCATTAAGTGATGAAGGAGACCAAGACTTTCTACCCTTACCTCTATACAGCAAGCAAAATATGATACCAGATCTAAAATACTCCAAAAGCTTGCCATGTTTAAATAGTTATATCATAAACATGGAAATACATTCTATCAATAAAAACCATTTAACAATAACACTTGTTACTTTTCAACCTCATTTACTAATACTTAGGTTAGCACTATTATTACTCAGATGATTCTAATTTAGGGATGTACAAGGAAAGAGAAATAAAACATCTTAAGTGTGCACTATATACTTGGCATTTTACCTATAGCTGACCCCTTAATGTGCAGTCGTCTGTTGAATTGATGAATAAACCTGTACCATAACCCAGCTCTTTCTTATAGTTGAGGAAATAGGTTCAGGGAGATTTCTCAATGTTGCAGATGTAATAAAAGTCGGGATTGAAATTCAATTTGTCCTCTGAGATGTCTGGATTCCATTGACTACCTTAGGGTTATTGGTACAATAATTATTGTGTTACCCATCCATTAAGGGTTGAATTATGTTCCCCAAAATTCCTATGTTGACCTCAGTACTTCAGATGTGACCTTATTTGGAGATAAGGTCTTTAACAGATGTAACTGAGTTACAGTGAGGTAATTAGGGTAGGCCTGACTCCAATATGACTTGTGTCCCTATAAAAAGGGAAAATTTAGAGACAGACATGCACAGAGGGAGAATACCATGTGATGACAAAGGCAGAGATCAGGGGACGCTTCTACAAATGAAGCAATACCAAAGACTGCCAGAAAACCACCCAAAGCTAGGCAAGAAGCATGGGCCAGATTCCCTTTCACACCCCTCAGAAGGAATCAACCCTTCCAGCACATTTTCACCTTGCACTTCTAGCCTCCAATCTGTGGGACAATGAACTGCTGTTGTTTAAGCCACCTAGCCTGTGGCTTTTTGTTACAGCAGCCCTACAAACAATATACCATTACTTTCAGAGAATTGAATGTTGAGTTAGTGGACTTGCCCCAGTTTCTGAAGTTTCCCATTGTTGAAACGGAAAGTCTAGAGCATGTCTACTCTTTAGAGGGTGCCCCTGTCTTTTACTCTCCTCTGGAACTTTATGTTGTGTTATATACACTCACAATTGCATATTTTTAGAAACAATAGCCAACTCTTTCACCAATCAGCTTCCATCCAATCATCACACTTTGAAAATATGCATTGCAGTATATTGCCTTTTATATATTGCCAACCTTCTGCAAATCTAAGTTCAAGTTGCTCTGGGCACTAAATAAGTACAAACGGAAAAAGAAAAAAAAAATTTCTCCCAAATGACAAAATGTTCTCTTTTTTCGAAATCTAATTAGATAGTTTTGAAAGACAGGCAATTGGAAAGTGGATATTGGAGTCCAGGAGGTACAGTGTGTTTAAGTGTCCCATTGTAAAGCAGTACAGATTCAGCTAATGAATTGAGGGTTTCTGACTCTCTGTAAGAATTTAATTCAGTAACCATGATTTCCATTTAGTAAGAGTAGGCTCTATACAGAGCACACAAATGATGACTTCCCTGTCCTGGATAATATAATCTCCCTGATTATGTACTTAAATAGGTCTGTGTGAACTCAGTTCATTGCATTGGTTATTGGAAGTCACTAATAGTTGACTCTACTAGAGAACAAGCATTAATACACCTGAGATCTTTCTGGAGTAAGATTAAACAATTCTATTTTTTATCTTATTCAAAATTTTCCTCCATAAAGATTAAAATACACCAAAATAAATTCTAAGTGAACAAAAGAGTTAACTGAAAAAATTTTAAAGTTTTGAAGGTAGGAAAAAAATTTTTTTAATTTTGAAAGTAGAGAAATAAAACAGAGCCAAGTATTTTCCTGATCTAGAAAGGAGAAAAAATATTTTCTCAGCAAAAGAAAAGAAAAAGGAGAAGAGCAATAAATTTGGCTACTTAAAAAATATAAAACTTCTGTGTCTCAAATAAAAATTAAAAGGCAAACAACGAAGTATAGGAAGTGTTTGCAAAATATGTCAGAGGGCATTGGTCTTGTTATATGAAGAGTCCTTATAAATCAGCAAGAAAAATATAAATTCCCCAATAAATGAGATGGACAAAAGACATGAACAAGCTCAAATCACAAAATAAGAAATTAAAATGCCCCATAACATGTAAAAAGTACACAAATAATAGAGAAAACAGAAATGTAAGTGGCTAGTTAACCAAGACTCGGTTCAATGTGCAGAAATAGACCCTTTCATATATAGCCAAGGGAGTGGAAAACTAGCGCTATCATTCTGCAAAGAAAGATTCATATTTGTCTGAAGAGCTTTAAAATGTACATTCCCTTTGATTCAAGAAAATATTAAAGGAAATGATCAGAAATGCTACAAATATGGAAATACTAGGATATTCGCCATAGGATTCCTTGTTATACAGAGTAAATGAAAAGGTCTAACATGAGCGTGATGGCTAAGTGAATCATAGTATGTATGTCGCAGAATCTTCTGCTTCGGTGCATTCTCTTCCTTCTACCAACCAGTTTCCTCACACACTGCTCTGTTTTCTGTGCTGGCAACTTCTGTTTACGCATAGCTTCTGCTTACTTATAACTTCTGCTTGAACCCGGTCCCACCTGGCCTCCTTCCACTCTACTTCAAACTTGCTTTTTTTTTTTAAATCATTTTCTCAGTTTCTGTCCCTACAATTAAATGTTTGATTCTGTCTCAACCTCCAAATGTAAACCCGTAAGGGAGAGAATCTCATTCAACCAGCCAATTTCTCCCTTTCTCTGTGGAGAAGTCAGGAGAGCATCAGGAAAAGCAGTGGTGGTACCACCCAGCCCAGAACCCAGCTGGCCTGTCTGGAAAATGACCTTTAGGAGATGACTGTAAACGTGGTCAGTACCATCTTAGCCTGTACAGCATAGTTTCACTGCCTGTGTTTAATCACATCAAAAGAGTGTCATGCTGAACTCAAGTGGCTGCTCTGCTTGTTCTCTTTCATTTTACTTGAAAGGCTAGGTACCAAGATTTGTTCAGTTTGGTAATGTCCATGCCTATTATGGTGCCTGGCACTCAGTGTTTGCTGAATGACTGAATTGTTCTAAGAACTAATGGGAAATAATGAGGGCCAAGCTTCTAGTGTGATGCCTGGCACACAACTGCTACCTTCCCTCTCTCCTCCCCTCCCCATTCTCCCAAATCCCATTCCTCCTTTGTTCATGCAGGATTTGCTCCACTAAGTGGTCCCCAGGTGAGAACTACTCACTAAGCTGAGAGCTGTAAGACATTTATGTCATCATGAGATTCGTTAACTGGGATAAATAACCCTTCACCCTGAAAGCTTAGAGTAATTCAACTGATACTAAATAAAGAACAAAACAAAAGCCTCCCAAACTTGTGATCTCACCTTTTGTATTAATTTGACCTCTTTTTTTCCCTCTCTGGTGTATATGTAGGCTGCACAGAGACAGGCGGAAAGACTAGATCACTGAGACCCAGTCTTGCCCTTTCTTAGCTGTTGGACATAGAGAAAATTGCTTAATCTCTCTATACATCAGTTTCTCCATCTATAAAATGGAAATAATAGTTGAGTCGTTGAGTTGTTGTAAAGGTTAAGTAAATTAGCATTTTTCCAAAACCTGATATCTAATAAGGACATGTAAATATTTGCTGTTATTATTGAGGGTCTGATATGTACCAAAAATGTTCACAAACATGCTCTCTTAGTCTTCATAACAACACTGAGAAATGGATGGTGGTGTCTCACCCTATGATAGAAACTAAACCAAGGTTCAAGGAGGTTAAAAGCATCTCTGCTATGCTGACCAAGTGGGTATCACAAAGCACCATGTTCAACTACCAGTACTGTAAGACTTTACTGGCTGGCGAAGGTCTATACTGTTTAAATTTTGTTAAACATTTTTAATATCACCATTGATGGCCCTCATCAATTTTTCATGCCCAATGTCACACTGTAATTCCATTCTGAAAAGTAAGGGTCCAAACATGTTTGACCTCTTTCAGAATGTTTCCGTGTGACTGATGTCCACTTACTCTGTAGCAATTTGAAATCATTTCTTCCTCCACGGAAGTATGTTGGGTAAGATTACCATCTCCCGCTACCTCCTTTTTTATTGCCTCTCCTTAAATGTCGCTGCCAGCATGGAGAGCAGCTCTTCCCGGATGCAGACAAGTGCTCAGCAGTAAGCTGATTTAACTGTGATGCTCTTTCGGATCAGCCCACTGAAGTATTTGTGTATTCCACTGTGACATCATCGTGACTTATCTTAGTTGATTGTCTGCTCTAAACCCTGGATTGCTCCCTGTGGCTCAGTAGCTCAGCAGTGAATCATTCTATATATTATGACTATAACTCGTGTTACTTCCTGAATAATGGAAAAGTCATGCACAGGGCTTTCCTCTGAGAGGACATCAGAACCCTTAACAAAGACACATCAATAATTGTCCAGTCACGACATAGCTAGGATATGTGATGATGCAGGGGGGTGTTAAGTAGGAAGGTACAAAAGATGAGGCTTAAGTCACCGTGAGAGGTCTCCAGGGGTCTCCTTCACCCTCAGCACAGAATGGTTCAGCGTGGGCTAGATAGACTGAAGTTCCATTGACGTGTGGTGGCGAAGAGCCGCATGGGGGACACAGGGAAGCTGGATTTGGGTCCTGCCAGTTCACCTTTGTGTATGCATTTTTCTTGGGTATATTTTTGAGTGCTGTATTTGTTTTCTAAGGCTGCCATAACAAAGCACCACCAACTGGGTGGCTTTTAAAACAGAAGTCTGTTGTCTCACAGTCCTGGAGGTGAAAGTCTAAAATCAAGGTTTCCGCAAGGTAGGCTCCTTCTGTGGGCTGTGAGGAAGGGCCTGCTCCGGACCTTTCCCCTTGGCTTATAGATGACTGCCTTCTTCCTGCGTCTCTTCACATCGTCTTCTGCCAATGCCTGTCTGTCTTCACGGTGGCATTCTTTTAATAAAGACACCAGTCATATTGGATTAGGGGGTCCACCCTATTCCAGTTCATCTTCACTAATCACATCTGAAATGACCGTATTTCCAAATAAGGTCACCTTCTGACATACTGAGGGGTAGGACTTCAGCATATGAATATGAGGGTTGGGGCCATACAACTCGATGCATAACAAGTCCCTACTGTGTTCTGAGCACCATTCTGATGCTGAGGATAGACCAGTGAACAAGGAAGACAAAATGCCTGCCCTCACTGAGCTTACATTGTTTTTCCCCCTCCTCTGACATCAATTGCAATGGTCTATTTTTTTCCCTACATATATGTATAACAATAACAATATTATACACAGCAGTAATAGTATAACCCCATTCAGGTTCCAAGACCCAATTCCAATGTGTGTAAATATGTGGGAGAGGGTCTTCCCACACATAATTATACCAAGCAATTCTCAACTACCGCGGGGTATCCAGAACTCAACTCAATTCCAATGCTCTCTGCCCAGAGATGGCACAAGACTTCCCAGCTTAAGGGCTCAGTCCCACAAGACTGCCCTCCACCCCCCAATCCAGATGCTGGTCACAAGCTCCGGGCAGTTCTCTGTGCTTCTGACCTACCGGTTCCATATTGTAGGTTCCCATAACCTCCCCCATAGGTTCGATTAATTTGCTAGCGAGGCTCACAGAACTCAGGAAAACACTTATTTACCAATTTCATAAAGGATACAAGTTAACAGCCAGATGAAGAGAGGCATAGGGCAAGGTCCCGAATAAAGGAGCTTCTATCCTCGTGGAGCTTGGGGCCTGGCTTGGTGGCACGTGGAGGCTTTCTAGTTCCCCAAGCATAGAAGCTCTCTCTGACCAAGAAGCAGGATCCAAGAAAGAAGAGCAGGGCAGAGAGACAAAAAGCTCTTCTCAAGGGTTTTATGAGGGCTTCGTTGCATAGTCATGATTGACTAAATCATTGGCCATTGGCTAATTCACCTCCAGCCCCTGCCCTTGGGTGGGGTCCAAAAGTCTCTCATTAACATGACAAAACACCCATTTCACCTTTAAGATTGCAGTGTTTTTAGGAACTGTGGATAAAGACCAGATATACCTGGGAAATATATATTTGGTCATATAAATGACCAAATATGTATTTCTTATAATTCATTATATCGCACATTCTATTAGGGAGAGACAGACAAAATAAGTAAATAAAAAATACAGTATGTTAAAGGGTAATAAAGTGCTTTAGAGAAAAGTAAAGCAGAAAGGGGAGGGTAAAGAGAACACCGAATCCTGGTGTGGGAGTCAATTTTAAATAGAGTGGGTCTAGGAAAGCATCAATGAGAAGGTTCACTTGAATAGTCACAAAGGAAGTAAAGGAGCAGCCGATTGAGATCCCTGGGCGATGGGGGAAGGTTCGAGGTGGGCATGTAGGCAGAGGGAAGAGCACATGCAAAGACCCTGAGGTAGGGACATGCCTGGAGTGTTCAATGAACAGGAGGGAGGCCAGTGTTGTTGAAGCAGGTCAATAAAGGGGATAGTGGTAGGAAAAGAGGTCAGAAAAATAAAGGAAGGGAAGGGACTAAGGATGGAGGTGGAATATGAAGGCCCCTGTAGACCCCAGTAAAGACTTTTTTTGGCCTTTATGCTGAAAGAACTAGCGAGATGCTGGAGGATTTGAGTAGAGAAGTGATTGCTGAGGATTCAGATATAGCAAAACATAGAAAGGAGCAACGAGGGACGACCCCACAGATTTTTGCCTGAGCAATTGGCAGGATGAATATACCTTAGCTGACATGAGGAAGACTGTAAGAAGAGCAGATTTGGGATGAAAATCAGGAGTTCATTTTTTAACGTATTGAGTTTGACACGCCCATGACACAACCAAGTGGGCTGGAGATGCACACTAAGGAAGTGTCAGCATGTTGACCGTCTGTAATGCCGTGAGCCCGTACACGATTACCAGGGAGTGAAAGTGGATCAAGAAAAGAAGCAGGTCACGGGCTGCCCCTTGGGCCACCCAATATTTACAGGTCAAGGGTTTGAGGAGGAATCAGCAAAGCAGGCAGAGAAGAGGCCAGAGAAGTAGATGGAAAACCAAGAAAGTATATTCCTGAAAGTCAAGGAGGAGCATCTCAGGTCAGAGCTGGAAAACGAATTTAGCAAAATGGAGATCATTGGAGGATAGCAACTGCACTAGTTGGGGTGAGGATTTAATAATGTGGGTAACTGGCAAACCACTGTGTTGCATACTTGAAGCCAGTGTAAGATTGTATACCAACTATACTTCAATAAAAACAAAAAAATGGAGGTCCTTGGTCATCTTGATACTCAGAAGATGTGACACCCAACTGGAATGAGTTAATGGAGAATCAGAGACCACAAGTACAGACTTGAGTTTTGTTATAAAGGGAAACAAAAAACGGTTTGGACTAAAATCAGGTATTTCGTACTCAAATGCCTGGAAGGGTCAAGCAGATGCTATAAAAGAGTGAAGTAGTATATTACGATAGTATATGGTGCAGAAAGTGGAGAAATAAAGAGTAAGTGTCCTGCCTAAAGCTGTTCTAATAAAAAATAGAAGCAAATAATGTGTCAAGGAAAATCTTGAGGCCACCAGTTTGCAGTGCCTGGACTAAGTGATCTCCAAGAGCCCTCCTCTCTAAAGTTCCACAAATCTAAGCCATGAGGAAAAATTAAGTCCAGGTCATGTCATTCTGAGCCCCTGAGCTATAAATAGTCTTTCTTCTTTCTGAACTGAAGCACTTGTCATGATTCTTCTGGGATTTATGATGGAATCCCTTTTGTTCTTAATCTGCCTGTAAAAGCTGGAAACCAGAACTGCAAAATGGAGACTTCACACCACCAGTGTCCAAAACAGACATATATGTATTCATTAAGCAATGTGCCAGGCACTGTGCTACTTGCTATAACACTTGGGACCATCCCTGCCCTCAGAGGGTTTATGGATTCATGGAGGGGAGGGGGAGACAGACAGGTAAACAGACAAGCGGTGTTGTGCTGTAGCACAGAGAGGCACAGTGTGGGCAATGGAGGATGCACCTCCCCAAGCTGGAGAGCAGGATCAGAAAGGTTTAAGAAGAAAAAGAAAATGATGCCTGGGCTGAGTGTCGATGGATTCATTGGCACTAGAGAGCATGGAAAGAGGATGAGTTATAAACATGACTCCAGTGCAGGACAGTTAGTTCCCTGGTGACGTGGGCCCGGACGCCTATGGCAAATCTCCAGGGACCACTGTGCCCAGACCAGTGGTGAAGAACAGTCCCTCTGGAGCCGACTGCCTTGCTTCCTCATCTCAGATCTGCCACCTTGAAATTATGAGCTTCATAACCTCTCCGTCTTTATTTTCTCTGTCTCTAAAATGGAGATTATATAACAGTATCTACTTTGTAGTGCTCTGGTGAGAAATAAGTTTAATAAAGCATTTAGACATGTACCCGGTACCAGTGCTAAGTGTTTGCTGTTACGATCAGGGAAAGCCTTCAGGCAGAGGTACCATGTAAAGGAACAGCAGTTTTCCAGGTAGGACACAGGTGGAAGGATGTCAGAGGCAGGGAGAGTCCCACAAAAGCCGGAAGTAAAGGCATCATCAGGAGGCCACAGCGTGAGAAGTGGCCAGAAGTGAGGCTAGGGAGGTAGGGAAAGTCAGGATCGCACGCCTCTTCCCTTGCTTGGGAGAAATGAATTAGGCTGGAGGAAGCTGAGGGTCAGCTCTGACCAGACCACAGGGAGACAGTGTGTGGCGGGTGGGAGGTAGGGAGGTGGCTTCTCTAGGGCAACTGCCACGACCAACCGTAGAACAGACTTGTGGCCTCATCTGCTTCACACCCACAAGACTATAGGGGGCTTTACGGAGAATTCTCATCTGGCATGAATCCAAAGCACTCGTGACCCTGGATACACAGTCAGAAATTGACTATGGTCCAGGGTAGAGCATTCATTTCTTACAGCAGAAGAAATCCAGCTCATGCCCCTGCTCCTCCTAAGGAAGTGCGCACTATGTTTTTACTCAGTAGATATTTGGGGAAAGATTTGTGTTCATCATCGCAACATGTAGATTCGTTTCTGGGGGCAGTACAGATTACACGATAGCCGGCACATCCAAACCTCCGCAGGCTGTGTAATGTTTTCTTTAGGTCCCTGAAGACTCTGAAATCAACTCAGTTTCACCATCTTGACTCTTTGTTTCTACAAATAAAATGACAGCTGTTCCTCACAGAGGCATAAAGCCATTTTTTTTTTAAATCCCAGAATCAAGCAGTGAAGAGTTTTTCAGTAAGTAGTCCAAGAGAACTTTAGCTAGGATCTCGTCATTAATATAAAGTTCATCAGTCAGATATCACAGTTAAGAGAAAATCTACTGCAAGATTTTTATCTCCAGATGGTGGTGACGGGGGTGTCACTGAAATCCTGTAGCCCTTCCACAGTTCTCCATATGTTGACGGAGAGCTCATGCAGACATCTCCATAAATGTTACCTCTGTGTTTTAAGACTTCTGCCAGTATTCTGCCTTATCACTCTCTTTGATTTTTCAGATTTGGCTCCTTCAAGGGATGGAATGTGTCTTTGTTATTTCATATCTTCAGATCATATATTGGCACTGCTCCATTGTTGATTCTTGGATTTGTGATAAACAAACCACACTATAGTCAGAAATATTGAACAAATTGGTTGTAGAATGCTTCTTTGTGTCAGTGAAGACATTTGGAATGATTTTGGCTTCATTGATGGTTGATTTTATTTTATTGTTTGACCATCACATTAAAACTAATTTTAAATGCACTATTTACAGTAAGTTTCTATAAGTTTATTAAAATCCATTGGATTCTTTCCTTTGCTGATGTATACACATTACTTTTTAAGTTAGGTAATTTTCAGTGACACTATTTCTGATGCATTCCATCCCCTCCATCTCCTAATTAAACCAAGTTTCTCATTTTTCTGAAAATTCAACATGTTCTTTACATCTCCCATAGAAGCTATTTCTTTTTCTTCCACTCTTTGGAATCCTGATAAAATGCATTTCCGGTGTCAACAAGTTAAATCTCACGCTCCTTTGTAATTTTGTTCCATTTCCTCCTATTGTTTATTATTGATGTTTTAAATATCATTATCAACAAGAGCAAACATTTATTAAATGACCATTCTGTAGTAATAATGCTATGCTGTGTAATTGAAGACATAAAACAAGAAAAATTATTATAAACACACTGTGTGTGTGTACGTGTGTGTGAAGTTCACTACCTTTGTTAGTCTTTCTTGTCTTATTTAAAGCAAATCTGTATTTCCTTTTAGTCTCCCTCCTTCTGAATTCTAAGTGATTTTTCTTTGTGGTTTTGTTGATAGGCACAGAGTCTGTCAGGAAAAGTTAAAACCTCTACCTTCCCAGCTAACAGCGGCCCACAGGCTGCTAATTAGCTTGATGGATCAGCATCTGGTCTGGTCATGAATGCTCAGAGCCCATTGGCCGCTGGCAGCTGATTCCCTACTCCCTGAGGGTTGGAGATGTATCAACCTGAGCAGAGAAAGCTGGCACTTGCTTAAAGTGTAGCTGTAGCCAATTATTCATAGGCTCCTTTGGACCTGACTTGGGTGAAGGAAGAACATTGCTTTTAGACATCTGAGGCAGCCTTTTCTTGCACAATAGGTTGCATCTACTTGGCCCATTTTTCCTTTTTGGTGTCTTTACAGTACAATGTCTAATATCAGCATAATCCTACAATTGTCTAATGGATAACTGAGTTATGCTATATTTTTCCTTATACTCCCTTTCTACTTTTTATTCCCTAAGAATGTTTTTAAAGTCAACTTGTCTTATTCTCCTGATTTCAGTGGAGTTTTAAATTATACATGTATGTGTGATGCTGTGATGCTTGGTTTATATGACCCTGAAACTCTAGGTGGTCGGCTTCATTGATCAGGGAGGTATCAAGTACTGGGCATGTATTTGTATATCTTGCCACTTGGTAGCTTAGTGTGACCCCAGGCAAGTTTCTTAGCCTCTCTGAGGCTCTGATACCTCATTTGTAAACTAGGAAGACTAATTTCTACATCAAAGAGTTGTTTAAATAATTCCACAAAATCATATTAGTTCCTTTCCCTTAGTAGTTATTATTCACATTGATTAGCCCTCAACATTTGAGTGTCCACTATGTGTAGAGCCTGATGGTAGGGCTTGTGGAAAAATAATAAACCAAACACAATATACATAGCTGCTGTCATATGCCGAAAATGCATAGGCTGAACAAAGAGTGAGATCACTCAAAGGAAACAATCAAGAATAATGTTATAACCCAGCACCAGCTCGACACTCACCTGGCACAGACATCCACACGTGATATTTTCATTTGTGCCAACATGGATTCCAACCTCAGTACCTCTTTGAGACCCCCCCCCCATTAATCTAATCACACACAGAAGCATGAGTTACTTAGTTTTTACGGAAGAGTTCATGAAGATGGGAAGGTGTTTAGAGCATAAATGCAATACAAATAATTTGTTTAAAACCCCATTCAATATTTCCAGCCTCTAAAGGACCTATTGGCACTAGTGTTCTCTTTCCCCACAAAGCCTTTGCCCTCAGCTACTCCTCTTTCTTTACCACCGTCCTCCTGGGAACAGGCTCCTCCCCAACACACTACTATACCCCAGGCAAAGGGCAGCAGTGGCTGTGGGGTGAGCTGGGTGGTGAGGCAGGGACACAGCTCCAGGCAGCAGAATGTAGGGAACAGCCAGCCAAAAACTCCTCCCAGGAAAGCAGGACCACACACAAGCTAAGGTTGGAAGCCCCACACATGTTCCATAGATCCCTCAAACTTCACTTAACAAAACACAGATTTGAAGTCAAAATTATTTAGAATTACAAAACTGCACCTACAGAACATTAAATGAAGTGCAAGGCCCTTCTGAGAGCCAGCCCTGTGGGAGAGCACCAGTCACATGTCCCTGATCAACGATATGCAAGTGCTTGAAAATGTTTAATGGTATGTAAATACAAAGCATTATGGCTGTAATCGCCAATATGCAAGAATATTAGGTCCTAGCTACTCTGTCAGGCATTTACCTAGTAACTGCAGATTTGTAAAAACACAGGAGAGTTCTCATACATTTGTTTTCCCCACGGGGAGGGAAAATGTTCCCAACTTCTTCCCTGACAGGGGTCATGCATTCTGAGTGGGAGGGTGAAACCAGTCTGCAGGGAACATCCTTGCCCTTCCCACAGATCTCCCTTACAAGAGATATGCCCAAGACAGAAGCCCTGACTTCTCCTCGGATCAGCATTACGGCTCCTCCCTTCTAAGCAGGAAACAGGAGTTCCCACCCTAGAGCTTCCCACAGCACCCGCTCCCCTCTTCCCACCACCTCAGGCCTCCAGGAACATGGGGTTCTCTGGCACACACCTTCCATTAACCGAGAACTTGGAAGTCAGGGATGTCCCAGTGTCTGGCGACACTCCTCAGGCCTGTGGGTACTGGGCTGCAGCCCCCGCCCCCTCACACCTTACACAAAGATTTGATTCCACATATTTCAATATAGCAGATCTTCAGGGGCATTTTTTAAATATTTATAAAAGCATCCAGTGATTCAGAATAAAGCAGTTCTTAAACAGCTTCTTGGTCTACATCATAATTGGAAAAAGCAGCTGAGAGAAAGGGGAGAAAATGCAAATTAGAACATTCTCACCTTCTGTACCCACTAGGGACCTCTTTAGAGCAAAGTAGTAATTTACCAAATGATAGCCTAATGGCCTGAAAGAGTTAATGTGGCTGCCCATGTTATTTCTACCTAGAGAGTCATTTCTGCCCTAGGGGTATGCTGGCTCATCCTATCCTAGATCCTGACAGTGTAGAGACATAGCAGACTGAGTGGATTTTCACAGCACTGCACCGTAGACCCCAGCGTGTTTGTGTCCAACAGAAAGGGAGTGGGCTGGTAGTTCTTCAGGGGCATCCCACCCCCGCCAGAACCCCAGGGGTCCTGTGTTCTTTCTGTCCTGGGGTCTTTCTCTGTGAGCCAGTGAGTGTCACAGGCACTACCACCAAATACCAGGTTGGGCATTGTTCTGTGAAGGGTAGAAGGTTTTAGAGCCAAGCTCTTATCAGCCACAACTCTGCTGCAGTGTCACGGGAAATTGCATGAGACTTGGAGTTGGGACTTTTGAATCCCAGCAATGGTTCTGCCACTTACTAGGTGTGTGATCTTGAGCAAGTTAATGACCCCCGCGGGGGCTCATTTTCCTCATCTATAAAATAGGAGTGATTAGCAATATCAACCTCTGGGTTGCTGTTTCAAGGATTAATTGATGTAGCATGTGAATATACTTTGTCAACTAGAAAAT
Source organism: Smutsia gigantea (assembly GCA_032199065.1). Classification (NCBI taxonomy): domain Eukaryota; kingdom Metazoa; phylum Chordata; class Mammalia; order Pholidota; family Manidae; genus Smutsia; species Smutsia gigantea. The sequence continues at coordinate 193,450 of JAVSCE010004939.1, read as the reverse complement.
ACCTTACAAATGTCCATTATTTAAAGAGCTGGCATGGTGTAACGAAGAAATCATGGATCACAGCCATACATCTTGCATTTCATTCTAGTGATGTTCAATTTTAGAAAAACTACTTAGCCCCTCAGAGCCTCCGCAATTTCTTCATCTGGAGAAAATATTGTACTAAAGTAAAAATAAAGACCCTACAGGGCTGTTGAGGTAATGCGTATAAAGACCTGGTACATAACAGGTACATAATAAATGTTTCCTCCCTTCCTATCTTGTCCTCATCCCCAGAAATATCTTCTACATGTGTGCCCTTCTCGTTGGCTCCGGGACCTCAGTGTCTGATCCCCGTCCTCCACGGTTCAGGCAAACTTCCTGCACCCTTATGCTGAGTTCTCTGGCTCCTCTCCTCTGCCTTCTGGGGAGGCAAGAAGAAAGAAACCAGTCCTGAGGGCTGAAAATAAATGTGTGTTTCAGTCCTGCACACATGTGATAAAGGTCTATGCAAAAGTGGCACATACTTTTTTAAAAGATTTGCTTTTGTTGTGCATCCAGTTCTCTTCTTGGTGATTTCTTAATTAACACTAAGCCTGATGCCATTAAAATGTTTTACACTTTATGGAGTTACCACGTGCCCCCGAAAGTATTGAGCCCATCGGTTTATCGGACCTCTTCAGATACCTGGCAGAGCCTTCATGTTTTCCCACCCAAGTTTCTCTCCCCTGTTTCCTCACCATCAGTCTAATTTCTGGAGGTCATCCTAGCTTCCATCTTCTTTCTTGTCCTCACCCTCTATTCAATCACCCAGTCGTTGAGATGCTACACGTTTATGTCTCTGGATCCATCCTCGACCTCTTTATCCCCACCTTACTGCATTCAGCCTGTTATCATTTCTCACCTGGAGGTCTGCAGTGGCTTCCAAAATAACTTCTATGTCATTAAGGTCATTTTGAGCATGAAATAAGATAATAAATTTTACATTTATTATATTAACATAGCACATGGCCTGTGGCCCCTAGCAGGTACAAAATAAATGGCAACTATACAAAAGTTTCAGAAAAGAAGTTTTGACTCAGTGTAAGAAAGACTTTTGTAGTAGTAAAAGTAAAAGCCCCAAAGATGTGATAGGCTTTTTCAGTTGGAAATGAGCTCCCGTGCGCTGTAAAAGTCCAAGTCTTGGTTAAGTGATTCTTTCATAAGACATTAGAGAGGAGATTCAAACATCAGAAGGGAGGTTGGGATAAATTACATTTAAGTTCCCTTCTGAATAAGTCAGGATGCTTCCAGTTACAAGTGTCAGGAATCCAACTCAATGGCTGAGTCCAAACAAGAGCATTCTGACCCATGTAAGAGATTAAGTCCAGCAGTTTCACGCAGACCTGGATCCGGATCCTCGAATGCCATCACTGGAATCCCTCAGTCTCTCACTCCATCTCTCTGCTCTGCTTTCCTCTCCCCTGGCGTCACCCTCAGGCAGACGCTGTCCACAGGATGGCCCTGGGCAGTTTCAGGCATTAAGCTCAGCATCCAGGCAAAGCCAGTGTCACCAATTCAGAAACCTTGGGGGGAAGAGTGCTCCTCCTTTCCCAGCATCTCCAACAGTCCTGGGCCTGACTCTGCTTGAATGAACTCCCGTGGCTGAGTGATGGAAGCCTCCGGCCAGCGGTTCATGGGTCCACTTCACGGTCAGAGCTTCTAGGGTTTCTAGGATTTCATAGCCAAGTGTGGAGAGGTGGGTCACCAGTGAAAACCAGGCTATTGATAACAGGAGTAGAGGGACTGGGTGTTGAGCAGGAAAAAACAATGGACATAAACCATACCTTCCTATCCTAAGATTCAATTTTTCTAACCCAAAATTATTTTTAATATTATATAATGATTTCTCCCTTTGTCCCTCTAGTATATTTCAACATGCTTAATATGCATTCCTGGCTAATTAACATAATGACATACATAATCACCATCAAAGGATAGGTTATCTTACCCTCCACAAAATCCTGTGGAGAAAATAAACTTTTTTATGAGTTTACGATACAAAAAGTTACAGTCCATTTCCAGGTGCATGGGCACTTCTTTGCTTATGTATCTGGTAAGTACACTAGAAGGTGCTATGGGAAGAAGCACTGTTATCTAGTTTAGTTAATAAATTCTAAAGACTCTTAATTCTAAAGACTTATGAGTTAATACCAGGGTGAACTTAATTCTCTGGTTGAAAAACTTTTGTGCTCCAGGTATTGTACTGGATTTTTACATAGGGGCACCTATTTAATCCTTAAAGAACAATTACCCCTATTTTACAGATGCATAAACTGAGGTGCAGCAAGATTAAACAACTTGCTTAGAGTCTACAACTAGTAAGTGATAGAGTCAGGCTCTAATCCAGGCCTGAGCCCATGGCCTTTTTCTATACATTATATTACCTCCTCAAGGCCTCCAAGTATGAGTCTCCAATATGCTATAAACCACATTTTCTAAAACCAAAATCAGATGGTCTAACTCACTTAAAGAAGGCTGCCCTGGGAAATCTGGACTGTATAGCCCCTTAGTGAAACAGATATCCAGAGCACGTTGCTGGAGCATTTTTCTCTCACGGCTAACCTTGGAAGTTGCTGTGAGTGTTGAGCATAGCCGCTCTGTTGGTTAAAGGTGTTAGAAGGATGAGATACTTAACACCTGTGCTGTGTGACTGAAACTGATTCTCAGCATCTGCTTATAAGCAAAGGCTGCAAATGAATGTCTTAGCTGTGGCTCAGTGGAGCTGTATGTGGCTCGGGCCTTGAATGTAGTTAACATCCAAAAGAAGTCCCCACGTCTTAATTCAGAGACTGGGGCAGAACATTCCTGGCAGATGGGCTGCAGTGTTTACATTCATTCCCCCTGGATTCCAAGCCTGCTTGCCTTCAGGAAAAAGTGTAAGTCCCTTCTGCTCACTCTCAGTTGTGTTAGCTTGGGAGTTAAATCTGTAAATATGCCCATGGTTAATAGGCAGTCTGTAAGTTGTTTTAAATTTGCTATCTGAAGGAATTTTTCCATAGCAAAAATATGATGGTGCAATGATCAAAATACATTTATGAGCTGTGGAAGTCAGCCTATGCCTGACTTTTCTCAGTAATGATAAGCAAGCCCTGAGTACAAGGAGGAATTGTACTGCTTCTATGGCAAACATATTACACCAGGGGCCACACATGCCCACTTACCACTCAGTGCCTTTCCTGATGCCTACCTCTTGTGGAACTCCTTGATTCTGTAGCTTTCCCATTACACAGATTCTCTCTCTGACTCATGTCCCATGCCCTCCATTACACATACCAACTTTTTTTTCTTTTTGCAAAATTCAACACCATGCTTTCTTCTATTGGAAGGCAAGGTTCCACTATATCATGATTGTAAATCCACATTCATAGTTTCACAATAACTTAGTTATGAAATATCCTTCTGTTAGAAACTTGTTCACACAGTTGAAAAGATTTGTTTGGGGGTGAGGTTTCCAGAAACTTTTCTGTCCTAGTCAGTGGATCACGTTTCATCACACAGTGTAAAATGGAAAATGTGGGTGCTGTCCAGAGTTCTGACTTCAAACCTTCCATTCCATAATCCTACATACAGTTCTAGTTGCTGACAGTCCACTCCCAGGCTTGAAACTATCAGGAATCAACTGACAGAAAATTCGTACCTCTTACCCTCACTTCTCTCCTGAGTTCCAGATTTCTATTCTATCTGCTTTCTGCATGTGTCTATTTGGAGAGCAACTATATTTCAACATGTCTGAAGCTTTCTTTCACTTATTCAACAAACATTTACCTGATGACTTTTTAGGATTAGTAGTTGAACATAAACAGGATCACATAAGCAGAGCCTTGACCTCATGCAGTCTTATGGGGAGATCCATAACTAAACAAGTAATCACCAAAAAAATGATACATGCTATATTATAGGATGAAAAGTTACTAAGAGCAAAAGAATTCTGTGTATGCCAGTGCAGGGCAAGAGATGTTTGAAATTTTTCCTGGAATAAGTTACATGTTAGTTGAAATTCTTAAGGATAATCTGGAGTTACTTTGATAAAGAGTTTCACAAAGTTAGTCTGTATATAATCTACCTTCCTTTCCCTCAGCACCCAGCTAAATATTTGACATCATAGGCATTCAATAAATCTTGGTATAATGAGTAGTATTTTTACATCACTACCCTTTAAAAATCACTAATATAGTTTAAAGGAGCACGGGACAGATCTTTCTAGCAAACACCACACACAATACACAATTTTAAAACATGTACGTGTGTAAGATTCACTCTAAGTTATCATAGCTTTAATATAAGGTTTTTGCTTGCTCTCTTACTTATACATCAACTTTTAATGCTATTTATATCTGAGGCTGCCTCCCTGGATTTTGTTTACTGATATGAGGTATTTCCAGCTTAAAGTCCTGTAATCTGGCACCATAACTTTTTTTTTGCTTTTTTTTTTATTATCATTAATTTACAATTACATGTGCAATATTACGATTATTAAACTACCCCTTCATCAGGTCCCCCACACCAACCCCATTACAGTCACTGTCCATCAGCATAGTGAGATGCTATAGAATCACTACTTGTGTTCTCTGAGTTGTACTACCCTCCCCGTGCCCCCCCAACATTACATCTGCTAATCGTAATGCCCCTTTTTCCCTCTTATCCCTCCCTTCCCGCCCATTTTCCCCAGTCCCTTTCCCTTTGGTAACTATTAGTCCGTTCTTGGGTTCTGTGAGTCTGCTGCTGTTTTGTTCCTTCAGTTTTTTTCTTTGTTCTTATACTCCACATATGAGTGAAATCATTTGATACTTGTCTTTTTCGGCTTGGCTTATTTCACTGAGCATAATACCCTCTAGCTCCATCCATGTTGTTGCAAATGGTAGGATTTGTTTTCTTCTTATGGCTGAATAATATTCCATTGTGTATATGTACCACTCTTCTTTATCCATTCATCTACTGATGGACACTTAGGTTGCTTCCATTTCTTGGCTATTGTAAATAGTGCTGCGATAAACATAGGGGTGCATCTGTCTTTTTCAAACTGGGCTGCTGCATTCTTAGGGTAAATTCCTAGGAGTGGAATTCCTGGGTCAAATGGTATTTCTATTTTGAGTTTTTTGAGGAACCTCCATACTGCTTTCCACAATGGTTGAACTAATTTGCAGTCCCACCAGCAGTGTAGGAGGGTTCCCTTTTCTCCACATCCTCGCCAACATTTGTTGTTGTTTGTGTTTTGGATGTTGGCCATCCTCATGGTGTGAGGTGATATCTCATTGTGGTTTTAATCTGCATTTCTCTGATGATTAGCGATGTGGAGCATCTTTTCATGTGCCTGTTGGCCATCTGAATTTCTTCTTTGGAGAAGTGTCTATTCATGTCCTCTGCCCATTTCTTAATTGGATTATTTGCTTTCTGTTTGTTAAGGTGCATGAGTTCTTTATATATTTTGGATGTCAACCCTTTATCAGATACGTTTTTATGAATATATTCTCCCATACTGTAGGGTGTCTTTTTGTTCTACTGATGGTGTCCTTTGCTGTACAGAAGCTTTTCAGCTTGATATAGTCCCACTTGTTCATTTTTGCTTTTGTTTCCCTTGCCCGGGGAGATATGTTCATGAAGAAGTTGCTCATGTTTATGTCCAAGAGATTTTTGCCTATGTTTTTTTCTAAGAGTTTTATGGTTTCATGACTTACATTCAAGTCTTTGATCCACCTTGAGTTTACCTTTGTGTATGGGGCTAGACAGTAGTCCAGTTTCATTCTCTTACATGTAGCTGTCCAGTTTTTCCAACACCAGCTGCTGAAGAGGCTGTCATCTCCCCATTGTATATCCAAGGCTCCTTTATCAAATATTAATTGACTGTATATGTTTGGGTTAATGTTTGGATTTTCTATTCTGTTCCACTGGTCTGTGGGTCTGTTTTTGTGCCAATACCAAATTGTCTTGATTACTGTGGCTTTGTAGTAGAGCTTGAAGTCAGGGAGCGTAATTTCCCCTGTTTTATTCCTCCTTCTCAGGATTGCTTTGGCTATTCGGGGTCTTTTGTGGTTCCATATGAATTTTAGAATTATTTGTTACAGTTCATTGAAGAAAGCTGTTGGTTGTTTGATAGGGATTGCATTGAATCTGTAGATTGCTTTAGGTAGTATAGCCATTTTGACAATATTTATTCTTCCTAGCCAAGAGCATGGGATGCATTTCCATTTGTTAGTGTCCTCTTTAATTTCTCTTAGGAGTGTCTTGTAGTTTTCAGAGTACAGGTCTTTCACTTCCTTCGTTAGGTTTATTCCTAGGTATTTTATTCTTTTTGATGCAATTGTGAATGGAATTGTTTTTCTGATTTCTCTTTCTGTTAGTTCATCATTAGTGTATAGGAAAGCAACAGATTTCTGTGTGTTAATTTTGTATCCTGCAACTTTGCTGAATTCAGATATTAGTTCTAGTAGTTTTGGAATGGAATCTTTAGGGTTTTTTATGTACAGTATCATGTCATCTGCAAATAGTGACAATTTGACTTCTTCTTTACCAATCTGGATGCCTTGTATGTCTTTGTTTTGTCTGATTGCTGTGGCTAGGACCTCCAGTACTCTGTTGAATAGCAGTGGAGAGAGTGGGCATCCCTGTCTTGTTCCCGATCTTAGATGAAAAGCTTTCAGCGTCTTGCCGTTAAGTATGATGTTAGCTGTGGGTTTGTCATATATAGCCTTTATGATGTTGAGGTACTTGCCCTCTATACCCATTTTGTTGAGAGTTTTAATCAGGAATGGATGCTGAATTTTGTCAAATGCTTTTTCAGCATCTATGGAGATGATCATGTGGTTTTTGTTCTTCTTTTTGTTGATGTGGTGGATGATGTTGATGGATTTTCGAATGTTGTACCATCCTTGCATCCCTGGGATGAATCCCACTTGATCATGGTGTATGATCTTCTTGATGTATTTTTGAATTCGGTTTGCTAATATTTTGTTGAGTATTTTTGCATCTACGTTCATCAGGGATATTGGTCTGTAATTTTCTTTTTTGGTGAGGTCTTTGCCCGGTTTTGGTTATTAGAGTGATGCTGGCTTCATAGAATGAGTTTGGAAGTATTCCCTCCTCTTCTATTTTTTGGAAAACTTTAAGGAGAATGGGTTTTATTTCTTCTCTATATGTCTGGTAGAATTCAGAGGTGAATCCATCAGGCCCGGGGGTTTTGTTCTTGGGTAGTTTTTTGATGACCAATTCGATTTCGTCACTGGTGATTGGTCTGTTTAGTTTTTCTGTTTCTTGCTTGGTCAGTCTTGGAAGGTTGTATTTTTCTAAGAAGTTGTCCATTTCTTCTAGGTTTTCCAGCTTGTTAGCATATAGATTCTCATAATATTCTCTTATTAATCTTTGTATTTCTGTGGGGTCCGTCGTGATTTTTCCTTTCTCATTTCTTATTGTGTTTATGTGTGTAGATTCTCTTTTTCTCTTAATGAGTCTGGCTAGGGGTTTATCTATTTTGTTTATTTTTTCAAAGAACCAGCTCTTGGTTTTATTGATTTTTTTCTATTGTTTTATTCTTCTCAATTTTATTTATTTCTTCTCTAATCTTTATTATGTCCCTCCTTCTGGTGACTTTGGGCCTCATTTGTTCTTCTTTTTCCAATTTCCGTAATTGTGTCTTTAGACTATTCATTTGGGAATGTTCTTCCTTCTTTAAATAGGCCTGGATTGCAATATACTTTCCTCTTAGAACTGCCTTTGCTGCGTCCCACAGAGGTTGTGGCTTTGTGTTGTTGTTGTCAGTAGTCTCCATATATTCTTTGATTTCTGTTTTGATTTGGTCGTTAACCCATTGATTAATTAGCAGAGTGCTGTTAAGTCTCCATGTATTTGTGAGCCTTTTTGATTTCTTTCTAAAGTTTATTTCTAGTTTTATGCCTTGGTGATCTGAGAAGTTGGTTGGTAGGATTTCAATATTTTTGAAATTACTGAGATTCTTTTTGTGGCGTAGTATGTGGTCTATTCTGGAAAATGTTCCATGTGCACTTGAGAAGAATGTGTATCCCGTTGCTTTTGGGTGTAGAGTTCTGTAGATGTCTGTTAGGTCCATCTAACAGATGATTTTTAATAAGTATCTTTTTATCAAAATGAGGCAGGTGATGGAGGGATGCAGGCAGATAAGAGTTCAGGACCCCTGTAAGGTCAAGGCCCTTTTAAGTTTCCAGAAGCTTCAGGGCACTTGAAAGTTTCAGAAAGCTCCAATCCAACTCAGCCAGCTGTTCAGAAGTACCCTTAGATGCATAGACCTCAGCTCTTGATTGATTATGCCCTGTACAAATAAAGCATTGTACTTTCAGCCAATCAGGAGTGAGTTGTAATGTCATTATTTTCGTTTTCTGTTTGGTCCAGCGAGGGTGGAACTTCTCTTCTCAGGAGGCAGTATAAACCACAGACACTATACCAGGCATCCTCCCTTGAAGACCCTCCTGAGTAGCCGGAATTTTCTCTTTACTCATTAAAAGAGCTTTGCTCCTCATTGCTGCTACATACTCTTTTGTCTGCTGGCTCCATTCTTTGTCTTCTCCAAGACACGATCCTGGGGAAAACATCATCTCAGCCAGTAACAAAAATACAGTATTTGGAATTGTTGCTGTCTTTTAGTAAATAAGGGACAGATGGAAGAAAGTTCTTTCTGGGATAGTTGATTCATTTTGGATATATTCCTGTGTGCCTGACTTTTCATGAAGCTAGGGAAAATACTGGCTTATGCGTTGCTTTTTGACGTGGGGGTTGTACTTACAAGGCCATAGATGCTTGGAACTCTAGAAGCCATGTAATCTAAGTAAAATTGTTAACTGTTCTATTAAGGTGATTTGAGGTAGAAATCAGCTATTTGTCTCTTCATTTCTATTGTGTTTGTGAAGATAATCACAAGAAAAAAGGGTCATAATGTTGCGCCTTACTAATAAAACCACCTTAGAGGAACACTTTCTTATTAACAATGGGTTTACATTTAATCCGTTGATGAGTTTTAGTTGTCTATGAAAGTTCTTAAATGAAGTGTTCCCTTATTGTATAAAAATTACGTGTGGATTCAATAAATACCTTAGGTTCACAAAACAGGTTTAAATATTTTTTTTAATTTTACAGTGAATATTTATTATCAGGGATTTTTACATACTTTCCTAGTAAAAGTAATTATAGTACGTAAGTTGCTAATAGCATTTCGTTTTGTGCACAATGAATATAGCGTCTTTTCATTTCATAATAATTCTTAGGCCTTGTTGTGTGGTTCCAGTTTTGCCAAAAGGGGAATTAGAAGTGCTTTTAGAAGCTGCTATTGATCTTAGTAAAAAAGGTGAGTTTATATTTTACTGTGTTTTCCGTAATGTATTCAAGTGTGTATACTTCCACATTGTTCTTGATAGCTTTGTTTTTTTTTTCTATTACCAAATTCTTGTATCTGCCTAGACTAAACTTTCTCACTAAACTTCCTGGTAGGGCTTTCTATATCTCTGGGGCAAAGGTTTGTAGAAACCTTTGAACAGTTCTTAATTACATCTGAGTCCTTTAAAATGTTATGCAGAATTTTATATGTATATTCATATTTCAGAGAATAGGATCTGTTGTGTCGTATTTTTAAAGGGGTAGTTACTTAAAAGTTAAAAACATTTTTGGAATATAACAGACTTTAAAAATCTGTTGCTCTAATCGTGTATTTAGTGTACATTCAACTATATTTTACAAAATAAAAAATACTGTATGACCATATAACTTGACATAATCTATTAACTTTTTTGTACTTAAGTCACTTGTAATTGAGAAATAATATTAGATAAGTTCAGAAAAAAATATTTAAAATTGACATTTGAGTGACTTACTGGACAGTCGTGAATCAAAAACACATGCTAATAGAAACCCCATCTGTTATATTTTAATGGAAATTGGTATTTCATTAGTATCATTTCTATAATAAACTATCAAGTTTGATTTTTAAAAACTTGTTCTGAAAAAGAAAAAAGTTTTGAAAATGAATTTTTTTGTTTTGGGGTTTTGTTGTTGTTTAGCCACCAAAGAAAATCTAGTATTACTGTGACCAAGAATAAAAGTTTTATATTGGAATAGATCATCTTTAAATGACTTTGTTCTAATGTTAGGTTCAGCTGAATTCTTGCAGATTACTAATTTTGATAATACTATTTGGTTAAAGATTAGAAGGCTTAAAGAAAGAGCTAAAGCATTTTATTTTCTGGGTCATTAAAAATTGAGTTGAAGTAGAATAGCCACAGGTATATTTATTGTCAGTGTCGTTAATCATTTTTTAACATCCTTGGTTTCCTGTGAAGTCTGGCTTACTTTTTGGCCAAGGTAATAATTTTATTAAACAGTAATTATCCTATGGTCATTTAAAGAATGTTTGTTTACCTTTTATTTACCTATTAAAACATTTTATCAGATAACATGTTTCTCAACACTCAAATTGTTTTTGTTTGAGCATTTATTCATTAATCGAAGGGTTTAGGTGTTAAGCGTGTTCTAGGTCCTAACAGTACATGATGAACAAACATTAAAATGCTACTTTGTTTGCTAGAATTGCATTCAAATTATGCAGAGGATTATTCCATTTTTTTGGAAGCATGGTTACTGTGAGGCAGAAGTCCTGGGTTTAAATGACACATCAATGACTATATAATCAAAACCCAAATACACTTTATTATACAAATTTAATATTTCTGAGTTTTTCTGATGAGTTAAGGTTTTCTTTTTAGATGAAGACATGAGTGTACTACTTTTCTTAAATCAGATGAAATGAAAAAGAAGTAAAGATGCTTAGGTACCTCTAAGTAAAAGGACTAATTTAGGAAAGCAAGACCAGATTCACCTTTTAAATATTTTCATAAACAGATAATTTACCATGTGAATTTTTTTAAAGTCGCTTATACAAAGCTTTTATTTTCAGTGAGTAAAATGCTGTGATATAGTTTGATTCTATGTAGTAATTGTTCTGTTTAAAGTCCAGTATCATGTTTTGAAGATTTTCAGTTAATCATCATATTACTGAATTTGACATAGATTCATACAACTTAGTGTTTCTAAAATTCACTGGATATAGTATTACATTTTTCTGAATTCTGCGTTTGCAGTGTAAATAAATTACGCTTTAGCCTTTTATGATAATGCGTCCTCTTGTTTCAAAATTACTGTGCTGTATGTGAATTGGAATCTTAAAACAGTTTTTAACAATGTATTATCTTTTTATACAGTTGATCAGAGAAATGTTGTCTTCACATTAAGTTTATTGTAATTTTTCCATCTTTTTTTAGGTCTTGATGTTAAAAGTGAAGCATGTCAATGTTTTTTCCGAGATGAGCTGAAAGTGTTTTTTGCCAAAATCCTTACAGATGAGGCAGTGAGTGACTACAAGTTTGAAATTCATGTGAGTCTTAAATATTTTGGAAACAAAGATTTACATGGTGATCCATGTGGATTTGTGTCCGGAAAACGTTTCTCTTACGTCCTCTGATAACATTTGACAAAATTGAAGGCCTTTGAGAGCTCTGTTTTAGAGTGAGCATGAGATTTGACGTTATGAAACCTCATTTTAATCCTGTCACCTGAATCCCAAGTTCCTGTGACCTTATGCAAAACACAGTATTTCATCTAATGTATCAGATTATTGATTGTAGAAGTATACAGTTTTATGTGGTATAAAGAAACATTTCCAAGATGGGGAATATAATAGGAGACTTCCAGTATGGCTGAGATACCAAAGGGAATAATTTCATTGGAATGAACACACCATGCAGAATGACAGAGAATCTTTGCAACCTTTTCGTTGTCAGTTGGTAGGCAAGAAAAGTCTTCCTTGGAAAATTAGTACCCCCCCCCAAAGTTTCTGATCTGAATTCAGACTACAATTTTAATGATAAAAAAAAATCAAAAGAGAACTTAAGTATTTTTAAGTGACTGGCTGCAGAAAATACAAGTACTCTCAGGAAATTTCTTTAGTCTGGGACAAAAGTAATGCATTGATTCTATGATACCTTCATATTGCAAAGATTTTGAAAACAAAAAAATATGAGAACCATTGAATTGCTGTAATTACTCCAAACCTCTGGTCCTTATTTATAAAGTGTAATTAGTCAAAATTTATGAAGCAAGCATACACTTTTTTGTGGACTGCAACATTAGAAAATGTAAATGGGACATTTCCTACAAATAACAATGGCATATAAATCCTAACATTTTCTGATTTGGTAAGCCATAGACAACTTTGGAAGTGATCTGTGACTTTTGATTTGAGGTTTAGATTACTTATCTCCCAATTTAGATTACAGTCTCCCAAGACTACTTTAAACGTTTAAATTTTAGAATTAACTGTGTCTGTGGTACAAATTTCAAGAGAAGAAAGTGATGATTTGCATGTATCCTGTAGACATAAGGCTGAAGTAGACATCCAGTAAAGTCGGCTTCATTGCAACCATTTAGATAGCTTTTGAAATTAGGTGTAATACAATTATGAAATAAATAAGTACTAATTTTTAGTGATATATCATTTTGATCACAAAATTGTGAAATAAATAAAGCAGAATTCAGGCTACTAGGATAGAAAAGTGGAGAGAGATTATTCCTAACAAGATTGAAATGTTTTTGTTTATGAAATTGGATTGTTTTGTCTTTCTAAATCACCTTCCTCCCCTTGACCTAACAGAGGTGTATTATAAACAATACTCATCGCCTAGTGGAACTTTGTGTGGCCAAGTTGTCCCAAGACTGGTTTCCACTTCTGGAACTTCTCGCCATGGCCTTAAATCCTCATTGCAAATTCCATATCTGCAATCGGACATGTCCAAGTGAATCAGTTTCCGCAGGTGCTCAGTTGCCTGAAGATGAACTGTTTGCTCATTCCTCAGATCCACAATCACCAAAAGTATGTTGGTTTGTTCTCGTAATTAAATAGTAAAATGACTTTGTCTGAAAAAAACTTGGTGACATGACCTTCCATTAACATCATAAGTACAGAACCTTGTTTTATGTAGATTTCTGTTTACAGACACATTATGTAAGTATTGTTGATTCATTAATGTTGAACTCATGGCCACCAGTACTATCAGTACTATAAAGCCAACCTGAACAAAGCTTATTATGTGTTGATTGGTTGATGAATGTGTTTACTGGGATCTAACTTTGTATTTCCCCTAGACGCCATGATTCATTATTTGTTCTTCTGTGTTTAGAGTGACTTTAGAGAATATAATTACTGAAACTAAGGAGCATCAGTTGTTTGTACATATTGTACATATATATTTAACAGCAGGAAACATAGATTTATTTGCAGACTGTAAACAGATTTTTAAATTTTACTATTTTCTTTCATTACATACTATTGTTATTTTGATTTTTTAGCAGAAAACCTTAGTGTTGATCAAGATCTTAGTCTTGGGTCAAGTAAATCTTTCAGTCTGTTATTAACCCAAAGGATAATTAATTGCATGGAAGCAGGGCTTAAGAAAACAGGCACTAAGGGTACAGACCAAACTAAAAAATGAGCCAGAAGTGCTGAGTAGCAGACCAGTCTATGGAAAAGGCTCCTGGTTGTATATATATTCCTTCTAATGTTTTGCTGGCTTAATTTACCATGCTACTGAAATGTTAAATGTCAAAGTCTGTTTGATTATTATACTTGTTTTGGTTAATATTTGAACACATGGAAAAAACGTAAACCAACAGTAGAAACAGAAAGCAGAACATAGCTTTAGGGTATGTGAATGCTAATGAATATCAAAAAAAAAGCGGTATGGCATCCTCAGAGAAATATGAAATGTCTGCATACAGAAGTACTTTACTGTTCTCTGTGTTTAGAAACCTCTCGTTTCTTTCTTTTTTTTTTTTTTTTTACTTTTTAAAATCAAGCTAAGCTTTTTATTGTGATATCATCATAGATTCACATGCAACTGTACGAAATATACGCTTTACCCAGGTTTCCCCAGAGATAACATCTTGAAAACTCAACATCAGATCACAATCAGGACAGTGATGATACAGTCAAGCTATAGGGCATTCCATCACCAGGATCCCCGCAGCCCTTTCATAGTCACACCCACCTTCTGCCTCCAAACCCTTCCTTTTTTTTTTCATATAATTTATTTTATTATCATTAATCTACAATTACATGTGCAATATTACGGTTATTAAACTACCCCTTCATCAGGTCCCCCCCACCAACCCCACTACAGTCACTGTCCATCAGCGTAGTGAGATGCTATAGAATCACTACTTGTCTTCTCTGAGTTCTACAGCCCTCCGCGTGCCCCCCCCAACATTATATCTGCTAACCGTAATGCCCCTTTGTCCCTCTTATCCCTCCCTTCCCACCCATCTTCCCCAGTGCCTTTCCCTTTGGTAACTATTTGCCTGTTCTGGGGTTCTGTGAGTCTGCTGCTGTCTTGTTCCTTCAGTATTTCCTCTTTGTTCTTATACTCCACATATGAGTGAAATCATTTGATACTTGTCTTTTTCGGCTTGGCTTAATTCACTGAGCATAATACCCTCTAGCTCCATCCATGTTGTTGCAAATGGTAGGATTTGTTTTCTTCTTATGGCTGAATAATATTCCATTGTGTATATGTACCACCTCTTCTTTATCCATTCATCTGCTGATGGACACTTAGGTTGCTTCCATTTCTTGGCTATTGTAAATAGTGCTGCAATAAACATAGGGGTGCACCTGTCCGTTTCACATTGGGCTGCTGCATTCATAGGGTAAATTCCTAGGAGTGGAATTCCTGGGTCAAATGGTATTTCTATTTTGAGTTTTTTGAGGAAGCAGTTTATGTATGTGTGTGTCAGTAGGCGTATATTTATTTATGTGTATGTATGTAGATGTATGTTAGTGTATGTGTTTGTATGTTTGTGTATATAAGTGTCTGTTTATGTATGTCTATGAATGTAGGCGTTTGTTTAGGTATGTGTAGGTATGTAGATGTGTGTTTGTGTATGTGTCTATTTAAGTGTATGTTTATGTATGTGTGTGTATGTAGGTGTATGTTAATGTATGTGTATGTTGGTAGATGTATGTTTATGTATGTGTGGTATGTAGTTGTATGTTTATTTATGTGTGCGTATGTAGCTGTATGTTAATGTATGTGTATGTATGTAGATGAATGTTTATGTAAGTGTGTGTGTATGCTTTATTCCACAATGGTTGAACTAATTTGCAGTCCCACCAGCAGTGTAGGAGGGTTCCCTTTTCTCCACATCCTTGCCAACATTTGTTGTTGTTTGTCTTTTGGATGTTGGTCATCCTCACTGGTGTGAGGTGATATCTCATTGTGGTTTTAATCTGCATTTCTCTGATGATTAGCGATGTGGAGCATCTTTTCATGTGCCTGTTGGCCATCTGAATTTCTTCTTTGGAGAAGTGTCTATTCATGTCCTCTGCCCATTCCTTAATTGGATTATTTGCTTTCTGTTTGTTAAGGTGCATGAGTTCTTTATATATTTTGGATGTCAACCCTTTATCAGATACGTTTTTTATGAATATATTCTCCCATACTGTAGGATGTCTTTTTGTTCTACTGATGGTGTCCTTTGCTGTACAGAAGCTTTTCAGCTTGACATAGTCCCACTTGTTCATTTTTGCTTTTGTTTCCCTTGCCCGGGGAGATATGTTCATGAAGAAGTTGCTCATGTTTATGTCCAAGAGATTTTTGCCTATGTTTTTTTCTAAAAGTTTTATGGTTTCATGACTTACATTCAGTTCTTTGATCCACCTTGAGTTTACCTTTGTGTATGGGGCTAGACAGTAGTCCAGTTTCATTCTCTTACATGTAGCTGTTCAGTTTTTCCAACACCAGCTGCTGAAGAGGCTGTCATCTCCCCATTGTATATCCAAGGCACTTTTATCAAATGTTAATTGACTGTATATGTTTGGGTTAATGTTTGGATTTTCTCTTCTGTTCCACTGGTCTGTGGGTCTCTTTTTGTGCCAATACCAAATTGTCTTGATTACTGTGGTTTTGTAGTAGAGCTTGAAGTCAGGGAGCGTAACTCCCCCCGTTTTATTCCTCCTTCTCAAGATTGATTTGGCTATTCGGGGTCTTTTGGGGTTCCATATGAATTTTAGTATTATTTGTTCCAGTTCATTGAAGAAAACTGTTGGTAGTTTGATAGGGATTGCATTGAATCTGTAGATTGCTTTAGGTAGTATCGCCGTTTTGACAATATTTATTCTTCCTAGCCAAGAGCACGGGATGCATTTTCATTTGTTAGTGTCCTCTTTAATTTGTCTTAGGAGTGTCTTGTAGTTTTCAGAGTACAGGTCTTTCACTTCCTTCGTTAGGGTTATTCCTAGGTATTTTATTCTTTTTGATGCAATTGTGAATGGAATTGTTTTTCTGATTTCTCTTTCTGTTAGTTCATCATTAGTGAATAGGAAAGCAACAGATTTCTGTGTGTTAATTTTGTATCCTGCAACTTTGCTGAATTCAGATATTAGTTCTAGTAGTTTTGGAATGGAATCTTTAGGGTTTTTTATGTACAGTATCATGTCATCTGCAAATAGTGACAATTTGACTTCTTCTTTACCAATCTGCATGCCTTGTATGTCTTTGTTTTGTCTGATTGCCGTGGCTAGGACCTCCAGTACTATGTTGAATAACAGTGGAGAGAGTGGGCATCCCTGTCTTGTTCCCGATCTTAGATGAAAAGCTTTCAGCGTCTTGCCGTTAAGTATGATGTTAGCTGAGGCTTTGTCATATATAGCCTTTATGATGTTGAGGTACTTGCCCTCTATACCCCTTTTGCTGAGAGTTTTAATCAGGAATGGATGCTGAATTTTGTCAAATGCTTTTTCAGCATCTATGGAGATGATCATGTGGTTTTTGTTCTTCTTTTTGTTGATGTGGTGAGTGATGTAATGTATTTTTGAATGTTGTACCATCCTTGCATCCCTGGGATGAATCCCACTTGATCATGGTGTATGATCTTCTCGATGTATTTTTGAATTCAGTTTGCTAATATTTTGTTGAGTATTTTTGCATCTACGTTCATCAGGGATATTGGTCTCTAATTTTCTTTTTTGGTGAGGTCTTTGCCCGGTTTTGGTTATTAGAGTGATGCTGGCTTCATAGAATGAGTTTGGAAGTATTCCCTCCTCTTCTATTTTTTGGAAAACTTTAAGGAGAATGGGTTTTATTTCTTCTCTATATGTCTGGTAGAATTCAGAGGTGAATCCATCAGGCCCGGGGGTTTTGTTCTTGGGTAGTTTTTTGATGACCAATTCGATTTCGTCGCTGGTGATTGGTCTGTTTAGTTTTTCTGTTTCTTCCTTGGTCAGTCTTGGAAGGTTGTATTTTTCTAAGAAATCGTCCATTTCTTCTATGTCTTCCAGCTAGTTAGCATATAGATTCTCATAATATTCTCTTATGATTCTTTGTATTTCTGTGGGGTCCTTTCTCATTTCTGATTGTGTTTATGTGTGTAGATTCTCTTTTTCTTTTATGAGTCTCACTAGGGGTTTATCTATTTTGTTTATTTTTTCAAAGAACCAGCTCTTGGGTTCATTGATTTTTTTCTATTGTTTTATTCTTCTCAATTTTATTTATTTCTCTCTAATCTTTATTATGTCCCTCCTTCTGGTGACTTTGGACCTCATTTGTTCTTCTTTTTCCAATTTCAGTAATTGTGTGTTTAGACTGTTCATTTGGGAATGTTCTTCCTTCTTTAAATAGGCCTGGATTGCAATATACTTTCCTCTTAGAACTGCCTTTGCTGCATCCCACAGAAGTTGTGGCTTTGTATTGTTGCTGTCAATAGTCTCCATACATTCTTTGATTTCTGTTTTGATTTGTTCGTTATCCCATTGATTAATTAGGAGAGTGTTGTTAAGTCTACATGTGTTTGTGAGCTTTTTTGATTTCTTTCTAAAATTTATTTCTAGTTTTATACCTTGGTGATCTGAGAAGTTGGTTGGTAGGATTTCAGTATTTTTGAAATTACTGAGGTTCTTTTTGTGGCCTAGTATGTGGTCTATTCTGGAAAATGTTCCATGTGCCCTTGAGAAGAATGTGTATCCCGTTGCTTTTGGGTGTAGAGTTCTGTAGATGTCTGTTAGGTCCATCTGTTCTAGTGTGTTGTTCAGTGCCTCTGTGTCTTTACTTATTTTCTGTCTGGTTGATCTGTCCTCTGGAGTGAGTGGTGTGTTGAAGTCTCCTAAGATGAATGCATTGCTGTCTATTTCCTCCTTTAACTCTGTTAGTATTTGTCTCACATATGCTGGCGCTCCTGTGTTGGGTGCATATGTATTTATAATGGTTATATCTTCTTGTTGGACTGACCCCTTTATCGTTATGTAATGTCCTTCTTTATCTTTTGCTACTTTCTTCGTTTTGAAGTCTATTTTGTCTGATAGAAGTACTGCAACACCTGCTTTTTTCTCTTTGTTGTTTGCATGAAATATCTTTTTCCATCCCTTCACTTTTAGTCTGTGTATATCTTTGGATTTGAGGTGAGTTTCTTGTAGGCAGCATATAGATGGGTCTTGCTTTTTTATCCATTCTGTTACTCTGTGTCTTTTGATTGGTGCATTCAGTCCATTTACATTTAGGGTGATTATTGATAGATATGTACTTATTGCCATTGCTGGCTTTAGATTCGTGTTTACCACGGGTTCAAGGGTTGCTTGTTTACTATCTAACAATCTAACTTAACTTTCTTGTTAAGTTTTTGTAAACACAGTCTGATGTTTCTTTATTTCTCTCCCTTCTTATTCCTCCTCCTCCATTCTTTGTATAATAGGTGTTTTATTCTTTGCCTTTAGTTAGTATTTGGATGGTCTGCTTTCTTTGCTATGATTTTATTTTCTCTGGTGACATCTTTTTAGCCTTAGGTGTGCTTCCATCTAGAGCAGTCCATTTAAGATATCCTGTAGTGGTGGTTTATGAGAGGCACACTCTCTCAACTTTCGTTTGTCTGTAAATTGTTTAATCCCTCCATCATATTTAAGTGACAATCGTGCTGGATACAGTATTCTTGGTTCGAGGCCCTTCTGTTTCATAACGTTAAATATATCATGCCACTGTCTACTGGCCTGTAAGGTTTCTGTTGAGAAGTCTGATGATAGTCTGATGGGTTTTCCTTTGTAGGTGATCTTTCTTCTCTCTCTAGCTGCCTTTAATACCGTGTCTTTATCTTTGATCTTTGCCATCTTAATTATTATGTGTCTTGGTGTTGTCTTCCTTGGGTCCTTTGTGTTGGGAGGTCTGTGAGCTTTGGTGGACTGCGAGACTACTTCCTTCCCCATCGAGGGAAAGTTTTCAGCAATTATTTCTTCAAAAACACTCTCTATCCCTTTTTCTCTCTCTTCTTCCTGTGGTACTCCTATAATGCGAATATTGTTCCGTTTGGATTGGTCACACAGTTCTCTTAATATTCTTTCAAACCTAGAACTATCTCTCTCTGCCTCAGCTGCTCTGTACTCCTGTTCTCTGTTTTCTATTCCAATAACAGTCTCTTGCATCTTATCCATTCTGCTGTTAAGCCCGTCGATCACTTGTCTGATTTCTGCATTGTCTTTCCTCCGTTCCCTCACTTCCTCCCTCAGCTCTTGCACATTTCTCTGTAGGTCCATCAGAATGGTCATGTCTTTTATTCTGAATTCTTTTTCAGGAAGACTGTGCATTTCCATCCCTTCAGACTCCCTCTCTGGGGTTGTCTGGTTGAATTTGGTCTGAACGATATTCCTCTGTCTTTTCATGGCTATAGAATTGGTCACTGATAGTTCCCACGTATGTCAGCTGGGCTCTTTAAGACTTTAAAAAGAGAAGAAAAGAGGAAAAAAAAAAGGAAAATAAAGAAGAGAGAAAGAGAGAAAAAAGAATGAAAACAAAACAAAACAAAACAAAAACAAAACAAAAAAAAATGCCCCCCGGACGTAGATTCTGTGTGAATGCTGTAGGTGCGCTATTGCCCCACTGTTCCATAGCTGTGACAGCGCTACTCCGCAGGGCCCTTTATCGCTCTGGCAGGGGTGGGAACGAATAGGAGGCTGTTGATCTCAGTGAGAAGTGTAAGTATGGCTACGCTTCCTCAGTCGCCAGCTAAGGCATCTGAAACTCCCCGGACTCCCAGCCTGCTGGGCTGACTGTGCTGGGGCGATCCGGCTCCTCCACTGGGCTTCTGTCTCTTTAAGACTGCTGAAGAAAGCGAGCCCTTTTTTTTTTTCCTTCCCGGGAGCTGGCTGCAAGCACCCTGGCGCTTTCCCCGCTCATATCCTGACCCTCTGTCTCTCCAATCTCCGCTGCACTGCACGATGTGAGTCAGCACTCCCTGCGCAGATCCCCGGGGCTGGCTACTTCGCGGGGTGTACTTCCACTCCCTCCCGGCTCTGAATCTTCCCCTCCCGCCGGTGTGCTGGGGTGGGGGAGTGCTCGGGTCCTGCCGTGTCGCGGCTCCGTATCTTACCCGCCTCTTGGGGTGCCGAGTCCTGTCGGGTGTAGCTGCACGCTGTGCGCCTTCCTGTGTATTCTCATCTCTGTTTTAGGAATAGATGTATTTGCTGTGTTTTCGTAGATACATATAGTGTTGGGAGGAGATTTCTGCCGCACTGCTCACACCGCCATCTTCCCGCAAGTTGAAACGTCTCATTTCTTTTTCCATCCTAATTTCTATGCTTAACACTTCAGTAGTATGGATAGATTTGGTTAATATATGCATCTTTGTCTTAATTCTGATCTTCAAAGTAAAGTTTTCAATTTTTTAATCATTGAGTTTGATGTTGGCTGTGGGTTTGTGATGTGCCCTTAATTATGTCAAGGTAGATTCTTTTTATTCTTGTTTTTTATTGTTAGGTTGTTGAATTTTGCCCAGTCCATCTTCTGCATCAGTGAGATGGTCATGTCAGATTTTCTTTCCTTTACTCTGTTGAAGTGGTGTATTGATTTTTTTTTTATTGAAACCTGGCATTCCAGTGGACATATATATACCCCACTTACTTGTGTGTATACTTAATTCACTGATGAGTTTGATTGCTAATATATTATTGAGCGATTTTACATCAAATATTCAGCATAGATACAGTCTTCAGTTCTCTTTTGTCTTTGGTACCAGAGTAATGCCAGCCTCCTAAAATGAGTTTGGATATGTTCCTTCCTCTTCTGTTTTTGGGAAAATTGAGGATTGGTGTATATGTTCTTTAATATTTGGGAGAACTCTCCAGTGAAACCATCTGGTCCTTGCTTTTCCTTTGCTAGTTTTGTTTGCTTATTCAATCTTTCAGATTTTCTGTTCCTGATACAGTTGTAGCACAGGTGGTTATTCTTGGAATGTGTCAGTTTCATCTAGGTTATCCATACGTTGACATAAAATTTTTCGTAATTACTACTATTATTTCTTAAAAATCTATGATAAGTCTTCTCTTTCATTTACAGTTTTAGTTACTTGAGTCTTTTTGCTCTCCTCTTTTTTCCTGTAGCCTACCTAAGGGTTTCTCACCTCACAGGTAATTTTTGTGAAACAGTTCTTGATTTTATTGATTTTTCCCCTCTTTTGTTGTTTTTCTGTTTCTCTGTTTTGTTTATCTCTGTTCTAGTGTCTTCTTTCCATATACTAGTTTTGAGATTAGTTGGATATTTGTTTTCTTGCTCCTTAGGAGAAATTAGGTTGTCAACCTGAGAGCTTACTTAAAAAAAAAAGTTTTAAACTATAAATTTTTGTTTTACAACTAATTCTTCTTTTCACCAGTTGGGTAAGTTCTCTTTTTATTTTGGGTTTTCCAGGTTTTCTTCTGTTAATTGATTTCCAGCCCCATTCCATTGTGATGGGAAATAGGCTATGATTTTAATCTTTTTAAAAGACTTGTTCCCACAGAATGTTCTTTGTGCCCTTATAAAGTGTGTTCTCCCATTGTTAGGCATAGTGTTCTGTATATCTAAGAAAGATTCAGTTGTTCTTTATTATTACATAAAACTACTTCCCCCCCAAAAAACATAGTGCTTTCATTTTTTTCTTTATTGAAGTATTGTTAATATACACTTAACATTGCTTTCAGATATATACAGCACAGTAATTCAACAGTTACCCACATTATTAAATCCTCTCCCACTCTCTGGTGCAGTTACTATTTGTCAACATAGAAAGATGTTACAGAATCATTGACTATATTCTCCAAGCTGTGCTACTATCCCTGTGACCAACTTACATTATGATTGATAATTTTTTTGCTTCTTTATCCCCCACACTCTTTGTAACCACTCACTCAAACCCCTTCCCATTGGTAACCACTAGTCACTTTTGAGTTTCTATGAGTCTACTGCGGTTTTGTTAATTCTCTTTTACTTTGTTATTATGGTGAAATCATATGGTATTTGTCTTTCTCCACCTGGCTTATCTCACTTAACATAATACCTTCTATGTCTATCCATGTTGCAAATGGCAGAACTATTTTTAATGGCTGAACAATATTCCATTGTGTATATGTATGTACCACTTCTTCCTTACCCATTTATCTGTTGGTGGACACTTTGATTACTTTCATTGCTTGGCTATTGTAAATAATGGCACAATAAACATAGGGGTGATACATCTTTTCAAATCAGGGATTTTGTTTCCTTTGGGTACTGGGTGGAATACTATCTCTATTTTTAGTTATTTGAGGAACTTCCCTACTGCTTCCCGCAACAGTTGTACCAGTTGACATTTCCACCAAGAGGGTAGGAGGTTCCCATTTTTCCACATCATCACCAACACTTGTTATTTCTTGTCTTTTGGATAGTGCCTGTTCTAACTGGTGTAAGGTGATATCTCATTGTGGTTTTGATTTGCGTTTCCCTGAGTTTAGTGATGTGGAGTGTCTTTTTCATGTGCCTGTTGGTGAAAACCTGCTCAGGTCTTGCACCAATTTTTTTATAAGGTTATTTGTTTTTTGGTTGTTGAGGCATGTAAATTCAGTGTCAGCCACTTATTGGATGAATCATTTATAAATATATTCCCTATATCGTAGGTTGCCTTTTCTGCTGATGGTGTCCTTTGCTATACAGAGCTTTTTAGTTTGATGTAGTCCCATTTGTTCATTATTGCTTTTGTTTCTCTTGCCTGAGGAGATGTGCTCAAGGAAAAGTTGCTCATGTTTATATTCAAGAGATTTTTGCTTGTTTTCTTCTAAGAGTTTTATAGTTACATGACTTATATTCAGGTCTTTGATTCATTTTGAGATTAGTTTTGTGTATGAGTTAGACAGTAATCTATTTCATTCTCATACATGTACTTGTCCCGTTTTGCCAACACCAGTTGTTGAAGAGGCTGCCATTTCCCCATTATATATCAATGGCTCCTTTATCATTTATTAATTGGCCATGTATGTGTGGGTTTATATCTGGGCTTTCTGTCTGTTCCATTGATCTATGGGTCTGTTATTGTGCCAGTACCAAATTGACTTGATTACTGTGGCTTTGAAGTAGAGCTTGAAGTCAGGGAGTGTAATCCCCCCAGTTTATTCTTCCTTCTCAGGATTCTTTTGGCTATTTGGGGTCATTTCTGGTTCCATATAAATTTTAGAACTAATTTGTTCTATTTGTTGAAGAATGGTGGTTGGTGTTTTGATAGGGATTGCATTGTATTGAATCTGTAGATTGCTTTAGGCAGGATGGTGATCTTAATATTAATTCTTCTTATCCGTGAGCATTGGATGTATTTCCATTTATTGGTGTTTAAAGAAGTTTAATTTCTCTTGAGAGTGTCTGGTAGTTTTCAGGTTGTAGGTCTTAAACCTCCTTGGTTAGGGTTATTACTAGGTATTTTATTGATGCAATTGTAAACAGAGTTGATTTCCTGATTCCCTTTTCTCCTAGTTCATCATTAGTATGCAGGAATGCAACAGATTTCTGTGTATTAATTTTGTATCCTGCAACTTTGCTGAATTCAGTGATTCTAGTAGTTTTGGAGTAGATTCTTTAGGGGTTTTTTTGTACAATATCATGTCATCTGCAAACTGACAGTTTAACTTCTTAATCTGTCCCTTGGAGTGAGTGGTGTGTTGAGGTCCTAAAATGAATGCATTGCATTCTATATTCCTCTTTAATTCTGTTAGTATTTGTTTCACGTATGTAGGTGCTCCTCCTGTGTTGGGTGCATAGATATTAATAATGGTTATATCTTCTTGTTGGACTGACCCCTTTATCATTATGTAATGTCTTTCTTTGCCTCTTGTTACTATCTTTGTTTTGGAGTCTATTTTGTCTGATACAAGTACTGCAGCTCCTGCTTTTATCTCCCTATTAGTTGCATGAAATATCTTTTTCCATCCCTTCACTTTTAGTCTGTGTGTATCTTTGGGTTTGAGGTGAGTCTCTTGTAAGCAGCATATAGATGGGTCTTCCTTTTTTATCCATTCTATTACTCTGTGTCTTTTGATTGATGCATTCAGTCCATTTACATTTAGGGTGATTATTGATAGATATGTACTTATTGCCATTGCAGGCTTTGGATTCGTGGTTACCAAAGGTTCAAGGGTAGCTTCTTTACTATCTAACAGTCTAACCTAACTCTCTTGTTAGGCTATTGTAAACACAGTCTTGATGATTATTTCTCTCCCTTCTTATTTTTCCTTCTCCATTCTTTATATGCTAGGTGTTTTATTTTATACTCTTTTACATTTCCTTTGACTGTTTTTGTGTATAGTTGATTTTATTTTTTGCCTTCAGTTAGTATTTGGATGGTCTGCTTTCTTTGCTATGATTTTATTTTCTCTGGTGACTTCTTTTTAGCCTTATGAGTGCTTCCATCTAGAGGAGTCCCTTTAAGATACCCTGTAGACGTGGTGTGTGGGAGGCAAATTCCCTCAACTTTTGCTTGTCTGGGAATTGTTTAATCCCTCCCTCAAATTTAAATGATAATCGTGCTGGATACAGTATTCTTGTTTTAAGGCCCTTCTATATCATTGCGTTAAGTATATCATGCCATTGTCTTCTGGCCTGTAAGGTTTCTGTTGAGAAGTCTGATGATAGTCTGACGGGTTTTCCTTTGTAGGTGATTTTTCTCTCCCTAGCTGCCTTTAATACTCTGTCCTTGTCTTTGGTCTTTGCCATTTTTATTATTATGTGTCTTGGTGTTGTCTTCCTTGGGTCCCTTGTGTTGGGAGACCTGTGGGCTTCCATGGTCTGAGAGACTATTTCGTTTCCCAGCTTTTGGAAGTTTTCCTCAATTATGTGTTCAAAAAACACTTTCTATCCCTTTTTCTCTCCTTCTGGTACTCCTGTAATGCGAATATTGTTCCATTTGGATTGGTCACACAGTTCTCTTAATATTCTTTCATTCCTAGAGATCCTTTTATCTCTCTCTGCCTCAGCTTCTCTGTATTCTTGTTCTCTGATTTCTGTTCTGTTAATAGTCTCTTGCACCTCATCCAGTCTGCTCCTGAGTCCATCAGTCGATTGTTTCATTTCTGTAATGTCTCTCCTGACTTCCTCCCTTAGCTCTTGCATATTTCTCTGTAGGTCCATCAGCATGTTTATGACTTTTATTCTGAATTCTTTTTCAGGAAGATTGTTTAAATCTGTCCCACCAGGCCCTCTCTCTAGAGTTGTCGGGGTGATCTTTGACTGGACCATATTCTTCTGTGTATTCATGGTGATAGAAGTGGTCGCAGGCAGGTGCCACATGTGTCAGCTGGGAGAACAAAGTCCCTTCCTGCTTGTTGTTCTTCTTGACCATCTCAGCAGCCTGTGCTGGCTACCTGCACACCAGGAGTCAGTCTCTGGGATAATCCCCTGAGCTGTTGTGTGTGTGACCACCCTCAGGCTAGCCTATAACACTGCAGGGGTTATCAGCTACTCTGGGTGCGTTCTGCACCCCTTGGTGCCTTCCAGACCTTGTTCTGGCTTCTGTGGCCCTTCCTGGTTAGCTGCGCACCCGCTGGGAGGAGATTCTCTGTGGCTGTGGGGCCGCTCTCCCACTGATCCGCAGCTATGGCCGATCTGCAGGACTGTTTTTGGCGCCGGCTGGGGGGAATGATTGGCAGGCTGCTTATCGCCATGTGGGGCTTTGGCAGGGTTGCTTTACCTGGCAGCCAGTTAGGGGGCCCTAAATTCCTGAAGATTCGCAGCCTGCTGGGCTGAGTGCACTGGGACGATTTTGTTCCGCTATTGGGCCAATATCTCCTCAAGACTTTTAAAAAAGTGCCTGCTTTTCTTTTGTCCCAGGGGAGCTGGCTGTGGGACCTGCTCGCAGTCTCCATCTCAGATCCTGCCCTTCCATTTCTCTTATCTCCAGTACACCATGCAATGTGTGTCTGTGCTCCGGATGCAGATCACCAGGGCTGGTTATTTAGCAGTCCTGTGCTTCAACTCCCTCCCCACCCTGATTCTTTTCCTCCCACTGGTGAGCTCGGGTGGGGGAGTACTCGGGTCCTCCTGGGTTGCAGCTTTATTTCTTACCCGCTTCATGAGACCCTGAGTTCTCGCAGATGTAGCTCTAGCCTAGCTGTTGTACTGTATCTTCTGGTCTCTCTTTAGGAATAGTTTTTATTTGTTGTATTTTCACAAATATGTATGGTTTTGGGTGGAGATTCTGCCGCCCTGCTCATGCCGCCATCTTCCCTGACTCAGTCGTGTTACATGTGGTTTTCAGAGAGGTTTTTGCCTCACTTCTCTCATCACCAAATTTTCCCCTTTCTCAGCTGAAGGCTTCCTTCCCTTCAATTCTTTTTGTTTTTAAGTGTAGAAATTATTTCTGCTTAAGATTCGTAATAAAATGCCATGTTCCCTTTTTTTCTTTTTATTTCCTCCTAAAACCTGGCTTTTTAGAAGATAAGTTTTAAAACATCTTTCTTGGGCACTTGTATATTCGATTTTTATGTAACATTAAAATTCACTTACATTCTTACACATAGAAACATATTTAACTGTACACCCTTGCCTAATTTCTATTCGCCAGATATACAGGTTAATGAACAAATAGTCTCCGTGTCACTATGAGCCACTATGTATTTGCAACCTGTGTTGCTTCTGGTTTAAGGGATACAAAGAAAAATACATTACGAAAATTATAAATCTTTGTAAATATATGTATATTTTGTATTCTATTAAAGATTGTTTCACGTAATTTTACTGAACTTCCTATTTCTGACTTATTTCAAACACATTTCAAATAGCAACTTTGAAATTCTTTTATGATGGAAAGAACTAACTCAGCATTAACTGATTACAGGGTTGGCTAGTGGACCTCATCAATAAATTTGGCACATTAAATGGATTCCAGATTTTGCATGATCGTTTTGTTAATGGAGCACCATTAAATGTTCAAATAATTGCAGCTCTTATTAAGTAAGTTATTTTACAATTAATAATCGTACTATAAAGATTTTACTGCTTTAAAAACTGAATTTCAGTTTTCTAGTTCCTTCTTATTTTTAACTGGTAAGTTAATTTTTTTTTTAAGTATTGAACTTGTGGATATTACAAAAGTTGTGTGTTTTCCTTATTTAGACCATTTGGACAGTGCTATGAGTTTCTCAGTGAGCATACAGTGAAAAAGTACTTCGTTCCTGTTATAGAAATAGTTCCACAGTTTTTAGAAAATTTAACTGATGAAGAGCTGAAAAAAGAAGCAAAGAATGAAACCAGAAATGATGCCCTTTCAGTGATTATTAAGTCTCTGAGGAATTTAGCTTCAAGGATTCCAGGACAAGAGGAAACTATAAAAAATTTAGATATTTTTAGGTTGAGAATGATACTCAGGTAAGATACTCTCCCTTTAAATAATTATTTGCTTGATTTCTTGCAGTGATACTTAATCCAAATTTCTCTTACAGACTGTTGGAGATACCTTTTTTTAGTGGAAAGATGAATGCGCTGAATGAAATTAACAAGATCATATCTAGTGTGGTGTATTATAGTCATCAAGATTGTAATCCTGAGGATGAGTGGCTGACAGCTGAGAGAATGGCAGTAAGCTTTTAAATTTTTTTATAAGTAAGAATCTATTTAAGGAAAAACCAGTACCAGTTAATGCTCAGGGCAACAATCACAAAAACTTTGAAATTGGGAGATTGATTCATGACCATTAAATCCTAAAACTTACCTTGTAATACTAGTAAAAAATGATTTGCTTGAAGTGATACAATAATTTCCTGTGTCTTCGGTACCTATATCATTAAGTATAGATGGTCATGATTCAGTTACAGTTTGGTGTTTTGTTAGATATAAAATAAATAAGAGGTAAATTAATAGGGATTAAATCTGAAATCTGGTGAGTGAATTGGCATGATGGTAATGTGCCAATTTAGAAGTTTTAAATTGGGGATTATAATTAATGTTTTATCATAATACTAAGAACTTCTCAAATCACTTATTTGATATTGAAAGGAAATTATTTGCCATATATATACATTTTGGTGTTGAAAAATGAATAGCATAGAATAGTAAGTTATTCAGTAATTTTTTTCTAGTGTGTATTGTATGCCAGCATTGTGGGTGCCTCTGTGAAGAATGGTTTCTACCTTAATGGAGTCTTCAGTTTAATGGTGGAAATGACCAAACATAAAAAACATTTTGAGGAAACTTGATTGGTACTGAGAAAATAGCAAATAACCTAGACCTAGGTTCTGACTCAGTGTTGGGGGTCAGGGTTACGTGTATACAGTTTGCCCACTTTGTGGAACATCAAGCAAAGAACTACTCAAAAATGTCTACTAGTCCTTGACAGAAAATAGTATTCAGATAATTTTTAACCAATTTGTATTGTTGTGGCATTTTTATTGTTTTTTATAAAAGAATCTCTATAGAACAGTTTCACATACAGCATGGTTCTCCACAGATAGTTTGAGATGTACTGCAGTAATATGGGGACATGCATCTGAAAAATTAATTTTTGTGTAACAGCTTATTGTAATGTTTATTGACTTTAGCATTAAAAACTAAGCACATCAAATTGTGGTTTATAATTTGTAAAATTCAGCACATCAGTAGGAGCATTAGTGTGTAAATTAGGATTCTGTGTAATTACTGTAAATTGAATGGTTTTTCTCTAAAACAACATTTAAACACATAGTTGTCCCTAGAATAATGCTGGATTTAGCTTTTGATTGCTGAACTTAATTTCGCATAGCCTGTTACAATGAGCCCTTATCGATAACAAACACATATGTTAGGTTATGATTAACACATATTTCAAGTGTTTTTTCAAATTGTCACAGATCTCTGGAATTTTCTCAGCATTTTTATTGAAAAAATCTGCATAAAAGTGGATGCACTTAGTTCAATTCCATGTTCATGGGTTAACTGTATTTTAGTTACAATATATGGACATAAACTAATTTGAGCTTTTGAATTTCTATTAATGTTACTTAGAAGTCTGAATTACTCGGTTTTCTATTTATTGAGATGTAATTGACATAATAGCATTGTAGTTACTCAGCATAAGGTGTGCAGCTAAGATTTGATTTACATACATTTTCATATGACTACCACAAGTTTAGTTAATAACATTCATTATCTCATATATACAAAAAGAGAAATTTTTTTTCTTGTGATGAAAACTGTAAGAATCTGTTGAATTAAAGACTTTCAAATATTTCATACGGCAGTGTTAATTAACTACAGTCAGCATTCTGTACATTATATTCCCACTACTTATTTATCTTATAACAAGAAGTTTGCACCTTTTGACACATTTATTCAATTCCCCATCCTCCTATTTTGCTTTTTATAAAAGCTTTTTAGTTTCTGTTTTGAAACAAATTTTTATATTCTATTTAGGAATGGATACAACAGAACAATATTTTATCCATAGTTTTGCGAGATAGTCTTCATCAACCTCAGTACGTAGAAAAGCTAGAGAAGATTTTTCGTTTTGTGATAAAAGAAAAAGCTCTTACCTTGCAGGACCTTGATAATATCTGGGCAGCACAGGTAAGGAATTTAAGATGATAGCTATTTTACTGTAAGGAAAATACAAAGAGTTAAGTATCTGTAGTAGTCATTATGCAGTAGTCTGTTAATTTGTATTACTTAAGTTTAAACACTTGATCTATACAGAAATCCTGCCAATATTGAAATACTTTATATACAAAATTATATTAGTCTGAGATGAACACTAGCAATTCATCAGTTGCCTGCATTACTCCATGCTCACTGTGTTAAGTGTAGCTTTTACCCCACAAAGATACTACTTAATGCTAATACCTTCATCATGATTAATTTTATAACTGGAATTTTGTACCTCTTTTTTAAATTGAAGTTCATTGACAATAAACTTTTGAGTCAGTTTCAGGTGTACGGTATAGTGATTTGACAGTTACGTACATTGTTAAATGGTCTTTCCCTATAAGTGAGTTGATATCTGTCAACATAGATATTACGGTATTATTGACTATATTCTGTATGCTGAGTGTTCATCCTCATCACTAAAATATATTGTAATTGAGATGATTGAGATTTTGTGCCTCTTTATCCCCTTTGCCTCTTTCACCCAACACCATTTATTGAAGAGTCTGATTGTTTTTTTCCTTTCTGAATACACTTGACTCTCTTGTCATATATTAATTGACCATATTACTGTTGGTTTAAATCTGGGCTCTCCGTTCTGTTCCATTTGCCTGTATATGTATTCTTGTACCAGTGCAATAGTGTATTCATTACTCTAGTTTTGTAGAAGAGTTTGAAATCCAGAAGCATGATGCCACACCTCCAACTTTGATTTTCTTTCTCAGTATTTCATTGGCTGATTCAGGGTTTTTTGTAGTTCAGTAAAAATTTAGGATTATTAGCTCTAGTTTCATGAAAAATGCCATTGGTATTTTGACAGAGATTGTGTAGGAAAGATTGCTTTGGGCAGGATGGTCATTTTAACAGTATTCTTTCTGTGAACATGGACTAGCTTTCTATTTATTTGTGTTGTCTTTATTTTTCTTTCATCAGTGTTTTATAACTTGATAGCTTTCAACTTCAAGGATGGATTTACTGCTAGGTATTTAATTCTTTTGGATGCATTTGTATTTGGGATTTTAATTTCTCTTTATGCTGTTTGTCATTTGTATATAGAAACTCAACAGATTTCTATATGTTGATTGTGTATCCTGTGACATTACTGAAATTATTTATTAAGCTAATAGTTTTATGGTAGGGTTAGGGTATATACAAGCTTCTGTCTACTGTAATGTCATCTGCAAATAGTGACAGTTTTACTTATCAATTTGGATGCCTTTTATTTCTTCTTCTCGTCTAATTGACATGGTTAGACTTCCAGTACTATGTTAAATAAAAGTGGTGAGAGTGGGCATCCTTGTCTTTGATTTGTGGATATCGAACCCTCCTAGCATCCCTTGGTTAACCTGTACATGATGGTGGTAAATGACCTTTTTAATGTATTTTTAATTTGGTTTGCTATTGAGGATTTTTCTTTCTGTGTTCATGAGGTGGACTGGTCTGTAATTTCTCTTTTTATACTATATTTGTCTGATTTTGTTACCAGAGTGATAACCGGCCTCGTTGAATGAATTTGGAAGCTTTCCTTCTTCAATGTTTTGTATACTTTGAGGAGAAAAGCTATCAACTCTAATTGTTTGGTAGAATCCATCTTTAAAGCCATTTGATCCTGGCCTTCTGTTGGGAGGTTTTTAAATTCTTTATTCAAGTTCACTACTGAAAATCAGTCTGTTCAAATTTTCTGTTTCTTTTTGAGAAGTTTGTATGTTTCTAAGGAATTTATCCACTTATTCTTAGTTACCTGATGGCATGTAATTTTTAATACTACTCTAACAATGATATGTGTTTCTGTAGTGTTGGTTGTAACTTCGTTTTTTTTTAAGACCTTTTATCTAGAGTCTAGGCCAAGATTTATTTTGTTTCCCTTTTCAAAAACCAACTCTTAGTTTCAGTGATCTTTCATATTTTTTATTCTAAATGTTTTTTTTTTTTCTGTACTCTGACCTTTGTTAATTCCTTCCTTCTACTGATTTGGGGCTTTTTTCTTTTTCCAGTTACCTTACTTGTCATGTTAGGTTGTTTATTAGAAGAGTTTTTGCTTTGTGAGGTAGATGTGTAAAACTGTAAACTTTCCTTTCAGGACTGCTTTCTGTGCATCACCGAAGTTTTGAAACATTGTATTTTTATTCTCAGTGTCTTTCAATTATATTTTGATTTTCTCTTTGATATTTTCATTGACCTATTTATTAGTTGTTCTGTAGCGTGCTGTTAGGCCTCCACGTTTGTGTTTTCTACATTTTTTTTCTTGAAACTTATTTCCAGTTTCATATCAATGTGGTGAGAAAAGAAGCTAGATGTGATTTCAGTCTTTAATATATGGAGGCTTCCTTTCTCTCCAACATGGGATCCCTTCTGCAGGATGTTCCATACACACTAACAATGTGTATTCTTCTGTTTTGGATGTTATGTTTTCTTTCTATCTGTTAAGTCCATGTGGTCTAATGTTTTTTGTTCAAGTCGAATTTGTCATTCATATTCACTAAGGTTTCCTTTCTGAATTTCTATCTGGATGATCTGTCATTATGTAAGTGGAGGTGTTAAAGTCTCCTACTATTATTGTATTACTGTCCATGTCTCTCTTTAGGTCTCTTAATACTTGCTCTGTATATTTTGGTGTCCCTCTGTTGGGAGCATAGGTATTTACGGTTGTTATGTAATCTTGCTGTATTAGATCACTATTTTTTTTTTAGTAATAGCTGAAGAAATAATAGCTGAAAATCTCCCTAGAAAAGAAAATAGACATCGAAATTCAGGTAACAGTTCAAAACAAGATAAACTCAAGGAGGTTCACACCAAGGCACATTGTGATTAAAATATTAAAGATCAAAAACAAAAACAATCTTAAAAACAGTGATACAATGTCATAATGATCCATAAATCACTACATAATGTCCTTCTTTGTCTCTTGTTACAGTTTTTGGGTTAAGGTCTGTTTTGTCTCAGACAAGTTACAGCTATTGCAGCTTTTTTTCTTTTTTTTTTTGCTATTAATGTACAATTACATGAGCAATATTATGGTTACTAGACTCCCCCCATTATCAAGTCCCCATCACATACGCCATTACAGTCACTGTCAATCATTTGGTAAGATGCTATAGAATCACTACCTGTCTTCTCTATGTTATACTGCCTTCCCTGTATCCCCCACCCCATACATTATCAGTGCTAATCGTAATATCCTTTTCCCCCCCTTGTCCCTACCTTCCCACCTGTTTTCCAGTTCCTTTCCCTTTGGTAACTGTTAGTCCATTCTTGGGTTCTGTGAGTATGCTGCTGTTTTGTTCCTTCTATATTTTCTTTGTTCTTACACTCCACAGAGGAGTGAAATCATTTGATACTTGTTTTTATCTGCTTGGCTTCTTTCACTGAGCATAACACCCTCTGGCTCCATCCGTGTTGTTGGAAATGGTAGGATTTGTTTTCTTCTGGCTGAATAATATTCCATTGTATATATGTACCACATCTTTATCCATTCATCTACTGATGCACACTTAGGTTGCTTCCATTTCTTGGCTATTGTAAATAGTGCTGCGATAAACATAGGGGTGCATATGTATTTTTCAAACTGGGCTGCTGCATTCTTAGGGTGAATTCCTAGGAGTGGGATTCTTGGCTCAAATGGTATTTCTATTTTCAGTTTTTGAGGAACCTCCATACTGCTTTGCACAATGGTTGTACTAATTTACATTCCCACCAGCGGTGTAGGAGGGTGCCCTTTTCTCCACATCCTCGCCAACATTTACTGTTGTTTGACTTTTGGATGTTGGCCTTCCTAACAGGTGTGAGGTGATAACTCATTGTAGTTTTAATTTGCATTTCTCTGATGATTAGCAATGTGGAGCATCTTTTCATGTGCCTGTGGGCCAATTTCTTTGGAGAAGTGTCTGTTCAGCTCCTCTGCCCCATTTTTAATTGGCTTGTTTGCTTTTCGTTTGTTGAGGTGCGTGAGCTCTTTATATAGAGTTTGGATGTAAATCCTTTATCAAATGTGTTATTTATGAATATATTCTCCCATACTGGAGGATGTCTTTTTGCTCTATTGATGGTGTCCCTCTGTACAGAAGCTTTTAGTTTGATACAGTACTACTTGTTCATTTTTGCTTTGGTTTCCCTTGCCTGGGGAGATATGTTTATGAAGTTGCTCACATTCATGTCCAGGAGATTTTTGCCTATGTGTTTTTCTAAGTTTTATGGTTTCATGATTTATATTCACGTCTTTGATCCATTTTGAGTTTGCTTTTGTGTATGGGGTTAGACAGTAATCCATTTTCATCCTCTTACATGGAGGGGCCCAGTTTCGCCAACACCACCTGTTGAAGAGGCTGTCATTTCCCCATTGTATATCCCTCCTTTATCGTATATTAATTGACCATATATGCTCGGGTTTATATCTGGGCTCTCTATTCTGTTCGACTGGTCTGTGGGTCTGTTCTTGTGCCAATACCAAACTGTCTTGATTACTGTAGCTTTGTAGTAGAGCTTGAAGTCAGGGAGCGAAATTCCCCGTTTTATTCCTCCTTCTCAGGATTGCTTTCGCTATTCGGGATCTTTCGTGGTTCCATATGCAGTTCAGAACTATTTGCTGTAGTTCATTGAAGATTGCTGTTGGTATTTTGATAGGGATTGCATTGAATCTGTGGATTGCTTTAGGCAGGATGGCCATTTTGACAATATTAATTTTTCTATACATGAACACGGGATGTGTTTCCATTTATTGGTATCTTCATTAATTTCTGTCATTGAGTGTCTTGTAGTTTTCAGAGTGTAAATCGTTCACTTGCTTGGTTAGGTTTATTCGTAGGTATTTAATTCTTTTGGACGTAATTGTGAATGGAATTGTTTTCCTGATTTCTCTTTCTGCTAGTTCACCGTTAGTGTGTAGAAACGCAACAGATTTCTGTGTGTTACTTTTGTATGCCACAACTTTACTGAATTCAGATATTAGATCTAGTAATATTGGAGTGGATTTTTAGGGTGTTGCATGTACAGTATCATGTCATCTGCAAACAGGGACAATTTGACTTCTTCCTTACCAATCTGGATGCCTTTTATTTCTTTGTGTTGTCTGATTCCCGTGGCTAGGACCTCTAGAACTATGTTGAATAAAAGTGGGGAGAGTGGACATCCTTGTCTTGTTCCAGATTTTAAAGGAAAAACTTTCAGCTTCTTGCTGTTAAGTATGATGTGGGCTGTGGCTTTGTCATATATGGCATTTATTATGTTGAGTTTCTTGCCCTCTGTACCCATTTCTGGAGTTTTGTCCTGAATGGAAGTTGAATTTTGTGGAATGCTTTTTCAGCATCTATGGAAATGATCATGCGGTTTTTGTCCTTTTTGTTGATGTGGTGGATGATGCTGATGGATTTTCAAATGTTGTACCATGCTTGCATCCCTGGGATGAATCCCACTTGATCATGATGGGTGATCTTTTTGATATATTTAGAATTTGCTAATATTTTGTTGAGTACTTTTGCATCTGTGTTCATCAGGGATAGTTGTCTGCAATTTTGTTTTTTTGTGGTGTCTTTGCCTGGTTTTGGGGTTGGCCTCATAGCATGAGTTTGGAAGTATTCCCTCCTCGTGTACTTTTTGGAAAACTTTAAGGGGGGTGGGTATTAGGTCTTCACTAAATGTTTGATAAAATTCATCAGGGAAAGTATCTGCTCCAGGAGTTTTGTTTTTAGGTAGTTTTTTGATTACCAATTCAATTTCTTCGCTGGTAATTGGTCTATTCAGATTTGCTGTGTCTTCTTTGGTCAGCCTTGGAAGGTTGTATTTTTCTAGATAGTTGTCCATTTCTTCTGGGTTATCCAGTTTGTTAGTGTATAATTTTTCATAGTATTCTCTCATAATTCTTTGTATTTCTGTGATATCTATAGTGCTTTTTCCTTTCTCATTTCTGATTCTCTTTATGTGTGTAGACTCTTTTTTTTCTTGATAAGTCTGGCTAGGGGTTATCTGTTTTGTTTATTTTCTGGAAGAACCAGCTCCTGCTTTCATTGATTCTGTTGTTTTATTCTTCTCAATTTTATTTATTTCTACTTTAATCTTTATTATGTCCCTCTTCTACTGACTTTGGGCCTCGTTTGTTCTTCCTTTTCTAGTTTCATTAATTGTGAGTTTGGACTGTTTATTCGGGATTGTTTTCTTTCTTGAGGTTAGACCTGTATTGCATATATTTCCCCTTTACCATGGCCTTCCCTGCATCCCACAGATTTGCGGTGTTGAATTATTGTTGTCATTTGTCTCCATATATTACTTGATCTGTGTTTTTGTGGGTTTTTCATTTTCTTTGAGTAATTTATTTCTAGTTTCATACCTTTGTGATCTGAGAAGTTGGTTGGTACAATTTCAGTCTTTTATTTTACTGAGGCTCTTTTTGTGGTCTAGTATATGATCTATTCTTGAAAAAGTTCCATGTGCACTTGAGAAGAATGTGTATCCTGTTGCTTTTGGATGGACTGTTCTGTAGATGTCCTTTAGGTCCATATGTGCTATTACATTGTTCAGTGCCTCTTTCTATTTATTTATTTTCTGTCTGGTTGATGTGTCCTTTGGAGTGAGTGGTGTGTTGAAGTCTCCCAAAATGAATGCATTGCATTCTATTTCCCCCTTTAATTCTGTTAGTATTTGTTTCACATAAGTCGGTGATCCTGTGTTGGGTGCATAGATGTTTATAATAGTTAATCCTCTTGTTGGACTGACCCCTTTATCATTATATAAGGTCCTTCTTTGTCTCTTGTGACTTTCTTTGTTTTGAAGTCTTATTTTGTCTGGTACAGGTACTGCACATCCTCCTTTTTTATCCCTATTAGTTGCATGAAATATCTTTTTCCATCCCTTTCAGTCTGTATGTCTTTGTGTTTGAAGTGAGTCTCTTGTAGGCAGCATATAGATAGGTCTTTTTTTTTTATCCATTCAGTGACTCTCTGTCTTTGATTGGTGCATTCAGACCATTTACATTTAGGGTGATTATCGATAGGTATGTATTTATTGCCATTGCAGGCTTTAGATTTGTAGTTACCAAAGGTTCAAGGGTAATTCCCTTACTATCTAACAGTTTAATTTAAGTCACTTTGTATGCTATTACAAACACCAGCTAAAGATACTTTCTTTCTCTCCTTTTTCTTCCTCCTCCATTCTTTGTATGTTATGAATCATATTCTGTACTCTTTGTCTATTCCTTGGGTAACATCTGTTTAAGTCTTGGGAATACTTCCATCTATAGGAGTTCCTCCACAATGCACTGTAGAGGTGGTTTGTGGGAGGTAAATTCTCTCAGCTCTTGCTTATCTGAAAATTGTTTAATGCCTCCTACAAATTTAAAGGATAACCTTGCCAGGTAGAGTATTCTTGGTTCGAGGCCGTTCTGCTTCATTATATTAAATCTATCATGCCACTCCCTTCAGGCCTGTAAGGTTTCTGTTGAGAAATCTGATGATAGGCCTGATGGATTTTCCTTTGTATGTGATCTTTTTGCTCTCCCTAGCTGCTTTTGAAAGTCTGTCTTTATCTTTAATCTTTGCCATTTTAATTATTATATGTCTTGTTTGTTGTCTTCTTTGTGTCCCTTGTGTTTGAAGATCTGTCCGTCTCCATGGCTTGAGAGACCCTCTTCCTTCCTCAGATTGGGTGATATTTCAGCAGTTGTCTCCCTAATGACATTTTTATCCCTTTTCTCTCTTTTCTTCTTCTGGTACCCCTATTATGCAAAAATGGTTCCATTTGGATTGGTAACACAGTTCTCAGTATTCTTAGAGATTCTTTTTTCTCTCTGTGTCTCAGCTTCTTTGTATTCCTCTTCTCTAATTTTTATTGCATTTACCGTCTCTAATACTACATCTAATCTGCTTTAAAATACCTCTGTTGTATGTTTCATTTCGGGTATGGAATTTCTTAATGATTGAATCTCTGTCTTAAACTCTTTCCTAAGTTCTTGAATATTTTTCTGTACTTCATAAACATGTTTATGATTGTTATTTTGAACTGTCTTTCATGATGATTGGTGAGTTTAGTTTCATTTAGCCATTTTTCTGGGGTTTTTGAGATCCTTGTCTGTACCATGTTCTTTTGACAGTTCATATTTCTGTGTGGTACCCTCTATTGCCCAGAAGCTCTAATCTCTGGAGCTGTTCAGCCCCTAGAGTGAGGTTGGGGGTCATAGGGGAGCAGAGCTGCTGCCAGGAGAGAGGAAAGATCTGTTTCCTGAGTCCCGTCTTACCTGCCTGTCTCCAGTATCACATCCTGTGGGCTGAGCACACAGGGGTAAGCCTCTGTGCTTGGTGTCTGTAGCTGTTGTAGGCGAGGCCTCTGTCTGGCTGGCCTGATGCCAGAGCAATGACTGCAGGTATGCAAGCCAGTGTTGTTGGGCCAGGAGGACGGGCTCAGCAGGCTGTGTATCACAGTGGCGGGCCTGGGAGCTGAGTAACCAGCCAGGAGGATGGAGCGCCTGAAGCTCCCCATAGTTCCCAGTCTGCTAGGCAGAGCATGCCAAGACAACCTTGTTCCCCTATCCCTTCTGCTGTGCAGCAAGCTCTGTGCAAACTCTGCTCCTTCAGCATTCCTCTTGCTGCTTGGAAGCCTCTCAGACCACCTGCCTTTCCTTTGTTTCAGAGCAGCCAGGTGTGGATCCCTTCCTCCACTAATGGCCAGTCGCTCTCTCTCAAGCACTCTGCCTGTCCCAGCTCCCATCCTCCATAACACCACACAGTGTAGGTTTCTTCTCGCGAAGCAGACCTCCATGGCTGGGTATTCAACAGTTCTAGGCTTCCACCCCCTTCCCGCTCTGTTTCTCTTCCTCCCGGTGAGCTGATATAGGGATAGGGCTTGGGTCCCACTGGATCAAGGTTTCATACATTACCCTATTTTTTCAGGTCTGTTATGCAGAGTGGTGCTGCCTTCTTTCCTGTTGCTGTTTTAGGGTTAGTTGTATTAACTATATTTGCACACTGTCTGTGGTTTCGGGAGGAGTTTTCTTTCTCACCTCTCACGCCGACATCTTGAATCCTCTTCCCCTTAATGGTATTGCAGCTTTTTTTTCATACCTATTTGCATGGAGTATCTTTTCCATCCCTTCAGTCTCAGTCTATGAGTCTCTCATAACAACACACGTAAGGGTATTGTTTTTTTATTCACTCAACCTTTTTTGATTAGAGCATTCAATCCAATTATATTTAAAGTAATTTCTGATAAATATGTTGTTATGTCATTTATTTGACTGTTTCCTGGTCAGTTTGTTGTTATCTGATCTTTTCTTGATCTCTCCTTGTGGATTATGACTTTCTTGTTTGTGTTTTCCTTCTCTTTTTTTGTGTATCCATTTTAAGTTTTTGTCTTATGGTTACCATGGGATCCTTAAATAACATCGTATATAAATACTAATCTGTGATGTGTTTATGTTCACTTCAATTCAGATGCATTCTAAGAACATTACCTCTTTTATTCCCCTACCTGCATGTTATGTTGTATGTTGACTTCTTTTTCACGTAATTCTTTAGTGGTTCTCTTAAATCATTTTGTATGTAACTGATTTTACTACTTCTGTCTTTTTTATCTCTTTCTGGCCTATAATTTTTCTGCTGAAAAATCAACTGACAGTTTTATGGGATTCCTTCCTTGATAACACATTGCTTGTCTGTCAATGCTCTTTTAAAATTCTCTTTTTGTTTTTGATCGTTAACATTTTAATTACAGTGTGTCTTGGTGTGTAATTCCTTGAATTTATCTTGTTTTGAGCTGTGTTTCCTTCATTTGGGTGTGTCTTTCTTTCTCTAGGGTGGTTTTCACCTGTTATTTCTTCAAATTGGATTTCTCTCTCTCTCCTTTTGGGATTCCTGCAATGCAAAAGTCAGGGTGTTTGATGTCCCACAGCTACCTTAATCTTTCTCATTTCTTTATATTCTTTCTTGCTGCTGTTCAACTTGAGGGCTTTCCATTACTCTGTGGTCTTTATATCACTGCTCCATTCTTCTGCATCCTCTAGTCTGTTGATTCCTTCTTGTGTCTTTTTCATTTATTGTATTCTTCCACTCTTATTAGTTCTGTTTTATATTTTCTCTCTCTTTATAGATGTTCTCACTGAGTTCCTCTACTTTTATTTCAATTCTGGTGAGCACCTTTATCATTAATTTGAGTTCTTTTTTTGGTAGATTGGTTAGCTCTTTCATTTGTTTCTTTTTTGTCATGTTCTTTTGTTTCAAGGGTATTCCTTTGTCTCCTCATTCACTTTTCACTTTCTGTGTTTGATTTTGAGTTAATAGAAAGCATCTCCTAGTTGAAGGATAGGCCTGTGTAGGGAAGCTCCCCTGAGTAAACTGCAGGTGCCTAGTCGTTTTGACTGGCTGGCTGTAGGCCTAGTGAGTATGAGATGGGGGTGTCCTGATATCAGGCCTCTCAGTGCTTGTTGGAGGAAAACATGGTTGGAGGGGTCCAATCAGAGGGCTTCCTTAATAGCTACTGATGGAGTCCACTCTGGCAGGCCCAGGTACAGTCTCCCAGAAAGCTCTGCCTCTGTAGCTGCTATTTCCTTGCATTGGATGCAGCAGTGGCATGGCCATGTTCCCAGAGGGTCCATGGTGACTGGCCCACTCTGCTAGTGCAATTCCAAGTCCAGGTATCGCCTCCACAGAAGCCAGGTGTCGCCTCCACAGAAGCCTCACTTCTGTGGCTACTGGCTTAAGAGTTCTCATTCATCAGCATTGAGCACGCAGAGATAAACGGCTCTCTAGGGAAGCTTCGCCTTTGCACTGCAGTTACTGTGCCAGTGCCCACAGGGCAGCCCGGGTAAGATGCACTGTCCACTGCATCTAGATGTGGGTTGGGTCTGGGAAAACACCTAGACTGAACCTGAAATTGTGTGTGCCCCAGCCCTGCTCCCCGCATCACTGTCGATGTGGGGAAGCAGTGCTAACATTGACACTCACCAGATCTGATCCAGAGAGAATTTCATGCATTCTTCCACCAAACAGCAGGTGCTTTTGTTCTCTAGATCGGGTGTTTTGCTTATCCTCTCGATACTTGAAATGTGACATCTTTCTGTGCCTCAGGGCAGGGTTTGTGCCCAGTCCTCTGCGGGTCATTGCCAGGGGGGTGAGGTTCCCTGTGTTAACCATGTGTTCCTCTCTCCTGATGTTTGTATCTGATTTTTCTGCCCCTGTTGAGGTGAAACTGCTCACTTAGTCAATCCTCCATACTTCCTGAAATTGAACTGCACTGTATGTAGGTGAAGATTCAGTGTGAAGGTAGAAGGAGTAGATTCAAAGTCTCTCTGTGCCACTATCTTCCCAGAAATCACTTCAAAGAGTATTTTTAAGAGAAATGAATTTCCTCCATCCATGCACTTATCGTTAAAGGGTTAAGAAATAT
Source organism: Smutsia gigantea (assembly GCA_032199065.1). Classification (NCBI taxonomy): domain Eukaryota; kingdom Metazoa; phylum Chordata; class Mammalia; order Pholidota; family Manidae; genus Smutsia; species Smutsia gigantea. The sequence goes on along the minus strand of JAVSCE010004939.1, from coordinate 152,138 downwards.
ATATTGTATATACAGATTATAACAATTACAAAGTGGTTATTTTTCTATGACTGTCCTAGAGTGAGAATATTGCTGTATTATAGGTACTTACAGATTTTAACTTTTCACTTGAATAAATAACTTTTGTTTTCAGAAGTGCCAATGCATATTTATTTACCTTAATGGCAGGTACTTTGGTGCATTACTGGTGAAGTATGATTAAGCTCTAGGTTAAAAAGCTTTTTAATTTTTTTTTAAGTAAAACCAATAAAATATTCTTGCCCTTATTGAACAGTTTAAAGTGCTCAGCTTGAAAATCAGTGCACTATTTTGCCTTATTTTTCTTTTAATTTTGTTAAAAAGATTTCTGTCATCAACTTTGACTTGAATTCTTACATTGCTCTTCATACCAAGAAATTGAGTATATAAGGAGTAGGAGGGACAGCTCCGAAGTATTAAAAATACTAGAAATTCTATTAAAATCTCACATGAAAGAGTTAAGAATACTTCATTAATTAATAGGTTTTGACACAGTAAAGCTCCTAGTAGTTTTATTTGAATTTAAGTGTTGTATGATTTGTTTGCCCTTACTCATCTTGGTTTTTGTTTTTTTCAACAGGCAGGGAAACATGAAGCCATTGTGAAGAATGTACACGATCTACTGGCAAAGTTGGCTTTGGATTTTTCTCCAGAACAACTTGATCATCTTTTTGATTGTTTTAAGGTTGTAGTTTTAAATAATGAAGAACTGCCATATCATTTTAAGTAGAATTCATTAAGTAGACATTTTCTGTGTTTAGTTAATGTACTTAGAAATTTCATCAAATAATCTCTCATGAAGAGTTGGTTGTTGTGTCTTACCAGCACAAATACAGAATCATAACCATTTTTTCATTCAGGTTACTTTAATTTCTTACGGCAATAATTCATTTTTACTTTAGATTAAAATAAACTTTAAAAAAGCATGGAAATGTTTGTTTTAATGGAAAGGAACATCTGATAGAAATACAGAGTCAGGCAGAATAGGATTCAGAAAAAAGTCCAAGAGTCTCTAATGTCATATTTGCATTGATAATAAGCGGGCAATAACCTTTTTTTTAAAAAAAACTTTTTTTTAACTCTCTGTGGTTGTTAAGGTTTGGAGAATTTGTGGACCAAGAACATAAAATCATATGTCATTGCTCCTGAATTTCTATAACCGTAGGCATTAGAATCACTATGATTTTTGTTGAAATAACAATTACATTGCTGTTGGCAATTTAAGTTTGTGCAGTGAGACGAGAAAAGCTTGACATTCTCTCTTAGCATGTATGTTCTTGCGTCCTATTACAAAAGTATTGTATTTCTGAATATACACCTTGATGAAATCATCATATACGTACCAGGATACATGTTCAGTAGTTTCTATAGTGAGTTTTTTTGTATGAACCCCAAAATGGAGGGAACTCAAACGTAAGTAATGATATATAGTATAGTGTAATGTAATAATGGAACGCTATCCAACCATGAAAATTAATACTTAATAGCAACTCAGCAAATGAATGAATCTTAATAAATGCGATGAAATCTGTACATATATTTTAATCCACTGGGGTTTATCATTGGTAGGCAAGGAAATAAATATTGAGAAGTTACTGTGGAACTCTAAATGTTAATTTCTGACGTAAGTTCTGAAATGGTGTATCAGTAATGGCCATAAGGACAGAAGGAGTAAGTGGTGTCAACTCCTCTCTTTGTCTGTCAGAGATTCTCAAGATGGTTTAAGTATAACCTTAGTAAAAATTCCATTATCTGTGCTTTCCCTTGTGTCTTACCAATTGTCGAACATGTATTATTAAATAAGCATCGTGTTTTTAAGTGTTGATAAATCTGGTGATTCATATTACCAAATAAATGATTTTTTGTGTAGATATGACACATCTTACCCATTCATCAGCTGATCAGTATTTGGGTATTTTCCATTTTTTGGTCATTATAAATGTTAATGTACACATTTTGTGTGCACAGAGGTCCTCAGTTCTCTTGGATATATAATAGTAGAATTGCTAGATCATGTGGTAACTAAATAGAGTATTTTTGAGGAATTGCTAAGCTGTTTCCCAAACTGTTTGCTTCATTTTACATTCCCATCAATGTATGAAGGTTTCAGTTTCTTCTTATCATTGGCAATGCTTGTCACTGTCTTTTTTATTTTCACCATCCTCATGAAGTTGAACAGATAGCTCATTGTAGTTTAGATTTGCTGTTCCTTAATGGCTGGTGATGTTAAATATATATTACGTGTTTATTAGTTATTTGGAAGTCTCATCTCTGAAAAATTCCAATCCAAATCATTTACTTATTTCTTTTTATTTTTTATTCAAAACAGTCCTTTAAACATTCTATATACAAATCCCTTATATTATGATTTACAGATATTTTCCTTGATAGGTTAAGTTACAAAGTGTCTTTTCACTTTCTTTATGTTCTTTTTGTAACATAAGTTAAAACTCTTTTATTCAGGAGAATTTCACATAACATAAAATTAACTATTTTAAAATGTACAATTCAGTGTGATTTAGTACATCCAGTGTTGTGCATCCACTATTCTTTGTCGAGTTCTAAAACATTTTCATCACCCAGCCATTTATCTTTCCACCCTTGTTTCTGCTCCTGGAAACAAGCAGTTTGCTTTCCATCACTGAAAATCTACCATTTCTTCTAGATAAAATGTTTTAATTTTCATGAAAACAGAATTTTTTTTTTTCTATTTTTTTGGTCACTTGTGCTTTGGTTTCATATTTAAGATACCATTGCCTGTAGTTTCACAGACTTTAAAAAGTGTTTTCTAATAAGTAGTTTCAGCTTTTACATTATGTCTATGTTCCATTTTTAATTAATTTCTTGCATATGTCATGTAGAGGTCCAAGGTCATCCTTTTGCATGTGAATATATTCAGGTATCCCACTAACATTTGTTTAAACGGACTGTTCTTACAGAACTGCCTGGTCTAAAGTCAATTAATTATAGTTACAAGGGTTTTGTTTCTGGAGTTTTTTGTTTTGTTTTTTTCTATTTTTTTAAAAATTCTATTTTAACATTAATCTCTATGTTATGATTGTAGCACCACATTGCTTCATTTACATAGCCTGTAGAAAGTTGTCAAGGTAGGAAGTGTTTCTTATCATTCGTGTTTATTCTCATGAACAAAAATTAAAAAGTAAGTAAATGATTTTGGATGGGAGTTTTTTCGGAAATGACTCTCAGACTTTTCCTTTTTAAGTCCATTTTTCCCTAATGTAGGTCTTTTGACTTTGTATGTAATTTTAAAAATTAGCTTGTCAGCTTCTACAAAGAAGTTAGGTGGGATATTTAGAATAAGATCTTTGGAAATTAATTTGCATTATATTGCCATTGTAGTAATATTAGTCTTCCAACTCATGAATATGGACTGTTTTTGCATTTATTTAGAGGTGTTTTTCCATTTACCTAGGACTTCAGTTTCTTTCAGCAGTGTCTTTTTAGAGTTCATCCCATTTTTGTTAAATTTATAGTGAAGTAATTTACTGTTTTTGATGTTAACTGTAAATGGAAGTAGTTTCTTCAGTCTTAAACTGTTGTTACTCTGTATATAGAAAACACACTCCTTAGAGAGAAATGCTGTTGTTCTTTTTAAATTCATTTTATGTCCTGCAACCATTATATTTATTACTTCTGATAGATTTTTTTAATGGATTCCTAGATTTTCAATGTGTAAGATCAAATCATTAGCAAATCGAAAGTTTTACTTTATCCTTTCCAGTCTGGACACCCTTTTGTTTTCCTTGCCTGATTATCCGGACTAGAACATAATAGCACATTATTGAAAGAAGTAGCAAAAGTGGGCATTCTTGATGTTAGTTGGAAAGCTGTCAGTCTTTTCTCCTTAGTTATAATGTTAGCTGTGAGGGTTCTGGAGATGTCCTTTACAGATTTAGGAAATTCCCTTCTGTGCCTAATTTATTATTTTAATCATGAAAAAGTGTTGGATTTAGAGTGAGGAAGTGTTTTTTCCTCTTACATTCTGGGAGGAATTATGAACAATGGTGTTACTTCTTTAAATGTTAAGTAGAATTTTTCAGTGAACCCATCTGTTATGGGTGATTTTGTTTCTGGGAGTTTTAAAATCAGTTTCCTTAGTAGTGCTAGTTCTAAAATTGTCTTATATTGCTTGATATGTAGTTACTGCTTTTCAGTGATGTGATTCATTTCATGTAAATTGACAGTTACAGTTGTTGGGTTGTTTCCAGCACTCACTCCCTAATATCTTACGATACCTGCCACAGTCTGTAGAGGGATATCTGTTTCATTCTTGATTTTGTTACTTGTGTAATCTCTTTTCTTTTTTTTTTTTTTTCTTTGTTCACCATGCTAGAAGTTTGTCAGATTATTGATCAGAGAACCAAGTCTTTATTTCATTAGTTTTCTCAATTTTTATTTTCAACACTATTGGTTTTTGTTCTCTTCTTTGATATTTCCTTCCTACTTCTTGTTTCAGGTTTTATTTTGTTCTTTTCCACAGTTCTTAAAGTAGCTTTGATACTCATTTAAGCATTTCCTGTTTTCTCATCTATGGATTTAATTCTGTATATTTCCCCCTTAACAGTGCTTTCATAATTGCATATATTTTGTGTAAATTTTGCTGCATTTGATTTTCATTTGCAGTTGATTATGTTTTTGAACTCTCTTAAGGCATCTCTTGAATACACAGAACTATGTTATTTAGTTTCAAGTATCAGAATATCTTTCTGTCATCTTAATGAGGTACAGTTTGATTCCGGTGTGGGTAGAAACAGTTTTACTTCCATTCTGTTAAGTTTGTTAGTTTTTTGTTTTATCACCCAAGATACCATCTGTCTTGGTATGTTTTCTGTGGGTACTTTGAAAAGAAGTTGTATTCTACTACAGATGGGTGCAATGCTTCTGTATATGTCAAGTAAATCTTGTTGCTGGGTGGTTTTTTTAGTTCTTAAGTATTTTTGCTGATTTTCTATCTAGTAGTTGTGTCAGTCTCTTAGAAAGGGAAGTTGATTTTCTGCCTCTTACTATGAATTTGTCTATCATTTCCTTTGAATTAAGTCAGTTTTTGCTTCACGTATTTTGTAGCGTACATGTATTTGGTGTATACACATTTAGGATTGCTGTGTCTTGTGGGTGCAGTGACCCGTTTCCAATGGATATGTCCCATGCACTGTCTAATAATTTTGTTACTTTAAAATATGTTTGATACTGATATAGCCGCTCCTGCTTTCCTTTAATATTTAAATATCAATTTCCATTCTTTTACTTTCACCTTGCCTTAGAATCTTAATTTTACAAAATAAAGAACCTCTGTTAATCTTTGCCTTAGACCATATATACTTCCTATTATGGTTATGGATGAATTGTGAGGGCTTAAGCTTATTTTTGGTCTTCTGTATCCTGTGTTTTTCATTTGATTTTTATGTCCACCCATCCTGAGTTAATTTGTCCATTTCTTAAATTTCTGTTTTTATTTGTCTGTAGTCTATTGCAGAATTCCATTGTATGGCTGCTTTAACATCTTTGATAATTCTAACATCTTGTCACTCCAGTTTTAACATCTATCATTCACCTTTTTTTTCATTCAGTGTAACATCTTCCCTGATTTCTTGTTATGTTGAGTAACTGAAAACTGAAAGTGAAAGTTTTTTCTCTAATGAGACTGAGGATACTCAAAGCTGTTTTAGCTTTTTTTTTTTCTGGCACCACCAAGGCAGGGGAAGAGGAGCAATTCCCTTTTGTTACTGCCTGTCAGATAGAATTCTAGGTTCCTCTCTCATCCTCCCTGTTTCTTAGGTAGACCATTCCTTGCTGCTGGGCGAGAAGGAAGTTCAGACTCCCTGTGTGTTACATGGTGGGGGTGGCCTTATTACAGCTGAGCCACAGTAAATGTCCTGACTGTCCACTAGGCCTTCTTTGGCATCGCTCAAGTAAGTAGGGGCTTCTTATTACTTTTGGCTGGCAGTAGAAATTCTCTCTACTTGGCCTTCTCTTTTATCACTCAGGTGTTGGGATTCTTTGTTAAAGTCTTATGAAGTCTCGGTTCCCCGCTCAACTTTTTGTGGTGTAGGTGGGTAAGGGTTATAATTTTTTCTGTATCATTTGTTGGGATAGGATATTTGTTTTCTATCATCCTGTGTTGCCCCTTTCCTGCTTCTTTGACTATAGAGGTGTCTTGTGGTAGGGAGGTGCCGGTAGCAGTGGGGGCTCTTAATTCCTCTGCATGCATCAGTGTTTCCAGATTGCTGGCTTCTTCCAGCTTCAAGACAGTGGTATCTGAAACAAAAGAAAATCTAGGGAAGTCAGCCACCTTCCTTGTTCCTCAAATTTTGAGGTCCCAACTCCTTGCTTTTCTCCAGTTTACAGTTTATACTTGTTTTATGTATAACACCCAGATTCTTAAGTTGTGTTTAGTGGGAGACTATTTTATTTTCTCCAACACGGAAGTATTTTTGTTCTGCGGGGGATTTTTAAAGATTTTTTTTTGGTCAGCAATTTAGAATTTTTCAAACTTCTGTTCTCCATGTTTGCTTTTGTTTAAAAAGTTTAAAATGTATATTATTACTTTATAGGTCCATTTCATTCACAACAAAATTTTTTCCCAGCTTATTTTTATTGTAAAATACATATGCTGTAAACGTTACCATCGTAACCATTTTAATTACAGTTCATTTGTAAACATGTTCATAATGTAAATAAATACATTCATAATGTTATGCATCCATTACCACCATCCATCTCCAGAGCTCTTTTCATCTTGTAAAACTGATCATTTGTATCCATTAAATTAATGGTAATACACCAATTCCACTCTCTATATACTTTTTTAAAATAATTTATTTTAGTATCATTAATCTACAGTTACATTTGCAATATTATGGTTATTAAACTACCCCCTTCATCAGGTCCACCCCACCAACCCCATTACAGTCACTGTCCATCAGCGTAGTGAGGTGCTATAGAATCACTACTTGTCTTCTCTGAGTTGTACTGCCCTCCCTGCACCCCCTGAACATTACGTCTGCTAATCGTAATTCCCCCTTTTCCCCCTTGTCCCTTCCTTCCCACCCATCCTCCTCAGTTCCTTTCACTTTGGTAACTATTAGTCTGTTCTTGGGTTCTGTAAGTTTGCTGCTGTTTTGTTCCTTCAGTTTTTTTCTTTGTTCTTATACTCCACATATGAGTGAGATCATTTGATACTTGTCTTTTTCCGCCTGGCTTATTTCACTCAGCATAATACCCTCTAGCTCCATCCATTTTGACGCTCTCTATACTTTGACGGCTCTCTGATTTGACTACATGATTTTGTCTGCTCTAATGAGTACCTCATACAAGTAGAATTATACAGTATTTATTTTTGTGGCTGGCTTATTTCACTGACCATAGTGTCCACAAGTTTGATCCATGTTTGTAGCACATATGATAATTTCCTCCCTTTCTAAGTGAATAATATTCCATTTATGGATATGCCACATTTTGCATATTCAATATTCTCTTGATGGATACTCTGTGTTTTAGTCACTGTGCATAAAAATCCTGCTGTTAAACATTTCTGTAAAGATGTTTCTTTGAGACTCTGCTTTCAATACTTTTGGTTGTTTACTCCGAATTTGCTATGTCGTAAATAATTATTTTTAATTTTTTGAGGAACTATACTGTCTTCTATACCACTGTGCCATTTTACATTCCCACCAGCAGGGCTCAAGAGTTCTGTTTCCTCCATATCCTTGCAAACACTTGTTATTTTGTTTGTTTTCCTTAATAGTAGACAGGCTAGTGGATGTAAGGTAATATCTCATTATAATTTTGATTTGCATTACCCTAATGATCAGTGATTTTTAAGCATCTTTTTATCTGCTTATGAGCCTTTTGTGTATCTTTGGAGAAATGTCTGTTAAAGTCCTCTGCCTGGTTGTGTTTTTCAATCAGGTTATGTTTTTTGTTTGCTGAATTTTAGGACTCCTAAACATTTTGTATCAGGTATTCTTTTTCATCCTTTCATTATGCAGTTTTAAAGTTAGTGATAAGAGTTCAAGTTGTAAATAGAGATCTTTTTTTTTTACTGGAAGGTTAATCAGTCCTGTGAATACTGTCATGAAGAAACTTGGGTAGTGTTCAGTTATGCTCTTAATTTGTTTTTGGATGTTAGGAATTCAGTGTAGTAAAGCCATGTTATTAAAGTAGTGATCATATAAATAGATGCATGCGTTTGGTATTTATGTAATTCAATTATTTTTTTTCTAGGCGAGTTGGACAAATGCAAGTAAAAAACAACGTGAAAAGCTACTCGAGCTGATAAGGCATCTTGCACAGGATGATACAGATGTTGTGTTGGCACACAAGGTGTTGAACCTTCTTTGGAATATGGCCCACAGTGATGATGTGCCTGTAGACATTATGAACCTTGCACTCAGTGTCCACATAAAAACACTAGATTATACTTGTTCCCAGGTATGGGAGTGTTTCTTTGCTCATTTTTTTCTGGCTTTCTTCCTTCCCAATTAGGATGACTTCTTGAGAGGACAATTTTGCTTCTAAAATAATTTTAAAGAATTAACATTTATCATAAAAGTCTGGCTTCCTCTCATTTTTCAGTAAGTTTTCTTACCATTCACAAAGTGTTTATCGCCTGGCTAAAAGGATTTCTAAAGACAAAACAACTATATATGTTGTTTTAAATGTATGATGCTAAACTACAACCAGGAAATAGTAAAGTCAGTAGTGACTTTGGAGGTAAGGTAGATTTTGACTCAAAAGAAGTTCATAAAATTAACAAAATTCCAAACAGAGCTTTCCCTGTGAGCAAATGATAACAATTTCATGCCGTTTTTTTTTAACAGATTTTATGTGTTTTTTTGAATAATTTATTTTCGTATCAATCTACAATTACATGTGCAATATTATGATGATTAAACTACCCCCTTCATCAGGTTCCCCCCACCAACCACATTACAGTCACTGTCCATCAGCGTAGTGAGATGCTATAGAATCACTACTTGTCTTCTCTGAGTTGTACAGCCCTCCCCATGCCTCCTCAATATTACGTCTGCTAATCATCATGCCCCTTTTTCCCTCTTTTCCCTACCTTTCCACCCATCTTCCCCAGTCCCTTTCCCTTTGGTAACTATTAGTCCATTCTTGGGTTCTATGAGTCTGCTGCTGTTTGCTTCCTTCAGTTTTTTTCTTTGTTCTTACACTCCACATATGAGTGAAATCATTTGATACTTATCTTTTTCAGTTTGGCTTATTTCACTGAGCATAATACTCTCTAGCTCCATCCATGTTGTTGCAAATGGTAGGATATGTTTTCCTCTTATGGGTGAATAATATTCCACTGTGTATATGTACCACATCTTCTTTATCCATTCATCTACTGATGGACACTGAGGTTGCTTCCATTTCTTGGCTATTGTAAATAGTGCTGCGATAAACATAGGGGTGCATCTGTCTTTTTCAAATTGGGCTGCTGCATTCTTAGGGTAAATTCCTAGGACTGGGATTCCTGGGTCAAATGGTATTTGTATTTTGAGTTTTTTGAGGAACCTCCATACTGCTTTCCACAATGGTTGAACTAATTTGCATTCCCACCAGCGGTGTAGGAGGGTTCCCTTTTCTCCACATCCTCGCCAACATTTGTTGTTGTTTGTGTTTTGGATGTTGGCTATCCTCACTGGTGTGAGGTGATATCTCATTGCAGTTTTAATCTGTATTTCTCTGATGATTAGCGATGTCTTGTTCCCGATCTTAGATGAAAAGCTTTCAGCTTCTCGCTGTTAAGTATGTTAGCTGTGGGTTTCTCATATATGGCCTTTATGATGTTGAGGAACTTGCCATCTATACCCATTTTGTTGAGAGATTTGATCATGAATACATGCTGAATTTTGTCAAATGCTTCTTCAGCATCTCTGGAGATGATCATGTGGTTTTTGTTCTTCTTTTTGTGGTGGATGATGTTGATGGATTTTCAAATGTTGTACCATCCTTGCATCCCTGGGATGAATTCCACTTGATCATGGTGTATGATCCTATTGATGTATTTTTGAATTCGGTTTGCTAATATTTTGTTGAGTATTTTTGCACCTGCGTTCATCAGGGATATTGGTCTGTAATTTTCTTTTTTGGTGAGGTCTTTGCCCGGTTTTGGTAGTAGAGTGATGCTGGCTTCATAGAATGAGTTTGGAAGTATTCCCTCCTCTTCTGTTTTTTAGAAAACTTTAAGGAGAATGGGTTTTATTTCTTCTCTATATGTCTGGTAGAATTCAGAGGTGAATCCATCAGGTCTGGGGGTTTTGTTCTTGGGGTAGTTTTTTGATTGCCAATTCAATTTCGTCACTGGTGATTGGTCTGTTTAGTTTTTCTGTTTCTTGCTTGGTCAGTCTTGGGAGGTTGTATTTTTCTAAGAAGCTGTCCATTTCTTCTAGGTTTTCCAGCTTGTTAGCATATAGATTCTCATAGTAGTCTCTTATAATTCTTTGTATTTCTGTGGGGTCCGTCGTGATTTTTCCTTTCTCATTCCTGATTCTGTTTATGTGTGTAGATTCTCTTTTTCTCTTAATGAGTCTGGCTAGGGGTTTATCTATTTTGTTTATTTTTTCAAAGAACCAGCTCTTGGGTTCATTGATTTTTTTTTTCTGCTGTTTTAGTCTTGTCAATTTTATTTATTTCTTCTCTGATCTTTATTATGTCCCTCCTTCTGGTGACGTCAGGTCTCATTTGTTCTTCTTTTTCCAATTTCAGTAATTGTGTCTTTAGACTCTTCATTTGGGATTGTTCTTCCTTCTTTAAATAGGCCTGGATTGCAATATACTTTCCTCTTAGAGCTGCCTTTGCTGTGTCCCAGAGAAGTTGTGGCTTTGTGTTGTTGTTGTCATTAGTCTCCATATATTCTTTGATTTCTGTTTTGAATTGGTCATTAACCCATTGATTAATTAGGAGAATGTTGTTAAATCTCCATGTATCTGTGAGCCTTTTTGTTGGTGCAATTTATTTCTAGTTTTATACCTTTGTGATCTGAGAAGTTGGTTGATAGGATTTCAATATTTTTGAAATTACTGATGTTCTTTTTGTGGCCTAGTATGTGGTCTATTCTGGAAAATGTTCCATGTGCACTTGAGAAGAATGTGTATCCTGCTGCTATGGGTGCAGAGTTCTGTAGATGTCTGTTAGGTCCATCTGTTCTAGTGTGTTGTTCAGTGCCTCTGTGTCTTTACTTATTCTGTCTGGTTGATCTGTCCTTTGGAGTGAGTGGTGTGTTGAAGTCACCTAAGATGAATGTATTGCTGTCTATTTCCTCCTTTAAATCTGTTAGTATTTGTTTCACATATGCTGGCGCTCCTGTGTTGGGTGCACATATATTTATAATGGTTATATCTTCTTGTTGGACTGACCCCTTTATCATTAAGTAATGTCCTTCTTTATCTCCTGCTACTTTCTTCGTTTTGAAGTCTATTTTGTCTGATACAAGTACTGCAACACCTGCTTTTTTCTCCTTGTTGTTTGCATGAAATATCTTTTTCCATCCCTTCACTTTTAGTCTGTGTATATCTTTGGGTTTGAGGTGAGCCTTTTGTAAGCAGCATATAGATGGGTGTTGCTTTTTTATCCATTCTGTTACTCTGTGTCTTTTGATTGGTGCATTCAGTCCATTTACATTTAGGGTGATTATCGATAGATACGAACGTGTTGCCATTGCGGTCTTTAGATTCGTGGTTACCAAAGGTTCAAGGGTTGCTTCTTTTTATCTAACAATCTACCTTAACTTTCTTGTTAAGTTATTGTAAACACAGTCTGATGTTTCTTTCTTTCTCTCCCTTCTTATTCCTCCTCCTCCATTCTTTGTATAATAGGTGTTTTATTCTTTGCCTTTGGTTAGTATTTGGATGGTCTGCTTTCTTTGCTATGATTGTATTTTCTCTGGTGACATCTTTTTAGCCTTAGGTGTGCTTCCATCTAGAGCAGTCCATTTAAGATATCCTGTAGTGGTGGTTTATGAGAGGGAAACTCTCTCAACTTTCGTTTGTCTGGAAATTGTTTAATCCCTCCATCATATTTAAATGATAATCGTGCTGGATACAATATTCTTGGTTCGAGGCCCTTCTGTTTCATAACGTTAAATATATCATGCCATTGTCTTCTGGCCTGTAAGGTTTCTGTTGAGAAGTCTGATGATAGTCTGATGGGTTTTCCTTTGTAGGTGATCTTTTTTCTCTCTCTAGCTGCCTTTAATACTCTGTCCTTATCTTTGATTTTTGTCATTTTAATTATTACGTGTCTTGGTGTTGTCTTCCTTGGGTCCCTTGCGTTGGGAGATCTGTGGGTTTCCGTGGACTGCGAGACTATTTCCTTCCCCAGCGTGGGAATGTTTTCAACAATTATTTCTTCAAAGACACTTCCTATCCCTTATTCTCTCTCTTCTTCCTGTGGTACTCCTATAATGTGAATATTGTTCCGTTTGGATTGGTCACACAGTTCTCTCAATATTCTTTCATTCCTAGAGATCATTTTATCCCTCTCTGCCTCTAATGCTCTGTATTCCTGTTCTCTGATTTCTATTCCATTAACAGTCTCTTGCATCTCATCCAGTCTGCTATTAAGCCCATTGATCGCTTGTCTGATTTCTGCATTGTCTTTCCTGACTTCCCTCACTTCCCCCCTCAGCTCTTGCACATTTCTCTGTAGGTCCATCAGCATGGTTATGACTTTTATTCTGAGTTCTTTTTCAGGAAGACTGTGCATTTCCATCCCTTCAGGCTCCCTCTCTCGGTTGTCTTGTTGATCTTAGTCTGGACCGCATCCCTCTGTCTTTTCATGGCTATAGAAGTGGTCACTGGTAGTTGCCACGTATGTCAGCTGGGCTCTTTAAGACTTTAAAAAGAAAAAAGAAAGAAATAAAGAATAAAAAAAGAAAGAATAACAAAACAAAACGAAAAAAAGAAAGAAAACACTCACCAGGAGTAGATTCTGTGGGGAAGCTGTAGGTGGCGCTGTTGCTCCGCTATTCCACAGCCGCGGCCACGCTGCTCCGCAGGGCCCTTTATACTTCTGGCCGGGGTGGGAACGAATGGGAGGCTGTTGATCTCTGTGGGAAGTGTAAGGGTGTCCACCCTTTCCCAGTCTCCAGCTAAGCGGTCCAAAACTCCCCAGGACTTCCAGCCTGCTGGGCTAAGTGTGCCGGGGCGATCCGGATCTTCTGCTGTGGTCCTGTCTCTTTAAGACCGCTGAAAAAAGCGCGCGCTTTTCTTTCTTTCTTTTTTTTTTTCATTTTCTTACCTGGAGCCGGCCACAAGCACCCCGCTCAGATCCTGCACCCTCTGTCTCTCCAATCTCCACTACACCGCGCTATGTGTGTCAGCACTCCCCGCGCAGATCACCGGGGCTGGTTATTTCGTGGAGTGTTTCCACTTGCTCTCGGCTCTGAATCCTCTCCTCCGGCCAGTGCTCTGGGGTGGGTGAGTGCTCGGGTTCCCGCCGGGTCGCGGCTCCATATCCAACCCGCCTCGCGGGGTGCCATGTCCTCTCAGGTGTAGCTGCATGCTGTGTGCTTTCGTGTGTATTCTCGTCTCTCTTTTAGGAATAGTTGTATTTGCTGTATTTTCATAGATATATATACTTGTCGGAGGAGATTTCTGCCGCCCTGCTAACGCCACCATCTTTCTGAAAGTCAGATTTTTATGTGTTTTTATACTAATTTTACTTATATTCTTTGAACTGTTCCTGGATTTTATCTGTGGTTTCTATCCTCCTAACAGGTGGATTAAAGAATTTAGTAAAGATGAGGTATTCCCTTAAAAAAAAAAAAAAAACGACTGGGCCAGAGGTCTCTGCTTTCAGTTGGACTTTAATTTAATCAGCTCAGCCATGGTCAAGATACTGTTCTCAGGTTTTGAAAACTGGAGGGTTGTGAGGGTTCAGAGTATTTTCTGAACTCAATGACATAATCAGAAATGTGTCATACATACATACACACATATGTGCATAGGTGAATAAATTCAAAGAATAGCTTTACCTGGCATACTAAAAAAATTAAGATGTCACAGTCTATGGGCTACTAAGTCCTAGTGATAAAAAAAAATTTTTTTTCAATTCTGAATATAACAAATTAAAATTTACCTTCTTGTCCTTTACAGATAGATTAAAGACAGGGAGCTTTCTACATAGTTGTCAGTAATACATTGTATTTGCAATAATTCATGTAGAGTTTCAAATTTATCAATGGAAAAAAATTAAATCATTTTATCGGATGATAGTGTTATAGTGTACTTGATTTTCACTGTTGATGAATGTGAAAGCAAAATATTTGCCATGAACCCTCAACTGTTAGGTATTCATATCATTACCTTACACACATTGCCACCTTAGTACTGGGTTTCGTGGAATTTAATAAAAGCGTTTTGCCTTATTCATCTTCAGTCTTCATTTGGTTTCGTTACAGAAAACCAATAAATACATCATTCTCTTTGCTATCAAACCCAAAATCCTTTTAAGAGCCGTGACATATTTAATTAATATTCATGTATAAATATTTTTCAATTCATAAATATGTGCAGAGCCAACTCAGTATTTTCGCATCCAGAAGTTTTTTTCTGGGAAATTGTGAGAAAACACCACAATATTTATAGACATAGATATTCTTTATTTGTACAATGAAAAATACAAACCACTTAAAATCATGAATATATACTCTGTAGTATATATTGTGGCCATTAAAATCGCTATTGATGTCCATAGTATTTAATGAAAACATTTAAAGTATGGACCTTATTTTGTTCCTAAAAACAAATGTACACGTGTTTGCAAAATATTCTTCCAGGGGAGGTGTTAAATACACAGAATCACCTTTTCCCCACCCCTATATGCACAAAAATAGAATCATTACAGTTAAAATTTTGTTAGGTACTGAAATCTGAATTTCTGACTACTGATGATCTTAGGTAAAAACAGGGAAGCAGATAAACCATGGCAGAATATTAGAAATAATACTCTGAATATTCTTAGTTTTTCTTTAGGTGAATACTTACACCTGTTTTCTGTAACATTGTATATTGATTTGTTTTTATTTTAATGATTTCTTTTTCCTTACAAAATTATGTGGTTACTTTATTGATGAAATGCATTTCATTGATCTTTGCTCTTTTAGAAAAATAGGCAAACACCAATATACATATGTTTTTGCTCAGTTCTATAATATGGAGAACTTTATAAAACAGTAAAAATGATATATCTACATTTAACAGTAAGTTTCAAAAATCAAATTTCTTGTGAATATGCCTAAATTTTGGGGATTTATGTTTTGGTAGATATATTTCTATATTCATGGATCACTGAATTTGTATAGTAGTGTTTTACATTTTGGAAATTGAGTGAAATTTTCAAAATAATATACTTAAAGAATTCTGTTTGAACCAACATCATAATTTTTTGTGATGCTTAGCTTAAAATTTTTTCTACTTTGTAACTCAGAGTAATTTGAAATGAGTTATGTTAAATACTGGTGCATATAATCATAACTTTTTGTGTGTTTATAAGGATGAAGACACTCAAAAGTTCCAGTGGATAGTTCGCTTCATAGAAGAACTCCGCACAAATGACAAGTGGGTGATACCGGCACTGAGACAAATAAGAGAAATTTGTAGTTTATTTGATGAAGCACCTGAAAATTTGAGGTAAGATTTTGAATATAGAAATTTTTCTGAGTTATGTTCTGTTGAAACAGATATTAGTAAAAACAAGTTTTAAGGAAACAAGTGTACGAAAACAGGAAATTTAATGAAGGTTTGTTTGGAACAAAATAACAACAGTTCTTGATTGTGTTAATTTTTGAGTTTTATACCACAAAAGTGACATATTAGGTTACATGACAATTCAGTATCAGAGTCAAGATTTTGCCATTTACTCTTCGTTCAAATTCTCTTGAACTTCCAGGCAGATAATGCCACACATATTTTTTGGTATGGGTTGTATTCATCTCAACTCCTCATTTCATAGTAACATTTCTCCGAGTGTTCCATCCTTGGCCTGATACTCATTCTTAGTCTACATGAATATTTCATACAGTCCCTTATTATTATTCTTTAGTTGGTCTACTCTTCTTGTATTGCTCAGCATTTTTTTATTAACTTCAACTTCATACTAGGGAAAAGGGGTGATAACCTATTTTTTCAATTTAAAAGTTAATTTTTTGAGATAAGACTATAACTATAAATTATGAAAGATGGTAAAACTTTAATGACATTTTTACTTTTTATTTAGCGTTTTTTCTTCAACAATTTAATGTGATATATTTGGTCTTTATGCTAAATGGTTATTGTAATAATTTATGCTTTTATTATCTTGTGATATATTTGGAACTCATGACATACAAAGAAAAACCATGGTGTTAGTAACAAGAATATCCAAAATATAATTATGTCTTAGTGAACCCCAGTTTTGTCTGACTGGGTATAATCTTAGAAAGACTAACCTTTTGGAAATATTTTTCTTGTGTGTAAGACAAATTGTTGCCAAGATTCTTTACAGCTCTATATTGGTAGGGTAATGCATGTAACAGAATTCCTATTCAAACAAAATTACACAATGCCCCTCTTAATTTTTTTTTAATAATTTATTTTGGTATCATTAATCTACAATTACATGTGCAATATTATGGTTATTGAACTATCCCCTTCATCAGCTCCCCCTCACCAACTCCATTACAGTCACTCTCCGTCAGTGTAGGGAAATGCTATAGAATCATTACTTGTCTTCTCGGAGTTGTACAGCCCTCCCCGTGCCGCCCCAACATTACATCTGCTAATTCTGATGCCCCTTTTTCCCTCTTATCCCTCCCTTCCCACCCATCTTCCTCAGTTCCTTTCCCTTTGGTAACTATTAGTCCATTCTTGGGTTCTGTGAGTATGCTGCTGTTTTGTTCCTTCAGTTTTTTTCTTTGTTCTTATACTCCACATATGAGTGAGATAATTTGATATTTGTCTTTTTCCGCTTGGCTTACTTCACTAAGCATAATACCCTCTAGCTCCATGTTGTTGCAAATGGTAGGATTTGTTTTCTTCAGGCTGAATAATATTCCATTGTATGTATGTACCACAACTTCTTTATCCGTTCATCTACTGATGGACACTGAGGTTGCTTCCATTTCTTGGCTATTGTAAATAGTGCTGCGATAAACATAGGGGTGCACATGTCTTTTTCAAACTGGGCTGCTGCATTCTTAGGGTAAATTCCTGGGAGTGGGATTCCTGGGTCAAATGGTGTATCTACTTTGAGTTTTTTGAGGAACCTCCATACTGCTTTGCACAATGGTTGAACTAATTTGCAGTCCCACCAGCAGTGTAGGAGGGTGCCATTTTCTCCACATCCTCACCAACATTTGTTGTTGTTTGTGTTTTGGATGTTGGCCATCCTCACTGGTGTGAGGTGATATCTCATTGTGATTTTAATCTGCATTTCTCTGATGATTAGCGATGTGGAGCATCTTTTCATGTGCCTGTTGGCCATCTGAATTTCTTCTTTAGAGAAGTGTCTATTCATGTCCTCTGCCCATTTCTTAATTGGATTATTTGCTTTTTGTTTGTTGAGGTGCATGAGTTCTTTATATATTTTGGATGTCAACCCCTTATCAAATACATCATTTATGAATATATTCTTCCATACTGTAGGATGTCTTTTTGTTCTACTGATGGTGTCCTTTGCTGTACAGAAACTTTCCAGCTTGCTATAGTCCCACTGGCCCGGGAAGATAGGTTCATGAAGAAGTCACTGATGTTTATGTCCAAGAGATTTTTGCCTGTCTTTTTTCCTGAGAGTTTTATGGTTTCATGACTCACCTTTAGGTCTTTGATCCACACTGAGTTTACCTTTGTGTATGGGGCTATACAGTAGTCCAGTTTTGCAAACACCAGCTGCTGAAGAGGCTGTCATCTCCCTATTGTATATCCAAGGCTCCTTTATCAAATATGAATTGACTATATATGTTTGGGTTAATGTTTGGATTTTCTATTCTGTTCCACTCGTCTGTGGGTCTTTTTTGTGCCAATACCAAATTGTCTTGATTACTGTGGCTTTGTAGTAGAGCTTGAAGTCAGGCAGCGTAATTCCCCGTTTAATTCTTCCTTCTCAGCATTGCTTTGGCTATTCGGGGTCTTTTGTGGTCCCATAGGAATTTTAGAATTATTTGTTCCAGTTGATTGAAGAAAGCTGTTGGTATTTTGATAGGGATTGCATTGAATCTGTAGAGTGCTTTCGGTAGTAAAGCCATTTTGACAATATTTATTCTTCCTAGCCAAGAGCATAGGATGCATTTCCATTTGTTAGTGTCCTCTTTAATTTCTCTTAGGAGTGAGTGTCTTGTAGTTTTCAGAGTACAGGTCTTTCACTTCCTTCGTTAGGCTTATTCCTAGGTACCTTATTCTTTTTGATGCAATTATGAATGGAACTGTTTTTCTGATTTCTCTTTCTGTTAGTTCATCATTAGTGTGTAGGAAAGCAACAGATTTCTGTGTGTTAATTTTGTATCCTGCGACTTTACTGAATTCAGATATTCTAGTAGTTTTGGAGTAGAGTCTTCAGGATTGTTTATGTTCAGTATCATGTCATCTGCAAATAGTGACAATTTGACTTCTTCTTTACCAGTCTGGATGCCTTGTATGTCTTTGTTTTGTCTGATTGCCGTGGCTAGGACCTCCAGTACTATGTTGAATAACGGTGGAGAGAGTGGGGATGCCTGTCTTGTTCCTGATCTTAGATGAAAAGGTTTCAGCTTCTCGCTGTTAAGTATGATGTTAGCTGTGGGTTGTGTCATATATGGCCTTTATGATGTTGAGGTACTTGCCGTCTATACCCATTTTCTGAGAGTTTTAATCAGGAATGGATGCTGAATTTTGTCAAATGCTTTTTCAGCATCTATGGAGATGATCACGTGGTTTTTGTTCTTTTTGTTGATGTGGTGGATGATGTTGGTGGATTTTCTTTTTTTTGAATATATAATTTATTTTATTATTATTAATCTACAATTACATGTGCAATATTACGGTTATTAAACTACCCGTTCATCAAGTCCCCCCCACCAACCCCATTACAGTCACTGTCCATCAGCGTAGTGACATGCTACAGAATCACTACTTGTCTTCTCTGAGTTGTACAGCCCTCCCCGTGGCCCCCCAAAATTACATCTGCTAATCGTAATGCCCCTTTTTACCTCTTATCCCTCCGATCCCGCCTATTTTCCCCAGTCCCTTTCCCTTTGGTAACTGTTAGTCCGTTCTTGGGTTCTGTGAGTCTGCTGCTGTTTTGTTCCTTCAGTATTTTTTCTTTGTTCTTATACTCCACATATGAGTGAAATCATTTGATACTTGTCTTTTTCTGCTTCGCTTATTTCACTGAGCATAATACCGTCTAGCTCCACCCATGTTGTTGCAAATGGTAGGATTTGTTTTCTTCTTATGACTGAATAATACTCCATTGTGTATATGTACCACATCTTGTTTATCCATTCATCTACTGATGGACACTTAGGTTGCTTCCATTTCTTGGCTATTGTAAATAGTGCTGCAATAAACATAGGGGTGCATCTGTCCTTTTCAAATTGGGCTGCTGCATTCCTAGGGTAAATTCCTAGGAGTGGAATTCCTGGGTCAAACGGTATTTCTATTTTGAGTTTTTTGAGGAACCTCCATACTGCTTTCCGCAATGGTTGAACTAATTTGCAGTCCCACCAGCAGTGTAGGAGGGTTCCCTTTTCTCCACATCCTCGCCAACATTTGTTGTTGTTTGTGTTTTGGATGTTGGCCATCCTCAGTGGTGTGAGGTGATATCTCATTGTGGTTTTAATCTGCATTTCTCTGATGATTAGCAATATGGAGCATCTTTTCATGTGCCTGTTGGCCATCTGAATTTCTTCTTTGGAGAAGTGTCTATTCATGTCCTCTCCCCATTTCTTAATTGGATTATTTGCTTTCTGTTTGTTAAGGTGCATGAGTTCTTTATATATTTTGGATGTCATCCCTTTATCAGATACGTTTTTTATGAATATATTCTCCCATGCGGTAGGATGTCTTTTTGTTCTACCGATGGTGTCCTTTGCGGTACAGAAGCTTTTCGGCTTGATATCGTCCCACTTGTTCATTTTTGCTTTTGTTTCCCTTGCCCGGGGAGATACGTGCATGAAGAAGTTGCTCATGTTTATGTCCAAGAGATTTTTGCCTATGTTTTTTTCTAAGAGTTTTATCGTTTCATGACTTGCATTCAAGTCTTTGATCCACCTTGAGTTTACCTTTGTATATGGGGTAGACAGTAGTCCAGTTTCATTCTCTTACATGTAGCTGTCCAGTTTTTCCAACACCAGCTGCTGAAGAGGCTGTCATCTCCCTATTGTATATCCAAGGCACTTTCATCAAATATTAATTGACTGCATATGTTTGGGGTAATGTTTGGATATTCTATTCTGTTCCACTGGTCTGTGGGTTTGTTTTTGTGCCAATACTAAATTGTCTTGATTACTGTGGCTTTGTAGTAGAGCTTGAAGTCAGGGAGCGTAATTCCCCTGTTTTATTCCTCCTTCTCAGGATTGATTTGGCTATTCGGGGTCTTTTGTGGTCCCATAGGAATTTTAGAATTATTTGTTCCAGTTCATTGAAGATAGCTGTTGCTAGTTTGATAGGGATTGCATTGAATCTGTAGATTGGTTTACGTAGTATAGCCATTTTGACAATATTTATTCTTCCTAGCGAAGAGCATGGGATGCATTTCCATTTGTTAGTGTCCTCTTTAATTTCTCTTAGGAGTGTCTTGTAGTTTTCAGAGTACAGGTCTTTCACTTCCTTCATTAGGTTTATTCCTAGGTATTTTATTCTTTTGATGCAATTGTGAATGGAATTGTTTTTCTGATTTCTCTTTCTGTTAGTTCATCATTAGTGTATAGGAAAGCAACAGATTTCTGTGTGTTAATTTTGTATCCTGCAACTTTGCTCAATTCAGATATTAGTTCTAGTAGTTTTGGAATGGAATCTTTAGGGTTTTTTATGTACAGTATCATGTCATCTGCAAATAGTGACAATTGACTTCTTCTTTACCAATCTGGATTTCTTGTATGTCTTTGTTTTGTCTGATTGCTGTGGCTAGGACCTCCAGTACTATGTTGAATAACAGTGGAGAGAGTGGGCACCCCTGTCTTGTTCCCAATCTTAGATGAAAAGCTTTCAGCTTCTCGCCGTTGAGTATGATGTTAGCTGTGGGTTTGTCATATATAGCCTTTATGATGCTGAGGTACTTGCCGTCTATACCCATTTTGTTGAGAGTTTTAATCAGGAATGGATGCTGAATTTTGTCAAATGCTTTTTCAGCATCTTTGGAGATGATCATGTGGTTTTTGTTCTTCTTTTTGTTGATTTGGATGATGTTGATGGATTTTCGAATGTCGTACCATCCGTGCATCCCTGGGATGAATCCCACTTGATCATGGTATGGTGTAGGATCCTCTTGATGTATTTTTGAATTCTGTTTGCTAGTATTTTGTTGAGTATTTTTGCATGTACGTTCATCAGGGATATTGGTCTGTAATTTTCCTTTTTGGTGAGTTCTTTGCCCGGTTTTAGTATTAGAATGATGCTGGCTTCATAGAATGAGTTTGGAAGTATTCCCTACTCTTCAATTTTTGGGAAAACTTTAAGGAGAATCAGTGTTATTTCTTCTCTACATGTCTGGTAGAATTCAGAGGTGAATCCATAGGGCCCGGGGGTTCTGTTCTTGGGTAGTTTTTTGATTACCAGTTCGATTTCTTCGCTGGTGACTGATTGGTCTGTTTAGTTTTTTCTGTTTCTTGCTTTGTCAGTCTTGGAAGGTTGTATTTTTCTAAGAAGTTGTCCATTTCTCCAATGTTTTCCAGCTTGCCAGCATATAGATTCTCATAACATTCTCTTATGATTCTTTGTATTTCTGTGGGGTCCTTTCTCAATTCTGATTGTGTTTATGTGTCTAGATTCTCTTTTTCTCTTATGAGTCTCACTAGGGGTTTATCTATTTTGTTTATTTTTTCAAAGAACCAGCTCTTGGGTTCATTGATTTTTTTCTATTGTTTTATTCTTCTCAATTTTATTTATTTCTTCTCTAATCTTTATTATGTCCCTCCTTCTGGTGACTTTGGGCCTCTTTTGTTCTTCTTTTTCCTATTTCAGTAATTGTGTGTTTAGACTCTCCATTTGGGAATGTTCTTCCTTCTTTCAATAGGCCTGGATTGCAATATAGTTTCCTCTTAGAACCGCCTTTGCTGCATCCCACAGAAGTTGTGGCTTTGTATTGTTGCTGTCAATAGTCTCCATACATTCTTTGATTTCTGTTTTGATTTGTTCGTTAACCCATTGATTAATTAGGAGAGTGTTGTTAAGTCTACATGTGTTTGTGAGCTTTTTTGATTTCTTTCTAAAATTTATTTCTAGTTTTATACCTTGGTGATCTGAGAAGTTGGTTGGTAGGATTTCAATATTTTTGAAATTACTGAGGTTCTTTTTGTGGCCTAGTATGTGGTCTATTCTGGAAAATGTTCCATGTGCCCTTGAGAAGAATGTGTATCCTGTTGCTTTTGGGTGTAGAGTTCTGTAGATGTCTGTTAGGTCCATCTGTTCTAGTGTGTTGTTCAGTGCCTCTGTGTCTTTACTTATTTTCTGTCTGGTTGATCTGTCCTCTGGAGTGAGTGGTGTGTTGAAGTCTCCTAAGATGAATGCATTGCTGTCTATTTCCTCCTTTAATTCTGTTAGTATTTGTCTCACATATGCTGGCGCTCCTGTGTTGGGTGCATATATATTTACAATGGTTATAACTTCTTGTTGGACTGACCCCTTTATCATTATGTAATGTCCTTCTTTATCTTTTGCTACTTTCTTCGTTTTGAAGTCCATTTTGTCTGATACAAGTACTGCAACACCTGCTTTTTTCTTTTTGTTGTTTGCATGAAATATCTTTTTCCATCCCTTCACTTTTAGTTTGTGTATGTCTTTGGATTTGAGGTGAGTTTCTTGTAGGCAGCATATAGATGGGTCTTGGTTTTTTATCCATTCTGTTACTCTGTGTCTTCTGATTGGTGCATTCAGTCCATTTACATTTAGGGTGATTATTGATAGATATGTACTTATTGCCATTGCTGGCTTTAGATTTGTGGTTACCAAGGGTTCAAGGGTGACTTGTTTACTATCTAACAATCTAACTTAACTTTCTTGTTAAGTTATTGTAAAGACAGTCTGATGTTTCTTTATTTCTCTCCCTTCTTATTCCTCCTTCTCCATTCTTTCTGTAATAGGTGTTTTATTCTTTGCCTTTAGTTAGTATTTGGATGGTCTGCTTTCTTTGCTATGATTTTATTTTCTCTGGTGACATCTTTTTAGCCTTAGGTGTGCTTCCATCTAGAGCAGTCCATTTAAGATATCCTGTAGTGGTGGTTTATGAGAGCGAAACTCTCTCAACTTTCGTTTGTCTGGAAATTGTTTAATCCCCCCATCATATTTAAATGATAATCGTGCTGGATACAATATTCTTGGTTCGAGGCCCTTCTGTTTCATAACGTTAAATATATCATGCCATTGTCTTCTGGTCTGTAAGGTTTCTGTTGAGAAGTCTGATGATAGTCTGATGGGTTTTCCTTTGTAGGTGATCTTTTTTCTCTCTCTAGCTGCCTTTAATACCGTGTCTTTATCTTTGATCTTTGCCATCTTAATTATTATGTGTCTTGGTGTTGTCTTCCTTGGTCCTTGTGTTGGGTGATCTGTGAGCTTTGGTGGACTGCGAGACTACTTCCTTCCCCAGTGAGGGAAAGTTTTCAGCAATTATTTCTTCAAAAACACTTTCTATGCCTTTTTCTCTCTCTTCTTCCTGTGGTACTCCAATAATCCGAATATTGTTCCGTTTGGATTGGTCACACGGTTCTCTTAATATTCTCTCATTCCTAGAAATCCTTTTATCTCTCTCTGCCTCAGCTGCTCTGTACTCCTGTCCTCTGTTTTCTATTCCATTAACAGTCTCTTGCATCTCCTCCGTTCTACTGTTAAGCCCGTCGATCGCTTGTCTGATTTCTGCATTGTCTTTCCTCCGTTTCCTCACTTCCTCCCTCAGCTCTTGCACATTTCTCTGTAGGTCCATCAGAATGGTTATGACTTTTATTCTGAATTCTTTTTCAGGAAGACTTTGCATTTCCATCCCTTCAGATTCCCTCTCTGGGGTTGTCTGGTTGATTTTGGTCTGAACCGTATTCCTCTGTCTTTTCATGGCTATAGAATTGGTCACTGATAGTTCCCACGTATGTCAGCTGGGCTCTTTAAGACTTTAAACAGAGAAGAAAAAAAAGAAGAAAGAAAGATAGAAAGAAACAAAGAAAGAAAAGAGAGAAAAAGAAAAACAAAAAACAAAACAAAACAAATAAAACAAAAAAAATGCTCACCGTACGTAGATTCTGTGTGAATGCTGTAGGTGGCGCTATTGCCCCACTCTTCCACAGCTGTGACTGCGCCGCTCCGCAGGGCCCTTTATCGCTCTGGCAGGGGTGGGAACGAATAGGAGGCTGTTGATCTCAGTGAGAAGTGCAAGTATGGCTACGCTTCCTCAGTTGCCAGCTGAGGCGTCTGAAACTCCCCCGGACTCCCATCGTGCTGGACTGAGTGTGCTGGGGCGATCCGGCTCCTCCACTGGGCTCCTGTCTCTTTAAGACCGCTGAAGAGAGCGCGCGTTTTTTTTTTTTTCTTTCCCGGGAGCCGGCTGCAAGCACCTTGGAATGTTCCCCTACTCAGATGCTGCCCCTGTCTCTCCAATCTCCGCTGCACTGCGCAATGTGGGTCAGCGCTCCCTGTGCAGGTCACCGGGGCTGGCTATTTCTTGGGGTGTACTTCCACTCCCTCCTGGCTCTGAATCCTCTCCTTCCGCCGGTGCGCTGGGATGGGGGAGTGCTTGGGTCCTGCCGGGTCGGGGCTCCGTATCTTACCCACCTCTTGGGGTGCTGAGTGCTCTCGGGTGTAGCTGCACGCTGTGTGCTTTCCTGTGTATTCTCGTCTCTCTTTTAGGAATAGATGTCTTTGCTGTGTTTTCATAGATAGATATAGTGTTAGGAGGAGATTTCTGCCGCCCTGCTCACACCACCATCTTCCCGGAAGTCCCAGACCTGTTGATGGATTTTGTAATGTTGTAGTATCCTTGCATCCCTGGGATGAATCCCACTTGATCAAAGTGTATGATCCTCTTGATGTATTTTTGATTTTGGTTTGCTAATATTTTCTTGAGTATTTTTACATCTACGTTCATCAGGGATATTGGTCTGTAATTTTTTATTTTTTTAGTGAGATATATGCCCAGTTTTGACATTAGAGTGACGCTGGCTTCATAGAATGAGTTTGGAAGTATTCCCTCCTCTTCTATTTTTTAGAAAACTTTAAGGAGAATGGGTGTTATTTCTTCTCTATATGTTTGGTAGAAAGCGGTGAATCCATCAGGCCCGGGGGTTTTGTTCTTGGGTATATTTTTGGTTACTGATTCAGTTTCGTTGCTGGTGATTGGTCTGTTTAGTTTTTCTGTTTCTTGCTTGGTCTGTCTTGGAAGGTTGTATTTTTCTAAGAATTGTCCATTTCTTCTAGGTTTTCCAGGTTGTTGGCCTATAGATTCTCATAGTACTCTCTTATAATTCTTTGTATTTCTGTGGGGTCCGTCGTGATTTTTCGTTTCTCAGTTTTGATTCTGTTTATGTGTGTAGATTCTCTTTTTCTCTTTATGGGTCTGGCTAGGGGTTTATCTATTTTGTTTAATTTTCAAAGAACCAGCCCTTGGTTTCATTGATTTTTCTCATTTGTTTTATTCTTCTCAATTACATTTATTTCTTCTCTGATCTTTATTATGACCCTCCATCTGGTGACTTTCGGCCTCATTTGTTCTTTTTCCAATTTCAGTAATTGTGTATTTAGACTATTCATTTGCGATTGTTCTTCCTACTTTAAATAGGCCTGGATTGCGATATACTTTCTTCTTAGAACTGCCTTTGCTACGTCCCACAGAAGTTGCGGCTTTGTGTTGTTGATGTCATTGGTCTCTATATATTCTTTGATCTCTGTTTTAATTTGGTCCTTGACCCATTGATTTAGGAGAATGTTGTTGAGTCTCCATATATTTGTGAGCCTTTTTGTTTTCTTTGTACAATTTATTTCTAGTTTTATAGCTTTGTGATCTGAGATGTTCGTTGGTAGAATTTCAGTATTTTTGAATTTACTGATGTTCTTTTTGTGCCTTATTGTGTGGTCTATTCTATGTTCCATGTGCACTTGAGAAGAATGTGTATCCTGTTGCTTTTGGGTGTAGAGTTCTGTTGATGTCTGTTAGGTGCCTCTGTTCTTGTGTGTTGTTCAGTGCCTCTGGGTCTTTACTTATTTTCTGTCTTATTCATCTGTCCTTTAGAGTGAGTACGGTGTTGACGTCTCCTAAAATGAATGCATTGCTTTCTATTTCCTCCTTTAATTCTGTTAGTATTTTTTTCACAATGCCGGTACCGCTGTGTTGGGTCCATATATATTTTAAATGGTTATATCCTCTTGTTGGACTGACCCCTTTATCACTATGGAATGTCCTTCTTTATCTATTGCTACTTTCTTCGTTTTGAAATCTATTTTGCCTGATACAAGTACTGTAACACTTGCTGTTTTCTCCTTGTTTTTGCATGAAATATCTTTTTCCATCCCTTCACCTTTAGTCTGTGTATATCTTTCAGTTTGAGGTGAGTGTCTTGTAAGCAACATATAGATGATTCTTGTTTTTTTATCCGTTTCATTACTCTGTGTCTTTTGATTGGTACATTCAGTCCATTTACATTTAGGGTGATTATCAATAGATATGTACTTATTGCCCTGCTGGCTTTAGATTCGTGGTTACCAAAGTTTCAAGGGTGGCTTTTTTACTATCTATAGAATCACTGCTTGTCTTCTCTGAGTTATATAACCCTCCCTGTGCCCCCCAACATTACATCTGCTAATCGTAATGCTCCTTTTCCCCCTTATCCCTCCCTTCCCACCCATCATCCCCAGTCCCTTTGGTAACTATTAGCCCATTCTTGGGTTCTGTGAGTCAGCTGCTGTTTTGTTCCTTCAGTTTTTTACTTTGTTCTTATATTCCACGTATGAGTGAAATCATTTGATACTTGTTTTTTTTGGCTTGGCTTAGTTCACTGATCATAATACCCTCTAGCTCCATCCATGGTGTTGCAAATGGTAGGATTTGTTTTCTTCTTATGGCTGAATAATATTCCATTGTTTATATGTACCACATCTTCTTTCTCCATTCATCTACTGATGGACACTTAGGTTGCCTCCATATCTTGGCTATTGTAAATAGTCTGTTTCTTTACTCTCTAACAGTCTAGCTTAAATTTCTTGTTAAGTTATTGTAAACACTGCCTGGTGATTCTTTCTGTCCCTTCTTATACTTCCTCCTCCATTTTTTATATACTAGGTGTTTTATTCTTTGCCTTTAGTTAGTATTTGGATTGTCTGCTTTCTTTGGTATGATTTAATTTTCTCTGGGACCTCTTTTTAGCCTTAGGCGTGCTTACATCTAGAGCAGTCCTTTTAAGATGTCCTGTAGAGATGGTTTATGGGAGGCAATTTCCCTCCACTTTCGCTTCTCTGGAAATTGTTCAATCCCTCCCTCAAATTTAAATGATAATCGTACTTGATACAATATTGTTCAAGGCCCTTCTGTTTTCATTACGTCAAATATATCATGCCATTCTCTTCTGGCCTGTAAGGTTTCTTTTGAGAAGTCTTATGATAGTCTGATGAACTTTCCTTTGTCATAATGTTTTTGTCATGTTGAATTATTTTTCTTTTTTTCTTGAGCTGGAAAGAGTACATGAAATTAGGAAATTGCAGGGAGGTAAATACTGGAAAATCTCCTGAAATAATCTGTTAATAATACCTTTTATGAAGGTCATATTTGATTTTACTTGACCCAGTGTATATATTTTTGTCATGTCTCAAACTCATCCATTTCTGCTTCTTTTATACAGGAAATACTGCATATACTCTTCCAAGGCTGGTGATTTGATGACCAGTAAACTAATAATTACATGAGTATTTACTTTGCTGAAAATGGCAAAGTAGGAACGGAACCTAGATGTGTTCAAGGTGCCCTCCATGGCAAAAGTGCCTTCGGTGTTCCATAGTGAACCTTTAATGATTAATATCCTGGATCAAGTAAACTTGCACATGTGCTTTGATACTAGTACAGTATAAGTATAATGGATAATATTGCAAGAAATATTTCTTTTGAGACATTCTTTTAAATTGCTTGATATTTTATTAAAAGGAGGATATTCACCTTGTGTTATGAATGTAAAACATTTAAAATTTGTAAAGTACTAGGTCGATTTTAGTCTATAAACTCTTAGTTATAACAGTGTCCACTTGCCTAATTAAACTGTTTGGTTCTCATTTTAGTCAAACTCAGCAAAGCCATCATGTGTTTTATCGTCATGATTTAATCAGTCAACTTCAGCACCATCATGCCTTAGTTGCTTTGGTAGCAGAAAACCTTGCAACTTACATGAACAGCATGCGACTGTATGTTAAAGGTTTGTATTATAACCTAAAATAAACTGTTGGGAATCGACATGATCTTCCCTCCATGTTTTAATTACATCAGAATGACAGGATGTTTATTTTAAAGTGGACCAAGAAATGGAATTGAATTAGTTTTATGATTTGTATTCATTATGGATCCAGTTTGGCCTTCCAGATCTCACACAATATAAAGTTCAGGCCAGCTTTTGAAGGCACTTTAATGCTTGTGTCTCTATTTTGTTAGGTTGATTTTTTTTAGTCTTTCTATATCTGTAAAGTCTGTCTGCTTTTACCTGTATTGGTTGTTACTGTTTTGGATATGCACAACTCTTGAACCTTTCTTTCTTACTGCCATGACTTTTAACTGGTTTGCAATAAAACTGGATGCATAATTCCCCTGTTGTTAATTCTGCCAAAGTCTGATCTTTGATATATTGTAATAATCACTTTTAATAACCCTGAATTAATGTTTTCCGTTGTTCACAGAAACTTAGTAAAAATCACTATAATATTCTTACCAGTTCTCAGAATCTGAAATTGTTTAAACATATTATAAATATATGTAATACTCATTATTTGACTAGAATAGTAGATTCTGTGTATGCGCTTGTTCCCCTATGGTTGTGGCATGGTATAGTTGAGTAATAATATGTTTACAAAAATCCTCACTTTTTACTGATACACATGTACTCATAAAAGTTAAACAAATGTATAGGTAATATTAGCGACTCTTCAGATATTCCTAGTTATCTAATTACTTCCTGTTCCTCTTATTTTTACCCATTCTGTACACTCTGGTCTACAGCTAAGCATCAGGTGCTATAATTATTCCCATTACAGCTCTGCCAGTTGCATTCCAAGATTCCTTCTTACCCAGATGGTAGGCTAGGGAAGGCAGTATACGCATAAATCTCGTTGATTAATTTTCCGTAGCATGATTAGCCAAAATAAATAAACCAGAAGTTTGTATGTACTTCTCTCAAAGTTTCTATGCTATCAAGCTCGCCTCATAATACAGAGCCCTCCTACCTATCAGTTAAGACTTTTTCCAAAAGTGGAGTCACATACTTAACTCTGGGATAATTTTTATTTATTTCATTTTTGCATGATTTAATGTTAGTTTTAATGTCATGGTCACTAAAGACCAAATGGCCTGGGCAGTCAGTTGGAGCCCAAGTTGCATTTGTGTTCCTGCTGTATCTCACTTTCATGATCACAAGAAGGTCAGCATTCTTCATTACTACTTTATATTGCTTCTTTGCAAGGTTAGAGATATAAATGCACACTGTATTGCTAAACTGCCTAGATTTAAAGCCTGGCCTCAACCCTTAATAGCTGTACAACTTGCAAGTTATTTAAGTTTGCTGTGATTAGTATTTGCTAGCATAGCAAGGACTTGAACTTTTGTTTTAGTGAGTTCCTCTGAATTCATTTCTTTCATATTTCCTGTTTCTTTTCCTCCTCAGTGTAATATCTTCTATTTCTGACTAATGTTGCTTAATTAGTTCGTTTTTAAATGTAGGAATAGTTAATTCTCCCAACTAAAACTTGTAACATTAAATTTATTCTGTGACATAGAACTAACAGCAACACAAATTATGGTGATTGCATCTCTGTAAGAAGCTTTTTGCATAAATCTCTTCAAGACAAGTAAGATTCTTGCAGTTCACAGATGTTGTCCTCAGTTTTATTTAATCAGTGTTTTGCATTTGCCATGATTATATTCCATTTCTACTGTCATCTTTGATTTTGGAAAAATTATTTTCCCAGTGGTCAGCAAAGCCACCTCTGTTTTCATGTTATCTTAGGTAACAGAGTTAACTTAATAAAATTCCTCCCACGTTTTACACATGGCAAAACCAAATTCTGTTGAATCCTTACTGAGTTTGTTCACTAACCACAGTTTTACATCCTGAAATAATTTTTAAAACTTTCTTAAATGGTGCACCAATAAACTATTCTACAATTTAGTTCATTTCTACTTAGTGTTAAGTGACATTTTCTCTGATACCTGGAAAAACTTTATAGGATTATACTAATTATTTTAACTTGCGTTTTGTAAGGACTGCCAGTTCCCCTTACTCTTCCTGTTTTATCATTATGACACTTGATTATTTTCAGGAGCATTTACAAACATCAAAAGAATTCTTTACATGTGTGATTCAACAACAGTGCAGTTTCACAATAATACATAACTAATATCCTGACATTGACTTACACTAATTCACTTAGTAGACCTACTTCATTTCAGCATAGCAGCTGTAAAGTATTGTTAAATATTGTGGGTTCATGTCATTTAAAATATATTTATAACTAGTATTCATTTTATTAGGTTAATAGCTGTTTGGAAAAGTGACTTATATTCAGGCTTACGGCAGGATAATAGGTATCATCTCTCACCAGCCAAATATATGGCAGTTTAGCATCAAAATAGTGATGCTATGGATTATAACCTTCACTTTATCAGTCCTTGAGTCAGTCGTTATATGACTTAGATAATCAGAGGAGAGTGTTAACTAAAAATGGGTTATAAAACTATTCAGTGAAAGTTTGATGAGTACTAGAATGTGGACATAGTATCAGAGCATCTTCCTACAAATTACTAATTACAAAGAGAAGAGTAGTAACTCTTTAGTGGAGAAACTTGTTGGGAACATCTTGAGTGATCTAAATTAACATTTTAAGTATGGGGACAGACTGGTATCATAGTTTTCTGATAACAGTGTAAGGGAGTTATGGTATTTTTTTACCAAAAGTCCATAACCTGAATAGAACTAGAGAAAATATGAAGCAAACCCAAACTGAATGGCATTTGACAAATAGTTTTACTTTTTAAAATAATCAAGGTAAGAAACAAGCAGACAAATTAAAACTCTGGGTTTAAGAGAACAGTTACATGCAGTGTGTAAACCTAGATTTGATTGAATCTGTACTGAGAGAAGGGAAAGCCTAAGGACATTATTGGGACAGTTAATGAAATCTGAATATAAGCAGTGGATCAGACATGCTTAAAATCAAATATACTATGGTTATGTCCTTGTTATTAGGAAATAAACCTAGTTCTAAGGGGTAGAGTGACATGTATCCAGTTTATTGTCACACAGTTAACAAAATTGGTGTAAATGATTATAAGTATACTGATAAATGAGCAAAATGTAAATAATTGGTGTATTTGGGTAAAGAATAGTTCCTTGTGTTACTTTTGTGCTTTGTGTATAACTCTGAAATTATATCAAAAAAGAATGTTACACCATGCTCTTCCTTTCCCACCAGCCCCCAATCCTGCTAGGTAAGCACCCAGAGAAAGTTTTTAGATAAAAGGTTTTAAGGGATAAAATAGCAGCTAAAGTTGTTGTCCAAAGTTTAGTAGGTGGTTTAAGATCAATGTTCTGGGAAAAAAACAAAACTTCTAAGTAGTAGAAAGTAACTTCCTGCAATTTTGTGGGCCTGAGGTTTGGTGCAATTGATAACTTTAAGGAAATAAACAGTATGATTTTAAGGCTGCTGACAGGTGTTCATACATGTGGAAGTAGGAAACAGTCATAATGCGTGAACCTTTGTTTACCAATCCAAACATAGATACATGACCAAACATTCTGTGTACTCCGTCTTTATAAGAAATCAAGATTTTATGGCTAATTGAAGTTTTTCTGATATGAAACATGTCATTTTTGAAGACTTGTGTTGCCTTTACCAATTCCAAAAGTAGCTCACAGAAGTAGAATTCCTTGGTATCGATACTGATACACATAATGTTAAAAAAGAGGTATAACTCAGAAATATCAGTACCTTTGGCTGAAGATAATAATTTCCAAATTCTCCATAACTTCAAATTTTTGAAATAAATGTTTTTGCTTCTTTAGTCTCACAGCTCTTGTTGGAAGCCTTGTGTCTTCTCTGCCAGCATAAATAATTTGGTCTTTTCCAGAAACCCAGCTTTATCTAATTCTTCTAATTCTTTTGTGACTTTTATTTTCTTTAATATTGACATAAACAACCAAATGAGAATTCTTTTAAGACAGACTTCTATGTTGTAAACCCATATTTTAGTTGAGTTCTTTTTAGCTGAGACATGTCATCGAGACAAAAATTCTATACATAGTACTTTTAGAGCTATGTTCTTTTCACATTTTCTTTTCCTTTTCCACTGACACACACTGAGAATTTTTTCACCCAGCATACAATTTTAACAGAGTAAGTTCAATGTACTTGCTCATTTTATATTATAAAAATAAAGGATTTCCAGCCTTGGGTAAGCCCAGTTACCAATAATATATAATCATTATGGGTGTCTAGGTTTTTTGAATATTTGAGACTGTTAATAGATACTCACAATCTGGTAATTGTACGATAACTTTATCAAATGCAGTTGAATCTCCTGTCACCCTAAATTATCTGCAAAAGTGCTTAATGTTATTTTCTATACTAAAAATCTTTTCCCTACAATAATACAGTTTAGTAAAACAAAGGAAAATGGGGAAAAAAACATAGACTGTACTTAAAAATTGCTTCAGTGAATGTGAAGAATGGAAGGGGAATTATGCTGAAAAGTTACTGTGATTGCACATTGAGCAGATCATATTTTCCTTCAGACTGTGTGAAAGGTGTTGATTGTTGGTAAATTGGATGTATGTAAATACCACTGTTACAGGCTGCCTATTAATGATAAATGCTTACTGCCTTTATTTTACTTTGGATAAAGTCAGCAGTGATGTGTATATACGTGTGTATAATCCATTGTTTTTATTATTTTGTAGAACATGAAAACTGCGATCCACAGACTGTGAGATTTGGAAGTAGATACAGTCATGTTCAAGAAGTCCAAGAACGGCTTAACTTCCTTAGGTTGGTTGTGAACAATTAGTGTTCTCTTTAAGAGACATAAAAGGAATACAGTGTTAATATTCTTTAGAATTAAGTCTTTGTAAGATGGACACTACACCCTGCAGCTGAATATTTTACACACGAGAACCTTTGCCAAAAATTAATGTAAAATTTCCTATGTGATCATTACTAAATAGTTTTAATAGAGGGGAATACAGAAATTTTGCCCAGCTTTTAAGCCAGAGCTAAATATAGTCTTGGGCTGTATTTGACCAGTAATGTTTAGCTTTAATGACATGGATAATGGATATGGATATATAGAAGTTTCTTAGAAATAGTTACCTATCATAGCAAAAAAGGATAGATGAATCATAAGTATTATAAGCAAAATTTTCAGGACTCAATTTTTCATGAAATGTAGCTATTTTTATTTATATTAATTCTTGGGAATATTCTCTTTAAATTATGTATGTTGTATAGTCTGTCAATGAACTGTGTAATCATTTATGGGTAAATATTTAGATTTATACATATAATCTTTTTTTTTTTAAGTCCATAGTTGCTTTAAAGAATCTTATAATCTGCTGGGTTAATCTCATCTTTTCAGATACAGGTGTTTTACATCATTTCAACTTGAGAAAAATTCTAGTTACCAACTTTTATGATGTTTATTTAAACTTCCCTTTTTTTAAACCATCTGGAAAAAAGGATGTGGCTCCACATATTGAGACTCTCTGCTATAGTCGACCATTATTTTTTGATGAGTGTGTGCTGTATCTCTTAGGTTTTGATTGCAATAGAAAAATTGAGAATTTATCTACTTTATTAAAGTGTAGAAATCAGAAGACCTTTTATAGTTCCTGCCTTATAAATACCTAGAATTATAATTCATCAAAGGTAAAAAGAAACTAAGAATTTATGCCTATTGTATAATTGATTTTTTACCAATCACCTTATCCTCCATACCAACCCTGTGAGACAGGTGCCATGTCAGTTTGAAATAAGAAAACTGATGATTCAGTTTCGGGAAGTAACTTCTTTGAAGTCACACAACCAGCATGTAATTGAACTGGAGCACTCATACAGTGTGTCTCACTTTAAAATCTATTCTTTCTGTGTGACACCAGTGCTTTTTAAACTTGTTTTAGAGCTTAATTTGACACTACCGCATTGTATTATTCCAGATCTCATGTCGCTAATTCATAACTGAATATAAGAGGGATTGGGTAGGCTTAAAAGCTAAAAGGCCTTTTTTTCATACGCAGACCTAGAAATACAGAGATAGTAGAGATATACAACTATGACCCAGAAGAAGTAACTCATTAGCATTAAATAATCAACACACTGTTGGATAAGAAGTACTAACATTTTGGTAACTAAGAATTAAATGAAAAATCATTAGTCCTATTAAATTAGCTTCTGTTTCCTTTTACTATCATTCATAGAAATAGAGTAGGTGGAAAAGTGCTACAGGAAACTAGAATCTAACTGAGGAAAGGGATTAATTGAAGAAGAGTCTTCAATTTCAGTATACTTTTTTTGTTTAATGGACAAAACTAATATTGACACAACCAGAAATCCCTAGACTAGACAGTTTGAAAATTGATAAACATACTAATGACTCCTGACACAGAAAAAAGCTTGAATTTTATGTAGGTTATTTTGTTTATTGTGGCCAGGTATTGAGGTTATATCTTCAGAAGTTTAAATTTTGTAAGTGCATGGTTTTTTAGCAACATTCCGTTATCTCTGAAGGTCACTTAAGGTAAAATCTCATTTTCCAGTGAAGCCATGTAAGAAGGGAGCTTTAAAATCAGTATCTGGTTTTAAGACCTAAATTTCTTGAGAGCAAGGGACAGGGAAATACTTACGGTAACAGAATTGCAGGCACTGTGCAGTTGTCCCATAATGTGTGCTTGTTAGTAAATGAATTAATATTGGTGCTTATTTTACTACCATATATGGTCAAGAAACAAGTTCTTTTTAAAAAATACCTTTTTAGCTGTAATTAAAATGTAGTTGTGACAAATGTATTATTTCAGACATATAGAAATTGTGTTTGATGATAAAATTATATAAAACTAATTACTGATTTCTGAAAATTTTCCAAGATTTTTATTGAAGGATGGCCGACTGTGGCTCTGTGCTCCTCAAGCAAAACAAATATGGAGATGCTTAGCAGAGAATGCAGTCTACCTTTGTGACCGTGAAGCTTGTTTTAATTGGTTTTCCAAGTTAATGGGGGATGAACGAGGCTTACATCCTGATATTAGTAAGGACTTCTTTGAAAGTAATGTGCTGCAGCTTAATCCTACCCTGTTAACTAAAAATGGAATGAAATGTTTTGAACAATTCTTCAAAGACGTTAATTGTCGAGAGGGGAAACTAGTAGCAAAAAAAAGAAGAGCATACATGATGGATGATTTGGAAATGATAGGATTAGACTACCTTTGGAAGGTAAATGAGAAGAAAGAACTCTTGTTTGCAAATATTGTGGCTCAGTTGGTTTTATTTATTTATTTATTTATACTTTATTTTGGTATCATTAATCTACAATTACATGTGCAATATTATGGTGATTAAACTACCCCCTTCATTAGGTCCCCCCCCCCTACTCCATTACACTCACTGTCCATCAGCGTAGTGAGATGCTATATAGTCACTACTTGTCTTCTCTGAGTTGTACAGCCCTCCCCGTGCCCCCCAACATTATGTCTGCTAATCGTAATGCCCCTTTTTCCCTCTTATCCCTCCCTTCCCACCCATCTTCCCCAGTGCCTTTCCCTTTGGTAACTATTTGTCTGTTCTGGGGTTCTGTGAGTCTGCTGCTGTTTTGTTCCTTCAGTACTTCTTCTTTGTTCTTATACTCCACATATGAGTGAAATCATTTGATACTTGTCTTTTTCTGCTTCGCTTATTTCACTGAGCATAATACCCTCTAGCTCCATCCATGTTGTTGCAAATGGTAGGATTTGTTTTCTTCTTATGGCTGAATAATATTCCATTGTGTATATGTACCACATTTCTTTATCCCTTCGTCTACTGATGGACACTTAGGTTGCTTCCATTTCTTGGCTATTGTAAATAGTGCTGCGATAAACACAGGGATGCATATGTCTTTTTCAAACGGGGCTGCTGCAGTCTTAGGGTAAATTCGTAGGAGTGGGATTCCTGGGTCAAACGGTATTTCTATTTTGAGTTTTTTGAGGAACCTCCAGACTGCTTTCCACAGTGGTTGAACTAATTTGCATTCCCACCAGCGGTGTAGGAGGGTTCCCTTTTCTCCACATCCTCGCCAACATTTGTTGTTGTTTGTGTTTTGGATGTTGGCCATCCTCACTGGTGTGAGGTGATATCTCATTGTGGTTTTAATCTGCATTTCTCTGATGAGGAGCATCTTTTCATGTGCCTGTTGGCCATCTTAGTTTCTTCTTTGGAGAAGTGTCTATTCGTGTCCTCTGCCCATTTCTTAATTGGATTATTTGCTTTGTTTGTTGAGGTGTGTGAGTTCTCTATATATTTTGGGTGTCAACCCCTTATCGGATACGTCATTTATGAATATATTCTCCCATACTGTAGGATGTCTTTTTGTTCTACTGATGGTGTCCTTTGCTGTACAGAAGACTTTCAGCTTGATATAGTCCCACTTGTTCATTCTTGCTTTTGTTTCCCTTGCTCGGTGAGATATATTCATAAAGAAGTCGTTCATGTTTATGTCCAAGAAATTTTTGCCTATTTTTTTTCTAAGAGTTGTATGGTTTCATGACTTACATTCAGCTCTTTGATCCATTTTGAGTGGACTTTTGTATATGGGGTTAGACAGTAGTCCAGTTTCATTCTCTTACATGTAGCTCTCCAGTTTTGCAAACACCAGCTGCTGAAGAGGCTGTCGTCTCCCCATTGTATATGCAAGGCTCCTTTATCAAATATTAATTGACTGTATGTGTTTGGGTTAATGTTTGGATTTTCTATTCTGTTCCACTGGTATGTGGGTCTGTTTTTGTGCCAATACCAAATTGTCTTGATTACTGTGGCTTTGTAGTAGAGCTTGAAGTCAGGCAGCGTAATTCCCCCTGTGTTATTCCAACTTCTCAGGATTGCTTTGGCTACTATTCAGGGTCTCTTGTGGTTCCATATGAATTTTAGAATTATTTGTTCCAGTTCATTGAAGAAAGCTGTTGGCATTTTGATAGGGATTGCGTTTAATCTGTAGATCGCTTTAAGTAGTATAGCCACTTTGACAATGTTTATTCTTCCTAGCTAAGAGCATGGGATGCGTTTCCATTTTTTAGTGTCCTCTTTAATTTCTCTTAGGAGTGTCTTGAAGTTTTCAGAGTACAGGTCTTTCACTTCCTTCGTTAGGCTTATTCCTAGGTATTTTATTCTTTTTGGTGCAATTGTGAATGGAATTGTTTTTCTGATTTCTCTTTCTGTTAGTTCATTGTTAGTGTATAGGAGAGCAACAGATTTCTGTGTGTTAATTTTGTATCCTGCAACTTTGCTGAATTCAGATATTACTTCTAGTGGTTTTGGAGTAGAGTCTTTAGGGTTTTTTATGTACAGTATCATGTCATCTGCAAATAGTGACAATTTGACTTCTTCTTTACCAGTCTGGATGCCTTGTGTGTCTTTGTTTTGTCTGATTGCCGTGGCTAGGACCTCCAGTACTATGTTGAGTAACAGTGGAGAGAGTGGGCATCCCTGTCTTGTTCCCGATCTTAGATGAAAAGCTTTCAGCGTCTCGCCATTAAGTATGATGTTAGCTGTGGGTTTGTCATATATAGCCTTTATGATGTTGAGGTACTTGCCGTCTATACCCATTTTGTTGAGAGTTTTAATCAGGAATGGATGCTGAATTTTGTCAAATGCTTTTTCAGCATCTATGGAGATGATCATGTGGTTTTTGTTTTCTTTTTGTTGATGTGGTGGATGATGTTGATGGATTTTCAAATGTTGTACCATCCTTGCATCCCTGGGATGAATCCCACTTGATCATAGTGTATGATCCTCTTGATGTATTTTTGACTTCAGTTTGCTAATATTTTGTTGAGTATTTTTGCACCTGCGTTCATCAGGGATATTGGTCTGTAATTTTCTTTTTTGGTGAGGTCTTTGCCCGGTTTTGGTATTAGAGTGATGCTGGCTTCATAGAATAAGTTTGGAAGTATTCCCTCCTCTTCTATTTTTTAGAAAACTTTAAAGAGAATGGGTGTTATTTCTTCTCTATATGTCTGGTAGAATTCACAGGTGTATCCATCTGGTCCAAGGGTTTTGTTCTTGGGTAGTTTTTTGATTACCGCTTCAATTTTGTTGCTGGTGATTGGTCTGTTTAGTTTTTCTGTTTCTTGTTTGGTCAGTTTTGAAAGCTTGTATTTTTCAAAAAGTGGTCCATTCTTCTAGGTTTTCCAGCTTGTTAGCATATAGATTCTCATAGTATTCTCTTATAATTCTTTGTGTTTCTGTGGGGACTGTTGTGATTTTTTCTTTCTCTTTTCTGATTCTGTTTATGTGTGTAGATTCT
Source organism: Smutsia gigantea (assembly GCA_032199065.1). Classification (NCBI taxonomy): domain Eukaryota; kingdom Metazoa; phylum Chordata; class Mammalia; order Pholidota; family Manidae; genus Smutsia; species Smutsia gigantea. The sequence goes on along the minus strand of JAVSCE010004939.1, from coordinate 113,207 downwards.
CTTTTTCTCTTAATAAGTCTGACTGGGGCTTTATCTATTTTGTTTATTCTTTCAAAGAGCAAGCTCTTGGTTTCATTTGATTTTTTCTATTGTTTTATTCTGCTCAATTTTATTTATTTCTTCTCTGATCTTTATTATGTCCCTCCTTCTGGTGACGTCAGGTCTCATTTGTTCTTCTTTTTCCAATTTCAATAATTGTGTCTTTAGACGATTCATTTGGGATTGTTCTTCCTTCTTTAAATAGGCCTGGATTGCAATATACTTTCCTCCTAGAACTGCCTTTGCTGCGGCCCACAGAAGTTGTGGCTTTGTGTTGTTGTTGTCATTAGTCTCCATATATTCTTTGATTTCTGTTTTGATTTGGTCGTTAACCCATTGATTAATTAGGAGAATGTTGTTAAATCTCCATGTATCTGTGAGCCTTTTTGATTTGTTTGTACAATTTATTTCTAGTTTTATGCCTTTGTGATCTGCGAAGTTGGTTGGTAGGACTTCAATATTTTTGAATTTACTGAGGTTCTTTTTGTGGCCTAGTATGTGGTCTATTCTGGAAAATGTTCCGTGTGCACTTGAGAAGAATGTGTATCCTGCTGCTTTTGGGTGCAGAGTTCTGTAGATGTCTGTTAGGTCCATCTGTTCTAGTGTGTTGTTCAGTGCCTCTGTGTCTTTACTTATTCTCTGTCTGGTTGATCTGTCCTTTTGAGTGCGTGGTGTGTTGAAATCTCCTAAGATGAATGCATTGCGTTCTGTTTCCTCCTTTAATTCTGTTAGTATTTGTTCCACATATGCTGGCGCTCCTGTGTTGGGTGCATATATATTTATAATGGTTATATCTTCTTGTTGGACTGACCCCTTTATCATTATGTAATGTCCTTCTTTATCTCTTGCTACTTTCTTCGTTTTGAAGTCCATTTTGTCTAAAGAAGTGCTACCACACCTGCTTTTTTCTCTTTGTTGTTTGCATGAAATATCTTTTTCCATCCCTTCACTTTTAGTCTGTGTATATCTTTGGATTTGAGGTGCGTATCTTGTAGGCAGCATACAGATGGGTCTTGCTTCTTTATCCATTCTGTTACTCTGTGTCTTTTGATTGGTGCATTCAGTCCATTTACATTTAGGGTGGTTATCGATAGATATGTACTTATTGCCATTGCTGGCTTTAGATTCGTGGTTACCAAGGGTTCAAGGGTTGCTTGTTTACTATCTAACAATCTAACTTAACTTTCTTGTTAAGTTTTTGTAAACACAGTCTGATGTTTCTTTATTTCTCTCCCTTCTTATTCCTCCTTCTCCATTCTTTCTGTAATAGGTGTTTTATTCTTTGCCTTTAGTTAGTATTTGGATGGTCTGCTTTCTTTACTAAGCTTTTATTTTCTCTGGTGTCATCTCTTTAGCCTTAGGAGTGCTTTAACCCTCTAGAGCCGTTCCTTTAAGATGTCCTGTAGAGGTGGTTTGTGGGAGGCAAATTCTCTCAGCTTTCACTTGTCTGTAGATTGTTTAATCCCTCCATCATATTTAAATGATAATCGTGCTCGATACAATATTCTTGGTTCGAGGCCCTTCTGTTTCATTATGATGAATATATCATGCCATTCTCTTCTGGCCTGTAAGGTTACTGTTGAGTAGTCTGATGGGTTTTCCTTTGTAGGTGATCTTTTTTCTGTCTCGCTGCCTTTAATACTCTGTCCTTATCTTTGATTTTTGTCATTTTAATTATTATGTGTCTTGGTGTTGTCTTCCCTGGGTCCCTTGTGTTGGGAGATCTGTGGGCCTCCGTGGACTGTGAGACTATTTATTTACTTCCCCAGCATGGGGAAATTTTCAGCAATTATTTCTTCAAAGACACTCTCTATCCCTTTTTCTCTCTCTTCTTCCTCTGGTACTCCTATAATGCGAATATTGTTCCATTTTGGATTGTTCACATAGTTCTCTTAATATTCCTTCATTTCTAGAGATCCTGTTGTCCCTCTCTGCCTCCAATGCTCTGTATTCCTGTTCTCTGGTTTCTATTCCATTAACAGTCTCTTGCATCTCGTCCCATCTGCTGCTAAGCCCGTTGATGGCTTGTCTCATTTCTGCATTGTCTTTCCTAACTTCCCTCACTTCCTCCCTCAGCTCTTGCATATTTCTCTGTAGATCCGTCCGTATGGTTATGACTTTTATTCTGAATTCTTTCTCAGGATGATTGTGCATTTCCATCCCTTCAGTCTCCCTCTTTGGTATTGTCTGGTTGGGGTGAGCTTGCTCTGTACTCTATATTCCTGTGTCTTTTCATGGCGATAGAAGTGGTCGCTAGTAGGTGCCACGTATGTCAGCTGCGCTCTTTAAGACTTCAAAAAAAGAAGAAGGTAGAGGAATAAAGTAGAAAAAAAAAGAGAAAAAGAAAAGAAAAGAAACGCCCACTGGGAGTAGATTCTGTAAGGATGCTTGCTGTAGGTGGTGCTGTTGCTGCACTGTTTTGCAGTTGCGGTTGTGCTGCTCCGCAGGGCCCTTTGTATCCCTGGCCTGCGTGGGAACGAATGGGAGGCTGTTGTTTGGTATGTGAAGTTTCAGTGGGGCTACTTTTTCCCAGTGACCAGCCAAGGGGTCCGAAATTCCTCAGAACTCCCAGCCTCCTGGCCGAGTGTGCTGGGACGATCCTGGGCCATTGCCTCTTTAAGACCGCTAAAAAAACGCGTACCATTTTCTTTTGTTCCGGGGAGCCTGATGCAAGGATCTGGGCGCATTCCCAGCTCAAAACTTGCACCTTCTGCCTCTCCAATATCCGATACACCGCGCAATGTGTGTCAGAGCTCCTGGCGCAGATCACGAGGCCTGGTCATTTCACAGGCCTCTGCCTTCACTCTGTCCCGGCTTTGAATCCTCTCCTCCTGCCAGTGCGGTCGGGTGGGGAAGTGCTCTGGTCCGGCCGGGTCGCCGCCCCGTATCTTACCCACTTCGTGGTGTGCCAAGTCCTCTCAGGTATAGATGCAGGCTGTGTGCTGTCCTGTATATTCTGGTCTCTCTTTTAGAAATAGTTGTATTTGCTGTGTTTTCATAGATAGATATGGTTTTGGGAGGAGATTTCCGCTGCTCTCTCACACGGCCATCTTCCGGGAACGTCCCTCAGTTGGTTTAAAAAAAAATAGCGAAATAGGCATAATTTTGCCATTAGGTTATATTTATTTCTCCTGCTTTGGTAGTTGTGCTAGGATTCTGGGGAATCTTCAGTATCTTAATGTCACCAATTTTGCTAGTGGCTTTTGTGTTTTTTTCTCACTTTGTTCTTTTACCATCTGCCTTGATGTTTCTTTTGTACTTACTTAGAATCTTTTGAGATATACACAAGTGCACTGATTGTCATCTAACTTACATCTTTTATCCTCCCCTCATAAGTTATTTCCATTCTTTATGAGGCTCTGGTACATTTAATGCCGAAATGAATGATGGACAGAAGAGAGGGGTATTATTTGTAAGGAATTAGTAATAGTTTTATTGACACTGTTTAATTTATGATATATTTTAAGACCTGGGGAGTAAAATGCTATATTCTGTTAAAGGCTAACATTTCTACTGTGATAAAATAAGTAAATCATGTTTCCGTGCTTTAAAAAATCAAACCTATTACATTGTTGTTTTATCTTATATTTATTTTCATTATGGATTTTTTATTTGCAAATCGTAGATGGACTAAGATGTTTGATATGATGTTTCACTAGAATTAGTGGTTTTCAAACATTTTTGAAGAGTTAATCCCCATGAGTAACAAAGTCATGTAATGCCAGCTGATAAAAGAAAGAAAAGCCTGCCTTTTCTCTGCTCAGTCCCCCCATAGCTGCTTTCTTTTCCCTTCTTAAATCTTTTAAAGGGTCAGCCCTAAAATACTCTTAAAGCCTTAGGATTCCAAAAATTGTTTAAAAACCACTGATTGAATTGGATAAAGTGATAAATGTGCAGAAACGGCAGCATTTGACAGCATTGCTCTTTTGTTAAATGGGTTTTCTATGTAAATTCTTTACCTTGTTTGAATTACTTCCGGAAAATCTCAGTTTAGCCATCACATTGAAGAGTTAAATGATATTGGTTAAAATACATTTTGTTCTTATCATTTTTAAGTAAATTGCTCTGTTGAGAAAACTTGAAATTTGTATATATATTAATCCTTAATTTTCAAGTTTACTTAAATTTATGTTATGGGTTTTATTTTTTGAAATATAAAGTACTGAATACTGTATTTAAAATAATGAGTGAATGAGAGCTTAAGTGCCAAAATAAGATATAACTTGAATGTTAATATTACTATAATTCTGGGGCCTAGGTTGTGATTCAGAGTAATGATGACATTGCCAGCAGAGCTATAGATCTCCTTAAAGAGATACATACAAACCTTGGGCCCAGATTACAGGTCAGTCAGGTAAGATTTGAAATGCGTAAAAACTTAGTACAACCAAGTTGAAATTAATTTTGTGCTTAGTAGAATCTTTTTCAACTTAGGGTTAATTTTTAAACTAGAAATTAATTTCTTGTTCAAAATATGTATTTAATCCACATCTGCCCACTACAAAATGCTAACTCAATGGAATGTTGTTTTCTAATTATTCATTAGGTCATGAGGATTATTTTGAATATTACGTTGTATGTTGAGACAGTCAAAAATTGACTGAATTTGACATTTAGTCCAAAAGTTTTTAATTGGTATATAGTTGCTTATTTTCTTACTATCAGCTTTTTTATGTTTTATTGTTAAATATGATATGATTGAGAGTTACCAGAAAGTTGAGATTTACTGTCTTTAATTAGATTAATGCAATTTTTTATATTTAAATTTCAAAGCAATCTGAACTGTTTGGACAATCATTTATAGGTAGTTATCCATGAAGACTTCATTCAGTCTTGCTTTGATCATTTGAAAGCTTCATATGACACATTGTGTGCTTTGGGTGGCAATGGAAACATGATTAATTGTGCAACACAAGAAGCCATTCGAATGGTTCGAGTATTAACTGTGTTAAGGAAATACATAAATGAATGTGACAGTGATTTTCATGAGGAAAGAACAATTCTACCTATGTCAAGGTTTGTAACAAATTGATCTAGTAGAGTTAATTTACAACTGTGTTATTTTCTTTGCCAGTTAGTTGTATGGTACATGGGTTAAAAGTATATTAAAGAAAATTTTAATTTCTGTATTTTGATGTCCTGCCTTTTAAAAACTTACTTGAGAACATTGTTCTCAGCAATCTGCTGAATATGATTGTGGGTTTTTTCTCATTTAAAATTTTTACAGAAACTTTATTTTTGAAAGTAGAAAGTTCTGAACTTTATTTTGGTAAAGCATTCATTCTAAGAACAGCTTTCCTTTTATCTTCTGTAATTCCATGCTGTTATCACCATTAAATGTGGTGCTGGTATTTTGCAGTTATAATGTTTTTATTTTAACATTCCTTACCCATTTACACTGTTAACACTAAAATTCCTAAAAGCTGCTTATTCAGTAAGATAAGATGAGTATTTTTAAGTGGTCTGATTAATTCTTTTAGATTTAGAAGGAAAATGAATAGTTTACTAAATCATATTTTAGTATAACCATAAAATTATATACAAATTCTGAATTACATAAATCATAAAGACATAAGTTAATAAACTCAACAGTTTAAATGGCATTTCTACTTTGGGAGAAAGTTTGTAGAAAAAGTAAGCATCACATTTTTAAAATTGTGATCATTTTTAAATGTAAAATTGCTTCTTGAATTGATTTTTATTTTGCATCTTTGAGGGAAGAAGATAAATACTTTGGGATGAATTTTGTTTTCAAGAATTTTTACATTAAATTTTTAGTAAAATCATGCATTTTTACAGTTCTGTTGCAACTTTCAAGCTGAAGGCCATTATTTCCACATTTAGAAAGTTATTAGTGAACTAAACTTTTGTACCTTAATATTATTAACTAATGAATTATTACTCCTGTCTATGTTATAATTTATCATAACTGTAAATCTTTTGTTCTGCAGCCAGAGAAACAAAGATACAACATGGAATATAACTGTGTTGTGTGTTTCCAAAATTAATTATGGTGTTTACAGTTTAAAAGAAAATTCGTTTTTTCAGTATTTATAGTGTAACTACCTTCCTCTTACTCAGTGTGAGAATACTGAATTCCCAGCTTTATGTTCTTGGCAGTCTGCTGAATACGATTGAGCCTTCTTTTCCCCTTATTTAAATTTTTTTTTTTCAGAGCATTCCATGGTAAAGACCTCTCTTTTATAATTCGATTTCCAAACCATTACAGACAGATTGATGACTTGGACATATTGTCACATACAAACGATACAGTTGGTTCAGTACAGCGATGCATTCTCAATCATATTAAAGTAAATATGGCTCACTCAAAAATTGAACTCTTTGTGGGTGGTGAGCTTATAGATTTTGAAGATGACAGAAAGCTAATTGGACAGTTACACTTAAAAGATAAATCAGTAAGTACATATAATTTTCAAATACTTCCCCAAAGGTTAAACAGTTGAAAAACTTCTCATTTATTAACTAAATGTTAATTTAGCAGCTATTGTGTGCAGTCTTCTTTGTTAGGTGTTTGGGTTATATAACCCTATGTAAAAGTAAGTTACTGTGACACTGGTGTATTATAGGTAATAAACTTGTAATTGCTTATGTTGGATAGTGTTTTTTAAATAAGGTTCTAAAATCAAAGCATGAGTTTTTAAAGTCTTTTTTGAATCTGTATATAGTTGCTATACTTTGTTGAAGTATTTTCTCTTGTTTTTGCTGCTATTTTATACTATCATTTCCAGGTAATTACAGCCAAACTTACACAAGTGAGATCCACCATGCCTTCAAGACCTGATAGTTCTTTTGATTCTTCTACTGGACCTCCTAGAAACCATTATAATCACTACAGTGATGGCCCCAATCCAGAAGTGGAAAGATGTTTGCCTGGGGTGGTAAGTAGTTCCTAGATGTACAAGGCATTACTCTTCTTTGGGAACACAAAGATATGTATAGAATACTTTTTCTGAGGAGTTTGTAACTTTATAGGTGGGCAAGTACCAAATAAAATTACTTTTAACTATTAACTTTTTATGAATTTCTTAATTTTTGGAATTTAAAATACAATTACCCTGTAGTTATAAGACTTTGCATAGAATTAATCTATTACAGTGGAACAAAAAATATTGTTAAACATGTACTTCTAGAAAATACTACTATATTATCAGTCTTTCCTCTGGAAATGTTTATAAAGAAGTAACATCATCTGCTGTTTTTCTCATGTCTAAAGGAACAACTTACGCTTTTCTCATACTCTCTTCCCCTTTCTCCCTTATGAATTGTTACAGATGCAACACCATCAGCCAGTTCATGTCAGGGTGATTTGGGTCTCGGCAATAGCCATATTAGCAATTTACTCAACAATAGTTAACCCTAAAGGGGTGAGGTATCTTCTGCATAAATAGCCTCTGGGTACTATATAAGATCCATAGTTTACAAAAACAGACGCATGTCACAAAGAATTTAGTCAAAATAGCTTAGAAAGATCAATAAATTACTAAATTTGCAACTTAAACATCAGTGGACTTGTAAAAGTAAAAAGATGGGCAATGCAGAGAATTTCAGGAATTTAAAATGGCAAATGCAAAAGAAGTATGATTAAGAAATAGGAAATTCATTTGGGGACAGTGAACAGATTAATTTTGAATAAGAACTTTATGACATAGTTTATAGGTAAATATTTTTTGTATTCTATATTCCAGATAATGTCATTGCATCCCAGATATATCTCTTTCCTTTGGCAAGTTGCAGACTTAGGTAGCAATCTGAATATGCCACCTCTTAGAGATGGAGCAAGAGTACTTATGAAACTTATGCCGCCAGGTAAGAAAATTGCCTGGATTCTCACTCCCACCCCCTAAATGCTGACAAGTATGTTAAAAATAGATTACTTCCCATGAGGTATCTTCCCTACTAGCCTGTTATAAGGATTACCATGTAAGCCATAAACATTGCTATTTAGGAGCATGTAATTTAAGAAAAATTTTTAATTAACTAATGCATGTAATTCAAAAGTCAGGAGTCTTCAGAGGCTATAATTGAAGAAAATAATGTTCTACCTCACCCATCCTCACACTTCATTTCTTTTGTAAGAAACAACCATTTTCAACTTGTAGCCTCTACTTATTTCATATACCAACTTACCTCTAAGTACTATGTTCAGACTATTACTTTTTTATATGATTTAGATATTACATGCTGACTTGGTTTAATGTAGATGGAAATCATTTTTTACATACTCTCGCATCCTTCTGGTCATCTCAGAAATTTTGCTTAAATCTATATTAATTCACACTTTCAATATTTTGTAAATACTTTGAAAATATTGGGTGTAGAATATGTTACCAACATTAAAAAAAAGAAAGACTATATGTTTTGATATCTATCCTATGTTACTAAAACTTACTTATATTAGATTTTTAAATTCCCTCCCCCTTCATTTGCTTGTTTTCTATGATATTTATTACTAAATTTCCCACATCCCTTCTAATAGTTAGCCAGCATGTATTATATCATGTTTTCATGGTATTTCCTCTTATTCCAGTCTGGTTTTCTCTTTGATACAGTTAACTGCTCTGAGACTAATTTATGTAACTTCCCTGTCATGGATTCTCTTGTGCTCTTTTGTCTTAGGACTTTCTTGAGTCAGTCCTCACCTTGCTGAAGGCACACCCTCCTAAAAATGGGTGCATGAGAAGCACATTTTTTTTTAATAGTTTTTCTGAATACAGTTAAACCCTCACTTGTATTAGTATGGTTTCTTTGTGTTGTGCATGGAGTTGAAGGTTGAAAATTTGCTCCATTATAGTTCCTTGGAAAGTGAGAAGACTGAAGCCATAATTTTCTTTCTGTTTGGAAGCCTTTTTTTTAATGCTTGAATTCTGAAATCTTATGATGAAAGGCCTTGTGCTGGATTTTTTTAATGTGTTTTTGCCTTTTTGGGAGAGGCTACTCAACCTTCTCAATCAAAAGATGAACTGCTTCAGATGTGAATGTTTGCTTTTTTGGTTTTTTGTTCATATGTTCTTATTCATTTATGCTTTTGAGATTTTTTATACTTGAGAAAGTGCTGTTGGGGTTAAGTCCATTATGCATAAAATTTTGCGTCCCCCATTCTAGGGTATTTTTGAAAATTATGTTGATATAACTTAGCACTTTTTACCTCGTTGTTGTAATGTTTTTGTGTTTTTTTTTTCCCGTTACTTCATATATGGTTCTTTTATTATTTTTTTGGACATTTTACAGTATTCCTGCTTTAATAGGACATTTGTGATGCCTTAAACCTCATGTTCTGCAAAACCATTCATGTATTACTGGTACTGGGTTAATCACAAAATTACAGAAAAATAGGAAGTATAATTCAAAAACTTCCTTAACCTTTAAAATAATTCATTGGTTTGATATACTCTCATTCCCCAAATCCATAGTACATATTTCCTGCAAACAAAACATGATCCTGTATAACACTTAACCATCATCTAATTGAAGTATAAGCATTAACTTAATACCAGTCTAAACCAGAAAATAAACATTGACATGTTTGTCACCTTATTGACTGACCACATTTGTGTTTCACCTCTGTTCAAGTTTTAACAGTGACTCCAGAAATGTTCTTGAGCATTAAAAGTGGAAGACTTGTTCTTGTAGAAGCCAAAATGTACTTATTTTATATTTTGTGGGACAAGAAGCAGTCAAAGATATTATGTAGATACTTACATGATGAGAGAAAATAAATACTGCCAGTTTTTTATTGAAATTCAAACTACAGAAACTAGAGTATAATTTCTTATCATATGGATCTGCTAATGACAATTATGGAAATTTTTCAAGTGGGGGATAATATTTTGGGAGTGGTTCAAAAGTTTCTGTTCCTTGCCATCAGATTAGTTGCATTTTTTGTGTGAATTTTACTTGAATAAATACTGCTGGTTTTTATTTCATGAGCATTGCATGACAGGCACTTAAAGAATTCTCTTAAAATTCTTTTTGAGTGTTTCACTTTCACCATGTTACTACATTGCAGATTAATCACTTCAAATTTAAGCTAGGTGAAAGGTCCTCAGTTGCACAGCCAAACTCATTTTAAAATATGGAGATGTCTTTTGAATTTAATTTAAGGTTTGAAAATTGCTACATGAGCTGTAGTTTGAATTTGGGAGATATGTCTGCTGAAAATTTGTGTAGAAATGGATATCTCACTTTTTGTCTTAGTTTTGACAGTGTGTACATCTTGACATTACTTGAATCAGACAGTGATAATTGGCATCTCAATAGACTTAACTGCAGTACTTCTCACATAAGTACTGTTTGCCTTGTAGAGTAAAGGATGAATTCACTAAGAAACATCAAGACTGCAGCAAAAGCCAAATTTCTAAATCTTTCATTATTTGTTAAGAGTGGTTGAGAGTCTTTTTTGTTAAAAAAAAAAATTTCATTCTAGAACCTGTGCTTACAAATACCAGTAAAATTTTACTGCTGTAAACTACTGAACTGTTCTGTGGTAAGGCAAGCCAAGAGACTCAGACAGATTTTATTTTCAACAAAAATTCATGAAATTAAAGATGGTCTTACACCCATACAAATAAATGAAATTCAGTGTTGACTCTGCTGAATGAATACACGTGATACTCACATGCTAATTAATAATACAGTCAATGAATGACTATATTGGTATAAACATACTGTATTTCACAAGCTTTGTAAATCTTCCTCAGTCTTTTTCTGTTTCACATATACCATTACCGTGGGAAGTTAACATTTTAGCAGATTCCACCCACGTTGTACCAACGTAGTGTTTTCTCAACTTCCTTGAAAATATTTGCTTCTGTAGTTGTTATATGCACGTTGTTTTTTAGTCACTAAAAACTTGATGTTGACACAGCCTAAGCAACTGCTTAGCAGCAACATTATCTCTAGCAACTCATCATGGACCAGGAAAAATGAGTCATTTTTGTGTTTATTTTCTTATTGTGGTAAATATATATGACAAAATCTGCCATTGAGTTACTTATGAGTGTATAATTGAGTAGCGTTAATTATATGCACAATATTCTATGATTATATTATAATCACCACTATTTCCAGTGCCATTTTATTTAACTTAGATTATCTCCAATGCTCTCAAGCCTTTTAATTTTTTCTTGCCAAAAGACTAATAGTTTTAAAGAAGTTCATTTTCTGTGTACGTATTTCTTTCAACTGCTGCAGTCGGCCATGTTTAAATGACCTTATTAAAGTTAAATGGCTTTCATTTCTTGTGTACCAAATGAACAGATTTCCCTGCTCCAGCTCTGGAATCAGCCATTTTGTTGAAGTTCAATTACGACTAGTGTTAAATGATATGTAGAGACTAAGGCTTGGGTGCTAAGTGTTTACTGTGTTAAGATATGTTGCTGCTCCCATCTCCTCACACTAAATAGAAGTAGAAATTACATACATGTATATATACATATGCTCATCTTCTTCCCTGCTGTATAAAAGTCTGTTATCTATACAAAAATTATGAGATGACAATGGCTGTAAGTGCAGTCCAGTACTTGAGTCTTATTTTTGTTTCCTGTCTTTTTTTTTTTGCTATTATTAATATACATGAGCAACATTATGGTTACTAGACACCCCCTATTATCAAGTCCCCACCACATACCCCATTGCAGTCACTGAGTCCATCAGTGTAGAAGGATGTTATAGAATCACTACTTGTCTTCTCTGTGTTATACTGCTTTCCCCATATCCCCCCACCCCATCACCACGCCCGCTACATTATGTGTGCTAATTGTAATAGCCCCTTTCCCCCCTTATCCCACCCTTCTCACCCATCTTCCCCAGTACCTTTCCCTTTGGTAACTGTTAGTCCATTCTTGGGTTCTGTGAGTCTGCTGCTGTTTGATTCCTTCAGTTTTTTCTTTGTTCTTATACTCCACAGATGAGTGAAATCATTTGGTACTTGGCTTTCTCTGCCTGGCTTATTTCACTGAGCATAATACCCTCTAGCTCCATCCATGTGGTTGAAAATGGTTGGATTTGTTTTCTTATGGCTGAATAACATTCCCTTGTGTATATGTACCACATCTTCTTTATCCATTCATCTACTGATGGACACATAGGTTGCTTCCATTTCTTGGCTACTGTAAATAGTGCTGCAATAGACATAAGGGTGCATATGTCTTTTTCAAACTGGGCTGCTGCATTCTTAGGGTAAATTCCTAGGAGTGGAATTCCTGGGTCAAATGGTATTTCTATTTTCAGTTTTTGAGGAACCTCCATACTGCTCTGCACAATGGTTGTACTAATTTACATTCCCACCAGCAGTGCAGGATGGTTCCCCTTTCTCCACATCCTCGCCAACATTTACTGTTGTGTGTCTTTTGGATGTTGGCCATCCTCACTGGTGTGAGGTGATATCTCATTGTGGTTTTAATCTGCATTTCTCTGATAACTAGTGATGTGGAGCATCTTCATGTGCCTGTTGGCCATCTGAATTTCTTCTGTGGAGAAGTGTCTGTTAGCTCCTCTGCCCATTTTTTAATTGACTTATTTGCCTTTTGTATGTTGAGGTGCATGAGCTCTTTATATAATTTGGATGTCAAGCCCTTCTCAGATATGTCATTTATGAATATATTCTCCCATACTGTAGGAAGTCTTTTTGTTCTAATGATGGTATCCTTTGCTGTACAGAAGCTTTTTAGTTTGATATAGTCCCACTTGTTCATTTTTGCTTTTGCTTCCCTTGCCTGGGGAGACATGTTCATGAAGAAGTTGCTCATGTTTATTATACCCAAGAGCATTTTGCCTATATTTTTTTCTAAGAGTTTTATGGTTTCATGACTTACATTCAGGTCTTTGATCCATTATGAGTGTACTTTGGTGTATGGGGTTAGACAGTAATCCAGTTTCACTCTCTTAAACGTAGCTATGTACTTTTGCCAACACCAGTTGTTGAAGAGGCTGTCATTTCCCCACTGTATATCCATGGCTTCTTTTTCGTAATGTTAATTCAGCATATATGCTTGGGTTTATATCTGGGCTCTCTATTCTGGTCCACTGTTCTGTGGGTCTATTCTTGTGCCAGTACCTAATTGTCTTGATTACTGTAGCTTTGTAGTAGAGCTTGAAGTCAGGGAGCATAGTCCCCCCTGCTTTATTCTTCCTTCTCAGGATTTGTTTGGCTATTCGGAGTCTTTCGTGGTTCCTTATGAATTTTAGAACTATTTGCTCTAATTCATTGAAGAATGCTGTTGGTAATTTGATAGGGATTGCTTTGAGTCTGTAGATTGCTTTAGGCAGGATGGCCATTTTGACAATATTTATTCTACCTAGCCAAGAGCATGGGATGAATTTCCATTTATTAGTGTCCTTTTTAATTTCTCTTAAGCATGTCTTGTAGTTTTCAGGGTATAGGTCTTTCACATCCTTGGTTAGGTTTATTCCTACGTGTTTTATTCTTTTTGATGCAATTGTGAATGGAATTGTTTTCCTGATTTCTTGTTCTACTAGTTCATCATTAGTGTACAGGAATGCCACAGATTTTGCGTATTAATTTTGTATCCCACAACTTTGCTGAACTCAGATATCAGATCTAATAGTTTTGGAGTGGATTTTTGAGGGTTTTTGTGTACAATATCATGTCATCTGCAAAGAGGGACAGTTTGAATTCTTCCTTGCCAATCTGGATGCCTTTTAGTCTTTGTGTTGTCTGATTGCCGTGGCTAGGACCTCCAGTACTCTGTTGTATAAATGTGGGGAGAGTGGGCAACCTTGTCTTGTTTCCGATCTTAAAGGAAAAGTTTTCCACTTCTCACTGTTAAGTATGATGTTGGCTGTGGGTTTGTCATATATGGCCTTAATTATGTTGAGGTACTTGCCCTCTATAACCATTTTGTTGAGTTTTTATCAAGAATGGATATTGAATTTTGTCAAATGCTTTTTCAGCATCTATGGAGATAATCATGTGGTTTTTGTTCTTCTCTTTGTTGATGTGATGGATGATGTTGATCGATTTTCTAATGTTGTCCCATGCTTGCATCCCAGAGATGAATACCACTTGATCATGGTGAATGACCCTCTTCATGTGTTTTTGAATTCGGTTTGTTAATATTTTGTTGAGTATTTTTGCATCTATGTTCATCAGGGATATTGGTCTGTAATTTTCTTTTTTTGTTGTGTCTTTTTCTGGTTTTGGTATTAGAGTGACGTTGGCCTCATAGAATGAGTTTGGGAGTATTCCCTCCTCTTCTACTTTTTGGAAAACTTAATAAGAATGGGTATTTGGTCTTCACTAAATGTTTGATAAAATTCAGCAGTGAAACCATATATGGTTCAGGCATTTTTTTCTTAGGGAGTTTTTTGTTTACCAGTTTAATTTCTTTGTTGGTAATTAGTCTTAATTCAGATTTTCTGTTTCTTCCTTGGTCAGCCTTGGAAGGTTTTATTTTTCTAGGTTTTCCGTTTCCTCTAGGTTTTCCAGTTTGTTTACCATATAATTTTTCATAGTGTTCTCTCATAATTCTTTGTATTTCTGTGGTATTCATAGTACTTTTTCCTTTCTCGTTTCTGATTCTCTTTTATGTGTGTAGACTGTCTTTTTTTCTTGATAAGTCTGGCTAGGGGTTATCTATTTTGTTTATTTCCTGGAAGAACCAGCCCCTGCTTTCATTGATTCTTTCTGTTGTTTTATTCTTCTCAATTTTATTTCTGCTTTAATATTTATTATGTCCTCCTTTTATTGACTTTGGGCCTCATTTGTTCTTCCTTTTCTAGTTTAATTAATTGTGAGTTTAGACCTGTCATTTGGGATTTTTCTTCTTTCCTGAGGTAGGCCTGTATTGCAATATGTTTCCCTCTTAGCACAGCTTTTGCTGCATCCCACAGATTTTGTAGGTTTAATTATTGTTGTCATTTGTCTCCATATATTGCTTGATCTCTGTTTTTATTTGGTCATTGATCCATTGATTATTTAGGAGCATGTTATTAAGCCTCTGTGTGTTTGTGGGCTTTTTCGTTCTCTTTGTGTAATTTATTTCTAGTTTCATACCTTTGTGATCTGAGAAGCTGGTTGGTACAATTGCAATATTTTTAATTTACTGAGGTTCTTTTTGTGGCCTAATATATGATCTATTCTTGAAAATGTTCCATGTGCACCTGAGAAGAATGTGTATCCTATTACTTTTGGATGGAGTGTTTTGTAGATGTCCGTAAGGTCCAACTGTTCTAATAATGTTGTTCAGTTCCTCTGTGTCTTTATTCATTTTCTGTCTGGTTGATCTGTCCTTTGGAGTGAGTGATGTGTTGAAGTCTCCTAAAATAGGTGCATCGGACTCTATTTCCCCCTTTAATTCTTTTTTTATTTGTTTCACATATGTAGGTGGTCCTGTGTTGGGTGCATAGATATTTATAAGTAGTTACATCCTCTTGTTGGACTAACCCTTTTATCATTATGTAATGTCCTTCTTTGTCTCTTTTAACTTTCTTTGTTTTGAAGTTTATTTTGTCTGATACAAGTACTGCATGCAACTCCTGCTTTTTCTCACTATTAGTTGCATGAAATATCTTTTTCTATCCCTTTACTTTCAGTCTGTGTATGTCTTTGGGTTTGAAGTGAGTCTCTTGTAGGCAGCATGTAGACGGGTCTTGTTTTTTTATCCATTCATTAACTCTGTCTTTTGGTTGATGCGTTCAGACCATTTACATTTAGGGTGACTATCAATAGGTATGTACTTACTGCCATTGCAGGCTTAAATTTGTGGTTACCAAAGGTTGAAGGCCAATTCCCTTACTATCTAACACTCTGATTTAACTTACTTTGTATATTATTACAAACTCAACCTAAAGTTTTTTTTTTCCCCCTCCTTTTTGTTCCTCCTCTATTCTTTGTATGTTATGAATCATATTCTGTACTCTTTGTCCTCCCTTGAATGATACCTGTTTAGCCTTAGGAATACTTCCATCTATAGGAATCCCTCCAAAATGCCTTGTAGAGGTGGTTTGTGGGAGGTAAATTCTCTCAGCTTTTGCTTATCTGAGAATTGTTTAACCCCTCCTTCAAACTTAAATGATAGCCTTGCCAGGTAAAGTATTCTTTTGGTTCAAGTCCCTTCTGCTTCATTGCACTAAATATATCATGCCACTCCGTTCTGGCCTGTAAGGTTTCTGTTGAGAAGTCTGATGATAGCCTGATGGATTTTCCTTTGTATGTGATATTTTTTCTCTCTCTACCTGCTTTTAAAAGTCTGTCTTTATCTTGATCTTTGCCATTTTAATTATTATATGCCTTGATGTTGTCTTCCTTGGGTCCCTTGTGTTTGGGATATCTGTGCACCTCCATGGCCTAAGAGACTATCTCTTTCCCCAGATTGGGGAAATTTTCAGCAGTTACCTCCTCAATGACACCTTCTATCCTTTTTTCACTCTCTTTTTTTTCTTGTACCCCTAAAATGCGAATATTGTTCCGTTTGGACAGGTCACACAGTTCTCTCAATATTCTTTCATTCTTAGAGATCCTTTATTCTTTCTGTGCCTCAGCTTCTTTGTATTCCTCTTCTCTAATTTCTATTCCATTTACCATCTCTTCTACTACATCTCATCTGCTTTTAAGTCCCTCCAGTGTGTGTTGCCTTCCAGATATGGTATTTCTTAATGATTAAATCTCCATCTTAAATTTGTTCCTGAGGTCTTGAATATTTTTCTGTACCTCCATAAGCATGTTTGTAATTTTTATTTTGAACTCTCTTTCTGGAAGATTTGTGAGTTCAGTCTCATTTGACCCTCTTTTTGGGGTTTGTGAGATTTTGGTCTGAACCATGTTCTTTTGACCTTTCATATTTCTGTGTGGTGCCCACTTGTGTGCAGAAACTCCAGTCTGTGGAGTTGTTTCAGCCCCAAGAGTGGGGTTGTTGGATGTAGGGGAGCGGAGCTGGTCCCTGGCGGGAGGAAACATCTGTTTCCTGCTTCCAGTCTGCAGTGCCTGTCTCCAGTGTCAGAGGCAGTGGGCCAAGCACACACCGGTAATCTTATGTGCTTTGCTTCTGTAGCTGTTGTAGGCGGGGCCTCCCTCTGGCTGGCCTGATGCCTGCAGAGTCACTGCAGGTTTGCGAGCAGGTGCCTGCAGGCCAGTACAAAGGCTAGGCTGGCTGTGTGTCACAGTGGGGGCCTCGGAGCTGAGTAGGCAGTCAGTTGGATGGAGCACCTGTAGGTCCTCAACGTTCCCAACCAGCTGAGCCAGTGCGCCCAGGCAACCTTGTCCAGCTCTCCCTTCTCCCGCACAGCAAGCTCCATGCAAACCCCACCTCTTCACCAGCCCTCTCGCTGCCAGGAAGCCTTTGAGACTCCCTGCCTTTCCTCTGACACAGAGCCGCCAGGTTGGATCCCCTCCTCCACAAATGGCCAGAATATCAATTTCGCAAGCACTCTGCCTGTCCAAGCTCCTCAACGTCCAGAGCACCACACACTATAGGATTCTGTTCACAAAGCAGATGTCCAGTGGTAGGTGTCCAGCAGTCCCAGGCTTTCACCCCCTTCTGTGCTCCATTTCTCTTCCTCCTGCTGGTGAGCTGCAGTTGGGGACGGGCTTGGGTCCTGCCAGGGTAAGGCCTTCATACGTTAGTTACCCTGTTTCTTGAGGTCTGCTCTGTTCGTGGGGTCTGTATTCTTTCTGGTTCAGCCTTCTTTCTTGTTGCTGTCTGAAGGTTAGTTGTATTTATTAACTGTATTTTTGTACAATTTGTAGTTTTGGGAGGAGCTCTCCGTCTCACCTCTCACGTCGCCATCTTGAATGTTTTCTCTCTCTTTATATTTGAAACTTAACTTCTGGCAGTGACAAACCTACTCCCATCTTGTCCTTTTATGTGTGTTCTTATTTGATTAATCCTATAATTAATCTATTACCATTCTTTTCCATATTCTCTCACATAGTCTGGACTACATCCCTTCTTGAGGTTGTCCTTCCACATAAAATTTAAACAAAACACAACTAAAAGCAATAATTAGTATCTTTTAGAGATAACCTGGACTGCCCACTCAGTAATCTCAGTCTACTGTATCCTGTTTTGGTATGTATTAAAGATTCAGAAATGAAAAAAGAGAAATAAATACCTTTGAGATAAGGCAACTGAATGAAAGTGAAAGTGTGAAACGAGGAACGATCAAAAGTGGGCATTGATGGAAGTGGAACCTCTTGTGAGCCAAGAGCAATACAAAGATGGGAATAATTTTCTTATGGTAGAGTTGAAAGAGCTTCAGGTGTAGCTGTCAAGCTAATACCTTTTTTTCTTTTTATTTGAATGTTACTTATGTGTCACTGTTCTGCCTTCCCTTCCTTAGGGACCTCTTACCTGAACAAGCTTAACTTCTGTATTATACTGACATTATTCCCCTGTTTACCAATTGAGTATGACATAAATTGGTGTTTAGAAGTGTGTTGGTGTAGGACAGGTTATACTAGTACTTTTATGCTATTATTGGTAGGTTTCTTGTTTTCTTCTCTTTCATACATGGTCACCTGTTTCCACTGAAATATTATTTCATTTATTACAAACCAGTTTTTTATGTTGGACTAAATTTAAAGCTATATAACATAATATGCCTCATTGTGTTTCCAAAGAACAGGGGACATTCTTTTATATAACCACAGAAGATTTTATCTAGACCAGAACATCTAACATCTTTGATGCTTTTGAAAACTAACCAGCTTTTTGTCCATTGTCAAATTGGGCTTTGTATGCTTTCTCGTTATTAATATCATTTAAAAATATATTTTGGTGAAATTCACATAACAAAAAATTTACTATCTTAATGTGATATTTCATAGTAAGTGTATTTTCATTGTACAGTAAATCTCCAAAACTTTTCCAGCTTATAAAACTGAAACTCTGTACCCATTTGTCTTGCAAATGAGTTTTAGCTCCAGGCACGTTCGCTATAGATTCATTGTGACCAAAGAAATTTACAGCAAAGGGTTCTTGGCGTGAAAAGGTTATACCCAACTTTATTTCCAGGTGGCAGGTCAGTCACTAAATCCCGTTCACTCAGAGTGAGTCTGTGTTATCACTGGTGCTTCGCATGCAGCAAGTCGGTCCCTACCTCTGGGCCTCTCTGCACAGCCATCCCGCACAGCCGTCCTCTGGGCCTCTGTCCTTGGCGCTGCCACCACTCCAGCCTCTGCTCCACTGTCCTCCAGCCTTGCAGCCCCCGCCACCCCGTCTGGAGCAGAGCACTGGGCGGAACTCTTTATATTAACACAGTAATAGCTTATTGCCTAAAGGTGTGGAAGCGGTAGCATAGCAATAGGCCATTTACATTTAAGTTCAGTGAGGCTCCTGGCCATAGGAACCCCACTTTATCCACACCATTAAAGAAAAATTCTCCATTTATCCTCTTCTCCTAGCCCCTAGCAACCACCATTCCACTTAATTAATGAAATTTTGACTTCTCTAGATACCTTATATAAGTGGTGTCATACACTCTTTCTCTTTCTGTGACTGGCTTGTCATTTAGCCTGATGTGCTTAAAATTCATGTCAGATTTGATTTCCTTTCTTTTTAAGGCTGACTCTATTCCATTGTAGGCTTCTAATGTCAGGTTAGCTCCCTGTGCACTAGGTGAAACTTCAAATCGGGGAGGGGAGGGTTCTTGACTTTAAACAAGAAAGAAATGTTGAGCGGGTCAGACAAGTGTAGGCAAGGAAGGAATTCATTAAAACAAGAGTAGCATCTAATGGCAGCAGTCGTGTGCAGGCAGCAAAGAGAAGGAAGAGCAGAGGGAGGACAGGGAAGTTCACTGAACTGTTCGGCCCAGGGCAAATCTTTTGCTAACTCCTAAAGCCAGAGACACCTGATATCTAGTGTCTTCCTGAATCCGCATGGCATGAGACCTAAGTCCCTCCCACCGCAGGATTTTGGGGAACGACAGAGCACTGGATGGAGTGAGATTATGTTCTGATAGCTTATAAAAGACAAACAGGAGAGTTCCAGGCAGGCTACTAAAGAGCATGATAGTACAGCTGCAGTCCTGTCTGGGTCACTCAGGTGCCAGCTACTTGCAAGTCAAAATCAGAGATCTCAGTAGTCCCTCCCTACATGTTTGAAGTAAAAAGAGTGTGAAGACTTGTACTAAAGTCCAGCAAATAGAATGAAATGGCAAGGTAACCAAAAACACTTCTACTGGAAAAGTGGAGAGACAAAACACAGTTAAGTTGAGCAGTAACAATTCTTTATTTCAGGCAAAAGTACACACTTGAAGAAAGGGGAGTGCTGGCAACCCCAAATAGGAGGTGTACTTTAGGGCTTAGAATTCTGTTTTTTTAAGGGTTTCAAGAATGGGGCAACAGGCTATGGGTGGTGGAGGCATAGGCTTGACAAATCGTCTCATAAATGTCTATCTCTTGTGGGAGACATTATGTTATCATCTGTAGTCTGTCCTCCAGATATTCTGTCATACAAACTTAACACAAGGAATTTATTGATCCTGTTATTCTCTACGATAGTGGTTATCCTTGAGCAGTGGGGCATATCATTTAGGAGTGCTTGGCTTGCCTTAAAATAGTCAGTTATTGTCTGATTACCATAAAGTATGTTAGTAATCTAACCCCTTTTACTTACTGGTTTTTAAAATGGAATGAATCTTTTTTTTTTTCTTTTTAATGGAATGAATCTTAACCTCAGATGGATTGAGTCTCTTTTTGTTCTTACTATTCTTTTCTGTATCAACATTTTTAGGTATAGGCAAGAAAAATTAATCATAATGCTTGTCCCATGTCCCTACCCCTACCTCAACAACAAATTTTTGTTCATCAGTTTGTCTGTCAGCATACACTTAATGTTTCCCTGTTTAGGCTATTATTAATAATGCTTGTGTGAACATTTTCGCACAAGTTTTGGTCTGGACACACACTTGCATTGTTCTTGGATGTAGACTTGGGAGAGAAATTGCTGGTTGATAACAGTAATTTTATGTGTAACATCAAGGAAGTGCCAAATTGTACTTGAAAGTGGGTGTACCATTTCTTCTGTTCTCTCAAGTAAGATGTGAGATGCCTAGTTTGTATCACCAATTCCTGTCACGGTTCTTCATTTGATCATCTCATCAAAGTTGTGTTTAAAGTGGTCTCTCATTATGGTTTTGATTTGTCCCTGTTGGCTAATGATGTCGAGTATTTTTTCATGTGCTTCCTAGCCATATGTGTATCTTTGGAGCAGTGTCTAGTCACAGCCCTTGCTTGTATTTTTTTTTTAATATAATTTATTTTATTATCATTAATCTACAATTACATGTGCAATATTATGGTTATTAAACTACGCCTTCATCAGGACCCCCCCACCAACCCCATTACGGTCACTGTCCATCAGCGTAGTGAGATGCCATAGGATGACGACTTGTCTTCTCTGAGTTGTACTGCCCTCCCCGTGCCCCTCCCAACATTACATCTGCTAATCGTAATTCCCCCTTTTCCCTCTTATCCCTCCCTTCCCGCCCATTTTCCCTACTCCCTTTCAATTTGGTAACTATTAGTCCGTTCTTGGGTTCTGTGAGTCTGCTGCTGTTTTGTTCCGTCAGTATTTTCTCTTTGTTCTTATACTCCACATATGAGTGAAATCATTTGATACTTGTCCTTTTCGGCTTGGCTTATTTCACTGAGCATAATACCCTCTAGCTAAATCCATGTTGTTGCAAATGGTAGGATCTGTTTTCTTCTTATGGCTGAATAATATTCCATTGTGTATATGTACCACATCTTCTTTATCCACTCATCTACTGATGGACATTGAGGTTGCTTCCATTTCTTGGCTATTGTAAATAGTGCTGCGATAAACATAGGGGTGCATCTGTCCTTTTCAAATTGGGCTGCTGCATTCTTAGGGTAAATTGCTGGGAGTGGAATTCCTGGGTCAAATGGTATTTGTATTTTGAGTTTTTTGAGGAACCTCCATACTGCTTTCCACAATGGTTGAACTAATTTGCAGTCCCACCAGCAGTGTAGGAGGGTTCCCTTTTCTCCACAACCTCGCCAACATTTGTTGTTGTTTGTGTTTTGGATGTTGGCCATCCAAACTGGTGTGAGGTGATATCTCACTGTGATCTTAATCTGCATTTCTCTGATGATTAGCGATGTGGAGCATCTTTTCAGGTGCCTGTTGGCCATCTGAATTTCTTCTTTGGAGAAGTGTCTCTTCATGTCCTCTGCCCATTTCTTAATTGGATTATTTGCTTTCTGTTTGTTAAGGTGCATGAGTTCTTTATATATTTTGGATGTCAACCCTTTATCAGATACGTTTTTTATGAATACATTCTCCCATACTGCAGGATGTCTTTTTGTTCTACTGATGGTGTCCTTTGCTGTACAGAAGCTTTTCAGTTTGATATAGTGCCACTGGTTCATTTTTGCTTTTGTTTCCCTTGCCCGGGGAGATACGTGCATGAAGAAGTTACTCATGTTTCTGTCCAAGAGATTTTTGCCTATGTTTTTTTCTAACACTTTTATCGTTTCATGACTTACATTCAAGTCTTTGATCCACCTTGAGTTTACCTTTGTGTATGGGGCTAGACAGTAGTCCAGTTTCAGTCTCTTACATGTAGCTGTCCAGGTTTTCCAACACCAGCTGCTGAAGAGGCTGTCATCTCCCCATTGTATATCCAAGGCACTTTTATCAAATATTAATTGACTGTATATGTTTGGGTTAATGTTTGGATTTTCTCTTCTGTTCCACTGGTCTGTGGGCCTGTTTTTGTGCCAGTACCAAATTGTCTTGATTACTGTGGCTTTGTAGTAGAGCTTGAAGTCAGGCAGCATAATTCCCCCTATGTTATTCCTCCTTCTCAGGATTGATTTGGCTATTCGGGGTCTTTTGTGGTTCCATATGAATTTTAGAATTATTTGTTCCAATTCATTGAAGAAAGCTGTTGGTAGTTTGATAGGGATTGCATTGACTCTGTAGATTGCTCTAGGTAGTATCGCCATTTTGACAATATTTATTCTTCCTAGCCAGGAGCATGGGATGCATTTCCATTTGTTAGTGTCCTCTTTAATTTCTCCTAGGAGTGTCTTGTAGTTTTCAGAGTACAGGTCTTTCACTTCCTTCATTAGGTTTATTCCTAGGTATTTTATTCTTTTTGATGCAATTGTGAATGGAATTGTTTTTCTGATTTCTCTTTCTGTTAGTTCATCATTAGTGTATAGGAAAGCAACAGATTTCTGTGTGTTAATTTTGTATCCTGCACCTTTGCTGAATTCAGATATTAGTTCTAGTAGTTTTGGAATGGAATCTTTAGGGTTTTTTATATACAGTATCATGTCATCTGCAAATAGTGACAATTTGACTTCTTCTTTACCAATCTGGATGCCTTGTATGTCTTTGTTTTGTCTGATTGCCGTGGCTAGGACCTCCAGTACTATGTTGAATAACAGTGGAGAGAGTGGGCATCTCTGTCTTGTTCCCGATCTTAGATGAAAAGCTTTCAGCATCTCGCCGTTAAGTATGATGTTAGCGGTGGGTTTGTCATATATAGCCTTTATGATGTTGAGGTACTTGCCGTCTATACCCATTTTGTTGAGAGTTTTAATCAGGAATGGATGCTGAATTTTGTCAAATGCTTTTTCAGCATCTATGGAGATGATCATGTGGTTTCTGTTCTTTTTTTGTTGATGTGGTGGATGATGTTGATGGATTTTCGAATGTAGTACCATCCTTGCATCCCTGGGATGAATCCCACTTGATCATGGTATGGTGTATGATCCTCTTGATGTATTTTTGAATTCGGTTTGCTAATATTTTGTTGAGTATTTTTGCATCTACGTTCATCAGGGATATTGGTCTGTAATTTTCTTTTTTGGAGAGGTCTTTGCCCGGTTTTGGTATTAGAGTGATGCTGGCTTCATAGAATGAGTTTGGAAGTATTCCCTCCTCTTCTATTTTTTGGAAAACTTTAAGGAGAATCGGTGTTATTTCTTCTCTATATGTCTGGTAGAATTCAGAGGTGAATCCATCAGGCCCGGGGGTTTGTTCTTGGGTAGTTTTTTGATTACCAATTCGATTTCGTCGCTGGTGATTGGTCTGTTTAGTTTTTCTGTTTCTTGCTTGGTCAGTCTTGGAAGGTTGTATTTTTCTAAGAAGTCGTCCATTTCTTCTATGTTTTCCAGCTTGTTAGCATATAGATTCTCATAATATTCTCTTATGATTCCTTGTATTTCGGTGGAGTCCGTTGTGATTGGTCCTTTCTCGTTTCTGATTGTGTTTATGTGTGTAGATTCTCTTTTTCTCTTAATGAGTCTGGCTAGGGGTTTATCTATTTTGTTTATTTTTTCAAAGAACCAGCTCTTGGGTTCACTGATTTTTTTCGATTGTTTTATTGCTCTCAGTTTTATTTATTTCTTCTCTAATCTTTATTATGTCCCTCCTTCTGGTGACTTTGGGCCTCATTTGTTCTTCTTTTTCCAATTTCCGTAATTGTGTGTTTAGACTATTCATTTGGGAATGTTCTTCCTTCTTTAAATAGGCCTGGTTTGCAATATACTTTCCTCTTAGAACTGCCTTTGCTGCGGCCCACAGAAATTGTGGCTTTGTGTTGTTGTTGTCATTAGTCTCCATATATTCTTTGATTTCTGTTTTGATTTGGTCATTAACCCATTGATTAATTAGGAGAGTGTTGTTAAGTCTCCATGTATTTGTGAGCCTTTTTGATTTATTTCTAAAATTCATTTCTAGTTTTATACCTTGGTGATCTGAGAAGTTGGTTGGTGGGATTTCAATATTTTTGAAATTACTGAGGTTCTTTTTGTGGCCTAGTATGTAGTCTATTCTGGAAAATGTTCCATGTGCACTTGAGAAGAATGTGTACCCTGTTGCTTTTGGGTGTAGAGTTCTGTAGATGTCTGTTAGGTCCATCTGTTCTAGTGTGTTGTTCAGTGCCTCTGTGTCTTTACTTATTTTCTGTCTGGTTGATCTGTCCTCTGGAGTGAGTGGTGTGTTGAAGTCTCCTAAGATGAATACATTGCTGTCTATTTCCTCCTTTAATTCTGTTAGTGTTTGTCTCACATATGCTGGCGCTCCTGTGTTGGGTGCATATATATTTGTAATGGTTATATCTTCTTGTTGGACTGACCCCTTTATCATTATGTAATGTCCTTTTTTATCTTTTGCTACTTTCTTCGTTTTGAAGTCTATTTTGTCTGATACAAGTACTGCAACACCTGCTTTTTTCTCTTTGTTGTTTGCATGAAATATCTTTTTCCATCCCTTTACTTTTAGTCTGTGTATATCTTTGGATTTGAGGTGCGTATCTTGTAGGCAGCATACAGATGGGTCTTGCTTCTTTATCCATTCTGTTACTCTGTGTCTTTTGATTGGTGCATTCAGTCCATTTACATTTAGGGTGGTTATCGATAGATATGTACTTATTGCCATTGCTGGCTTTAGATTCGTGGTTACCAAGGGTTCAAGGGTTGCTTGTTTACTATCTAACAATCTAACTTAACTTTCTTGTTACGTTTTTGTAAAGACAGTCTGATGTTTCTTTATTTCTCTCCCTTCTTATTCCTCCTTCTCCATTCTTTCTGTAATAGGTGTTTTATTCTTTGCCTTTAGTTAGTATTTGGATGGTCTGCTTTCTTTGCTATGATTTTATTTTCTCTGGTGACATCTTTTTAGCCTTAGGTGTGCTTCCATCTAGAGCAGTCCATTTAAGATATCCTGTAGTGGTGGTTTATGAGAGGCAAACTCTCCCAACTTTCGTTTGTCTGGAAATGGTTCAATCCCTCCATCATATTTAAATGATAATCGTGCTGGATACAATATTCTTGTTTCGAGGACCTGCTGTTTCATAACGTTAAATATATCATGCCATTGTCTTCTGGCCTGTAAGGTTTCTGTTGAGAAATCTGATGATAGTCTGATGGGTTTTCCTTTGTAGGTGATCTTTTTTCTCTCTCTAGCTGCCTTTAATACCCTGTCTTTGTCTTTGATCTTTGCCATCTTAATTATTATGTGTCTTTGTGTTGTCTTCCTTAGGTCCCTTGTGTTGGGAGATCCGTAAGCTTCGTTGGACTGCGAGACTCCTTTTTTCCCCAGCGAGGGAAAGTTTTCAGCAATTATTTCTTCAAAGACACTTTCTATCCCTTTTTCTCTCTCTTCTTCCTGTGGT
Organism: Smutsia gigantea; assembly: GCA_032199065.1. NCBI lineage: Eukaryota > Metazoa > Chordata > Mammalia > Pholidota > Manidae > Smutsia > Smutsia gigantea. The sequence goes on along the minus strand of JAVSCE010004939.1, from coordinate 87,038 downwards.
ACTCCTATAATGCGAATATTGTTCCGTTTGGATTGGTCACACAGTTCTGTTAATATTCTTTCATTCCTAGCAATCCTTTTATCTCTCTCTGCCTCAGCTGCTCTGTACTCCTGTTCTTTGTTTTCTATTCCATTAACAGTCTCTTGCATCTCATCCATTCTGCTGTTAAGCCCTTCGATCGCTTGTCTGATTTCTGCCTTGTCTTTCCTCAGTTCCCTCACTTCCTCCCTCAGCTCTTGCACATTTCTCTGTGGGTCCGTCAGCATGGTTATGACTTTTATTCTGAATTCTTTTTCAGGAAGACTGTGCATTTCCATCCCTTCACACTCCCTTTCTGGGGTTGTCTGGTTGAATTTGGTCTGAACCATATTCCTCTGTCTTTTCAAGGCTATAGAATTGGTTACTCATAGCTGCCACGTATGTCAGCTGGGCTCTTTAAGACTTTAAAGGGAGAAGAATATAAAAGAGAAAAAAGAAAGAAAAGAAAAAACAAAAACAAAACAAAAAACAAAACAAAACAAAAGAAACGCCCACCGGACGTAGATTCTGTGGGAATGCTGTAGGTGGGACTACTGCCCCACTACTCCACAGCTGTGACTGCGCTGCTCCGCAGGGCCCTTTATCGCTCTGGCAGGGGTGGGGACGAATAGGAGGTTGTTGATCTCAGTGAGAAGTGTAAGTAAGGCTACGCTTCCTCAGTCGCCCGCTAAGGTGTCTGAAACTTCCCAGGACTGCCAGCCTGCTGGGCTAAGTGTGCTGGGGCGATCCGGCTCCTCCACTGGGCTCCTGTCTCTCTAAGACCGCTGAAGAAAGCACGTGCTTTTTTTTTTTTCTCCTTCCCGGGCGCCGGCTGCAGGCACCCTGGCGCGTTCCCTGCTCAGATCCTGCCCCTCTGTCTCTCCAATCTCCGCTGCAGTGCGCAATGTGGGTCAGCACTCCCCGCGCAGATCTTGGGGGCTGGCTACTTTGCGACGTGTACTTCCACTCCCTCCCGGTCTGAATCCTCTCCTCCCGCTGTGCGCTGGGGTGTGGGTGTGCTCGGGTCCCGCCGGGTCGCGGCTCCGTATCCTACCTGCCTGTTGGGGTGCCGAGTCCTCTCGGGTGTAGCTGCACGCTGTGTGCTTTCCTGTGTACTCTCGTCTCTCTTTTAGGAATAGGTGTATTTGCTGTGTTTTCATAGATAAATATAGTGTTGGGAGGAGATTTCTGCCGCCCTGCCCTGCTCACAGCCCCATCTTCCCGGAAGTCGGCTTGTATTTTTAATTAGATTATTTGTCTTACTCCGTTGTAATGTTCTTGATACATTCAGATACAAGTCCGTTATGATTTCCAAATATTTCCTCCCATTCTGGAAGTTCTTTTTTTCACTCTCTAAATAGTATCCTTTGATGCACACAAGACTTAATTTTGACGTAGCCCGTCTTATTTATTTTTCCTCTTGTTACTTGCACTTTGGGCATTGTATATAACCAATAATTTTAATGTAGAGTCATGTGTTTTTCCAAGAGGGGTTATCTTTTTATTGTGCTGATTTTGCATGTCTAGGGTTTTTTAAGCCCAATGTCTCTGTAATATGAAAGGAAAATACAAGCTTTTCTTAACTTCTATGTACACTTTAGGAAATAGTTTCTTTTTAAGTTAGATTTTCTCTTGAAAGTTAATTTTATTTCATTAAAGAAAGAACAGTTCAAGCATGTCGCCGTATGAGGCAAATCATTGAGACCTTGGTGGGAGAAGCTTCTGTTATCTGTGTTTCAAAAACTAATTCCTTTTCATTGTGGGTTTTTTGTTTTCTTTTTCTGTTTCCAGTTAGTGAAGGACATGTTGATTAGAGGTCTCTAGACGGGAAACTATTGACTTTATATTTTGGTTTGTGACTAAGGAGCCCTAGTTGATCATTAGCCAGTCCAGGACTGATTGTCTTATAACATTTGATCTTATAAATGGTATTTATTGATGTTCCATATTCAAAGTAAACTCTTCAATGTATTAAATATGAGGTATTAAGAACATATGTATTGGGACTTCCGGGAAGATGGCGGTGTGAGCAGGGCGGCAGAAATCTCCTCCCAACACTATATTTATCTACGAAAACACAGAAAATACATCTATTCCTAAAAGAGAGACGAGAATACACAGGAAAGCTCACAGCGTGCAGCTACACCCGAGAGGACTCGGCACCCCAAGAGGCGGGTAGGATACGGAGCCGCGACCCAGCGGGACCCGAGCACTCCTGCACCCCAGCGCACCGGCGGGAGGGGAGGATTCAGAGGTGGGAGGGAGTGGAAGTACACCTCGCGAAGAAGCCAGCCCCGGTGATCTGTGCGGGGAGCGCTGACCCACATTGCGCAGTGCAGTGGAGATTGGAGAGACAGAGGGGCAGTATCTGAGCAGGGAACGCGCCAGGGTGCTTGCAGCCGGCTTCCCGGAAGGAAAAAAAAGAAAAGTGTGCTCTTTCTTCAGTGGTCTTAAAGAGACAGGAGCCCAGCGGAGGAGCCGGATCGCCACAGCACACTCAGCCCAGCAGGCTGGGAGTCCTGGGGAGTTACTGACACCTTAGCTGGCGACTGAGGAAGCGTAGCCATACTTACCCTTCTCACTGAGATCAACAGCCTCCTATTCGTACCCCCCCCGGCCAGAGCGATAAAGGGCCCTGCGGAGCGGCACAGTCACAGCTGTGGAATAGTGGAGCAATCGCGCCACCCAGAGCATTCCCACAGAATCTACGTACGGTGGGCATTTTTTTTGTTTTTTTTGTTTTTTGTTTTGTTTTTGTTTTTTCTTTTCTTTCTTTTTCTTTTCTCTCTTTTTTTCTTTCTCTCTTTTTAAAGTCTTAAAGAGCGCAGCAATCAGACAACAGATAGACGGGCTTAACAGCACAATGGATGAGATGCAAGAGACTGTTAATGGAATAGAAAACTGAGAACAGGAGTACAGAGCAGCTGAGGCAGAGAGAGATAAAAGGATTGCTAGGAATGAAAGAATATTAACAGAACTGTGTGACCAATCCAATCGGAACAATATTGGCATTATACGAGTACCAGAGGAAGAGGAGAGAGAAAAAGGGATAGAAAGTGTCTTTGAAGAAATAATTGCTGAAAACTTTCCCTCGCTGGGGAAGGAAGTAGTCTCGCAGTCCACCGAAGCTCATGGATCTCCCAACACAAGGGACCAAAGGAAGACAACACCAAGACACATAATAATTAAGATGGCAAAGATCAAAGATAAAGACAGGGTATTAAAGGCAGCTAGAGAGAGAAAAAAGATCACCTACAAAGGAAAACCCATCAGACTATCATCAGATTTCTCAACAGAAACCTTACAGGCCAGAAGAGAATGGCATGATATATTTAACGTTATGAAACAGCAGGTCCTCGAACCAAGAATATTGTATCCAGCACGATTATCATTTAAATATGATGGAGGGATTAAACAATTTCCAGAAAAACGAAAGTTGAGAGAATTTGCGTCTCATAAACCGCCACTACAGGATATCTTAAATGGACTGCTCTAGATGGAAGCACACCTAAGGCTAAAAAGATGTCACCAGAGAAAATAAAATCATAGCAAAGAAAGCAGACCATCCAAATACTAACCAAAGGCAAAGAGTAAAACACCTATTACAGAAAGAATGGAGGAGGAGGAATAAGAAGGGAGAGAAATAAAGAAACATCAGACTCTGTTTACAAAAACGTAACAAGAAAGTTAAGTTAGATTGTTAGATAGTAAACAAGCAACCCTTGAACCCTTGGTAACCACGAATCTAAAGCCAGCAATGGCAATAAGTACATACCTATCAATAATCACCCTAAATGTAAATGGACTGAATGCACCAATCAAAAGACACAGAGTAACAGAATGGATAAAAAAGCAAGACCCATCTATATGCTGCCCACAAGAAACTCACCTCAAATCCAAAGATATACACAGACTGAAAGTGAAGGGATGGAAAAAGATATTTCATGCAAACAACAAAGAGAAAAAAGCAGGTGTTGCAGTACTTGTATCAGACAAAATAGACTTCAAGACGAAGAAAGTAGCAAAAGATAAAAAAGGACATTACATAATGATAAAGGGGTCAGTCCAACAAGAAGATATAACCATTATAAATATATATGCACCCAACACAGGAGCGCCAGCTTATGTGAGACAAATACTAACAGAATTAAAGGAGGAAATAGACAGCAATGTATTCATCCTAGGAGACTTCAACACACCACTCACTCCAGAGGACAGATCAACCAGACAGAAAATAAGTAAAGACACAGAGGCACTGAACAACACACTAGAACAGATGGACCTAACAGACATCTACAGAACTCTACACCCAAAAGCACAGATACACATTCTTCTCAAGTGCCCATGGAACATTTTCCAGAGTAGACCACATACTAGGCCACAAAAAGAACCTCAGTAATTTCAAAAATATTGAAGTCCTACCAACCAACTTCTCAGATCACCAAGGTATAATACTAGAAATAAATTTTAGAAAGAAATCAAAAAGGCTCACAAATACATGGAGTCTTAACAACACTCTCCTAATTAATCAATGGGTTAATGACCAAATCAAAACAGAAATCAAAGAATATATGGAGACTAATGACAACAACAACACAAAGCCAAAATTTCTGTGTTCCGCAGCAAAGGCAGTTCTAAGAGGAAAGTATATTGCAATCCAGGCCTATTTAAAGAAAGAAGAACATTCCCAAATGAATAGTCTAAACACACAATTACTGAAATTGGAAAAAGAAGAACAAATGAGGCCCAAAGTCACCAGAAGGGGGGACATAATAAAAATTACAGAAGAAATAAATAAAATTGAGAAGAATAAAACAATAAGAAAAAATCCATGAACCCAAGAGCTGGTTCTTTGAAAAAAATAAACAAAATAGGTAAACCCCTAGCCAGACTCATTAAGAGAAAAAGAGAATCTACACACATAAACACAATCAGAAATGAGAAAGGAAAAATCACGACGGACTCCACCGAAATACAAGGAATCATAAGAGAATGTTATGAGAATCTATATGCTAACAAGCTGGAAAACATAGAAGAAACGGACGACTTCTTAGAAAAATACAACCTTCCAAGACTGACCAAGCAAGAAACAGAAAAACTGAACAGACCAATCACCAGCGACGAAATCGAATTGGTAATCAAAAAACTACCCAGGAACAAAACCCCCGGGCCTGATAGATTCACCTCTGAATTCTACCAGACATATAGAGAAGAAATAACACCGATTCTCCTTAAAGTTTTCCAAAAAATAGAAGAGTAGGGAATACTTCCAAACTCATTCTATGAAGCCAGCATCACTCTAACACCAAAACCGGGCAAAGACCTCTCCAAAAAAGAAAATTACAGACCAATATCCCTGATGAACGTAGATGCAAAAATACTCAACAAAATATTAGCAAACCGAATTCAAAAATACATCAAGAGGATCATACACCATACCATGATCAAGTGGGATTCATCCCAGGGATGCAAGGATGGTACAACATTCGAAAATCCATCAACATCATCCACCACATCAACAAAAAGAAGAACAAAAACCACATGATCATCTCCATAGATGCTGAAAAAGCATTTGACAAAATTCAGCATCCATTCCTGATTAAAACTCTCAACAAAATGGGTATAGACGGCAAGTACCTCAGCATCATAAAGGCTATATATGACAAACTCACAGCTAACATCATACTCAACGGCGAGACGCGGAAAGCTTTTCATCTAAGATCGGGAACAAGACAGGGATGCCCACTCTCTCCACTGTTATTCAACATAGTATTGGAGGTCCTAGCCACAGCAATCAGACAAAACAAAGACATACAAGGCATCCAGATTGGTAAAGAAGAAGTCAAATTGTCACTATTTGCAGATGACATGATACTGTACGTAAAAAACCTTAACGATTCCATTCCAAAACTACTAGAACTAATATCTGAATTGAGCAAAGCTGCAGGATACAAAATTAACATACAGAAATCTGTTGCTTTCCTATACACTAATAATGAACTAACAGAAAGAGAAATCAGAAAAACAATTCCATTCACAGTTTCATCAAGAAGAATAAAATACCTAGAAATAAACCTAACGAAGGAAGTGAAAGACCTGTACTCTGAAAACAACAAGACACTCCTAAGAGAAATTAAAGAGGACACTAACAAATGGAAATGCATCCCATGCTCTTGGCTAGGAAGAATAAATATTGTCAAAATGGCAATACTACCTAAAGCAATCTACAGATTCAATGCAATCCCTATCAAACTACCAACAGCTTTCTTCGATGAACTGGAACAAATAATTCTAAAATTCATATGGAACCACAAAAGACCCCGAATAGCCAAATCAATCCTGAGAAGGAGGAATAAAACAGGGGGAAGGAATTACGCTCCCTGACTTCAAGTTCTTCTACAAAGCCACAGTAATCAAGACAATTTGGTACTGGCACAAAAACAGGCCCACAGACCAGTGGAACAGAAGAGAAAATCCAAACATTAACCCAAACATATACAGTCAATTAATATTTGATAAAAGTGCCTTGGATATACAATGGGGAGATGACAGCCTCTTCAGCAGCTGGTGTTGGAAAAACTGGACAGCTACATGTAAGAGAATGAAACTGGACTACTGTCTAGCCCCATACACAAAGGTAAACTCAAGGTGGATCAAAGACTTGAATGTAAGTTATGAAACGATAAAAGTGTTAGAAAGAAACATAGGCAAAAATCTCTTGGACATAAACATGAGTAACTTCTTCATGCACGTATCTCCCCGGGCAAGGGAAACAAAAGCAAAAATGAACCAGTGGCACTATATCAAACTGAAAAGCTTCTGTACAGCAAAGGACACCATCAGTAGAACAAAAAGACATCCTGCAGTATGGGAGAATGTATTCATAAAAAACGTATCTGATAAAGGGTTGACATCCAAAATATATAAAGAACTCATGCACCTTAACAAACAGAAAGCAAATAATCCAATTAAGAAATGGGCAGAGGACATGAAGAGACACTTCTCCAAAGAAGAAATTCAGATGGCCAACAGGCACCTGAAAAGATGCTCCACATCGCTAATCATCAGAGAAATGCAGATTAAGATCACAGTGAGATATCACCTCACACCAGTTTGGATGGCCAACATCCAAAACACAAACAACAACAAATGTTGGCGAGGTTGTGGAGAAAAGGGAACCCTCCTACACTGCTGGTGAGACTGCAAATTAGTTCAACCATTGTGGAAAGCAGTATGGAGGTTCCTCAAAAAACTCAAAATACAAATACCATTTGACCCAGGAATTCCACTCCTAGGAATTTACCCTAAGAATGCAGCAGCCCAATTTGAAAAGGACAGATGCACCCCTATGTTTATCGCAGCACTATTTACAATAGCCAAGAAATGGAAGCAACCTCAATGTCCATCAGTAGATGAGTGGATAAAGAAGATGTGGTACATATACAGAATGGAATATTATTCAGCCATAAGAAGAAAACAGATCCTTACCCTTTGCAACAACATGGATTTAGCTAGAGGGTATTAGGCTCAGTGAAATAAGCCAAGCCGAAAAAGACAAGTATCAAATGATTTCACTCATATGTGGAGTATAAGAACAAAGAAAAAATACTGAAGGAACAAAACAGCAGCAGACTCACAGAACCCAAGAACGGACTAATAGTTACCAAATTGAAAGGGACTGGGGAAAATGGGCGGGAAGTAGGGGATAAGAGGGAAAAAGGGGCATTACGATTAGCAGATGTAATGTTGGGGGGCACGGGGAGTGTAGTACCACTCAGAGAAGACAAGTAGTGATTCTATAGCATCTCACTACGCTGATGGACAGTGAGTGTAATGGGGTTGGTGGGGTGGAACTGATGATGGGGTAGTTTAATAATCGTAATATTGCCCACGTTATTGTAAATTAATGATAGTAAAATAAATTATATTAAAAGAAAGAACATATGTATTGTCTTACTACCGTGTTGGACAGTGACTGCAATGGGGCATGGGGGGAACTCGATAATAAGGTGAATGTAATAACCACGTTGTTTTTCTTGTGGAACCTTCATAAGAGTATATATCAGTGACACCTTTATAAATTAATTTACAAAAAAGAACACATGTATTGTATTTTACTCTTGTCTGTGTATGGTTTTTTTGGCAGATTGCACAACAGTTGGAAAATTAAGAGCTGTTTGTTGGGGCCATGCAAAACTTGGAGAAAATAACCTTGAACCATCTCTTGATTCACTTTTCTGTGGTCCTTCTGCCTCCAGAGTGCTATACTTAACAGAGGTTGGTGGTCTTTTCAAAACTATAATTTTTACATCATACAGTGATATGAAGAACATATTTATAAGATTGTGTAATAGTTTGAATTAGTTAACAGTTTCAAATTATTATGTGAAACAGTTAAGAATTTCTTAGTTACAATAAAGGAAATGGAAGTTATAGATTCATTTTTTAATACTCGTTAATACAGTTTTCACCCGACACCCCCTTTTCTTTCCAGGTAGTTTATGCCTTGTTAATGCCTGCTAGTGCATCTTTGGCAGCTGATTCCCTTGACTTTCAGCTTCAGTTCTTGAAAAGTGGTGGCTTATCCCTTGTACTGAATATGCTAACAAGAAATAACTTCCTGCCAAATACAGATACGGAAACTCGGAGGGTTGCTTACTTCAATAGTCTTAAAATAGCTAAACTGTTGTTAACTGCCATTGGCTATGGCTATATTCAAGCTGCAGCAGAAGCATGTCAGCCAGCTGTAGAAGGTGCAGATCCCATAAAAACGGTAATATTTTTAATCTTTAAAATGAGTTATGTTTAATACGTAATTTAAAAATTTTTAACTTCTCAGTGGCTCTTTAGAGAATGCAAATTTAAGTCCATCTGTTAAGTTATATTTGTATTGAAATGTATAGGTATTCTTTAATGATTATACTAATCTCAGAGGACACCTCATCCCTTTACATCCTTTTTGAATTTCAGTTGTTTGTCTCATAGAAACTATAACTGAATCTTTTAACTCATATCTGAAAGATATTTAAAAAACAGTAATTGTAACAGAAATTTAATCGGCATGTTACCCATCTCTCCTCTGCCATGACTTATAAAACCACCACAACTGGCAAAGACTCTTTGACCTGGCATCATCCTTGATGCATGTCATTGAATGTTCTTAAAATATGTTGATTTGATGCAAAGGTAGATGGTAGCATCCAGTTTGCACTAACTTTTGAGTTCTTTTATTTACACTACAAATGAAAATTTTATTAAATTACTGGCTAAAGATAAAATGGCTTGGGGTCAATACTTTTAGAAATGAACGTGGTTCTTAGGGAAATTTGAATAATGACTAGACCTTTGATATTTAGAATTATCACTTTATGTAGGATAACAGTGTTGTAGATTTTGTTTCAAAGAAGAATCATCCTAAGGCATTTTAAATAAAATAAAATACCTGGGATTTTCTCACATAATTCTGGGGTGATGGGCACAGTTAATGTGTATTGATTCAGTGAAACAAGTTGGCTTTTTACTGATAATTATTGAAACTAAATAATATGTACTTAATCGTTATTCACACAGTTAACTTTTGAAGAATACAGGGGTTTAGGAACACAGATACTCCTGCCAGCCCAACACAGTCAAAAATCTGTGTATAACTTTTGATCCACCAAAACCTTGCATCATAGCCTACTGCTGACTTCCTATTTTGTAAGTCAAAATTAAAATCTAAAGAGATGAAATAATTTGGTCCAAAAGAAAAATGACCTTAAGACTAACTAGCTCAGTGAAGAAGCAGACTGCATCTGCTCTTTCTGCTATACTAACTTTTTTTTGGTCTACTTATTCTAGCAAGTATTGAGAGTCATGTTAAAAATCTCCAGCCATAAAATGGGAGAACACCAGTCCTGAACAATGGGAGAGGATTAGAATTGCTTAGCCTGTTACTAGCAAGTTCATGCACATGGTGCTAAAGACCTGTACTGTGCAGTAAAATAGGAAAAAATGGGGAGGAGATGGTGATTAAAAAGAAGGCATAAGGGAGTTTTCTGGAGAACTAGCCTGTTTATTTGGATGCTGGTTATATAGCTGTGTTCAGTGAACACTCAGAATAAAGCTGTACTTTCTATGAATATTTTCATGAATAAATAGTTAAAGGAGGAAGAACAAATTTAAAAATAAAAATTCCAGCTGTAATTGTGGGTTTGTCTATTTTTCCCTTTAGATGTGTCAAATTTTCTTTCATGTATTTTGCAACTGTTATTTGGTACATCTACATTTATGATTGTTATGTCTTTCTGACAAACTAAAGTTAGTATTCCTTTTTACTTTTTGTAAAATTTCTTGTTCTGAAATCTACATATGATCTGTTATTTTTAATTAATGTATCAATACACAGTCTTAACGATAGTTTCAAATACGCAACACATTGCTTCAACATTAACCCATATTGTCAAGTCCTCACCACCTCCAGTGTGGTCACTGTCCATCGTTGTACTCAGATATTACAGAGTCATAAACTGTATTCTCCATGAGATACTACCATCCCAGTGACCAACATAGATTGTGATTACATTACTGTGCCCCTTAGTCCCCTTCTTCCACCCCCCACACCCATCCCAGCCCTCCCTTTTGGTAACCACAACTACCTTCTGGGTCTCTGTGACAGTCTAGTACTATTCTGTTCCTTCTCTTTTGCTTCCTTTTTATACTCCACAAATGAATGAAATAATTTGGTACTTGTCTTTCTCCATCTGGCTTATTTCACTGACCATAATACCCTCTAGCTCCATCCATGTTGTTGCAAATAGTAGGATTAGTTTTCTTCTTGTGGCTGAATAATATTCCATTGTGTATATGTACCACATCTTCTTTATCCATTCATCTACTGATGGACACTTAGGTTGCTTCCATATCTTGGCTGTTGTAAACAGTGCAGCTATAAACATAGGGGTGCATATGTCTTTTTGAATCATCCATCTTGATGACTTCAGGTAAATTCCTAGAAGTGGAATTGCTAAGTATCTATTTTTGTTTTTTTGAGAAATCTCCATATTACTTTCCACAGTGGTTGAACCAATTTACATTCCCATGAGCAGTGTAGGAAGGCTCCCCTTTCTCCACATCCTCGCTAGCATTTGTTTTTTCTTGTCTGTTGGATAGTGGCTATCCCAGCTGGTATGATGTGATAACTCATTGTGGTTTTATTTTGCATTTCCCCAATTAGTGATGTGGAGCATCTTTTCATGTGCCTGTTGGCCATCTGTATTTCTTTGGAGAAGTATCTGTTCAGATCCTCCACCCATTTTTCAATCAGGTTGTATGTTTTGGGGTGTTAAGGCATGTGAGTTCTTTATATATTTTGGATGTTAACTCCTTATCAGGTGAATCATTTACAAATATATTCTTCCATACTGTAGGATGCCACATTGTTCTGCTGAGGTGTCCTTTGCTGTACAGAAGCTTTTCAGTTTATTGTAGTCCCAGTTAATTTTTTATCTTGTGTCCCTCACCAAGGAGATGTGTTCAGATAAAGGTTGTTCATGTTTATATTCAAGAGATTTTTTACCTCTTTTTTTTCTAAGAGTTTTATGGCATCATGACTTACATTCAGGTCTTTGATCCATTTCGAGTTTACTTTTATGTATGGGGTTAAACAATGATCCAGTTTCATTGTCTTGCATGTAGCTGTCCAGTTTTGCCAACACCAGTTGTTGAAGAGGCTGTCACTTGCCCATTGTATGTCCTTGGCTCCTTTATCATATATTAATTGACCATATATTGTTGGGTTTATATCAGGGCTCCCTAGTCTGTTCCATTGGTCTTCCTTCTCAGGATTGTTTTGGCTATTCAAGGTCTTTTTGTGGTTTCACACCAATTTTAGGATTATTGTCTCTAGTTTGTGAAGAATGCCATTGCTATTTTCATAGGGATTGCATTTAATCTGTAAATTACTTTGGGCAGGGTGGCCATTTTGACGATATTAATTCTTCCTATCCATGAGCACAGGATAGATTTCTATTTATTGGTGTCTTAATTTCTCTCGTAAGTATCTTGTTTTCAGAGTGAAGATATTTCACCTCCTTGGTTAGATTTATTCCCAGCTATTTTATTCTTTTTGATGCAGTTGTAAATGGGTTTGTTTCCTGGTTTTTCTTTCTGCTAATTTATTGTTAATATAAAGGAATGTAACATTTCTGTGTTTTAATTTTGTATCCTCTAACTTTGCTGAATTCAGTTAATTCTGATATTTTTTTGGTGGAGTATAATACCATGTCATCTGCAAATAGTGACAGTTTAACTTCTTCCTTACCAATTCTGATGCCTTTTATCTCTTGGTGGTGTCTTTTTGCATGGCTAGGATCTCCAGCCACTTTTATGTTGAATACAAGTGGTGAGAGTGGGCATCCTTGTCTTGTTCCTGATCTTAGAAGAAAACCTTTTAGCTTTTCACTCTTAAGTATGATTTTGGCTGTGGGTTTGTTGTATATGACCTTTATTATGTTGAAGGTATGTACCCCTCTATATGCCCATTCAATTGAGTTTTTTTCATGAATAGATGTTGAACTTTGTCAAATGTTTTTACAGCATCAATTGAGATGATCATATGATTTTTGTCCTCCTCCTTGTTGATGTGATGTGTGATATTGATTTATTTTCAAATATTGTACAATCCTTGCATACCTGGAATAACTCTCACTTGGTCCTGATGGTTATTCTTTTTGATATGTTATTGAATTTTGTTTGCTAATACTCTGTTGAGGATTTGTGCGTGTGTTCATAACAAATATTGGTCTTTAATTTTCTTTTTTTGTGGTGTTCTTGTCTGGTTTTGGTATTGCAGTGATGCTGGTTTTGTAGAATGAGTTTGGGAGTATTGCCTCATCTTGTATTTTTTGAACTTCTTTAAGAAGTATGGGTATTAGGCCTTCTTTAAATGTTTGATAAAATTCAGCCATGAAACCATCTGTCCAGGGATTTTGTGTCTAGGTAGTTTCTTGATTACCAGTTCTATTTCAGTTCTGGTAATTAGTCTGTTCAGATTTTTTGTTTCTTCTTAGGTCAGTCTTGAAAGGTTGTATTTTTCTAGAATGTCCATTTCTTGTAGGTTTATCTAATTTATTGACATACAGTTTTTCTCATAGTATTTTCTAATAATTCCTTGTGTATCCATGGTGTTCCTTAGTATTATTCCTTTCTCATTTCTGATTATATTTATGTGTGTATACTCTTTCTTTTGTTCTTGGTAAATCTGGCTAGGTGTTTATCTTTTTATTTGCTCAAAGAACCAGCTCCAGATTTGCTCTGTTGTTTACTCTTCTAGATTTTTTTTATTTGTGCTCTGATCTTTATTATGTCTCACTTCCTGACTTTGGGCCTAATTCTTTCTTCTTTTCTGGTTTCCTTTGTGAGTTTAGACTGCTTATTTGGGATTGTTCTTGTTTCTTGAGGTAAGCCTATATTGCTTTGTACTTTGCTCTTAGAACTGCCTTTGCCACATCCCACAAGTTTTGGGCTATTTAGTTGTTTTCATTTGCCTCCATATATTGTTTGATCTCGCTTTTAATTTTATCATCGATCCACTGATTATTTAGAAGCATGTTGCTTAGCCTCCGTGTGTTTGTAGGCAGTCGTATAATTTGTTTATTTCTAGTTTCATACCATTGTGGTGTCTGAGAAACTACTTGATACAATTTCAGTCTATTTTAATTTATTGAGTGTCTTTTTGTGGCCTCTACTGTGTGAACTGTTCTGGAAAATGTCCCATGTGGACTTGAGACGAATGTGTATACTGCTGTTTTTAGGCAGAGTGTGTTCTGTAGATGTCTGTTAGGTCCATCTCTTCTAATGTGGTGTTCAGTGTCTCCATCTCCTTATTTTTTGTCTAGTTGATCTGTTGGTGTGAGTGGTGTGTTAAAAGTCTCCTGATAGGAATTTGTTGCATTCTGTTTACCCCTTTAATTCTGTTGGCCTTTGTTTTACATATTTAGGTGCTCCTGTATTGGGGGCATAATTATAATGGTTATCTTTATCATTATGTTAGGTCCTTCTTTGTATCTTGTTACTTTTTTTCTTTTGAAATCTATTTTGTCTGATACTAGTACTGCTACTCCTCCTTTTTTCTCCCTATTATTTGCATGAAATATCTTTGTCCCTTCCTTCACTTTTAGTCCATGTAGGTCCTTGCATCTGAGATGAGTTTCTTGTAGGGAGCACATAGATGGTTCTTGTTTCTTTATCTGTTGTTCCACTCTATGTCTTTTGCTTGGGGCACTCAGTCCATTTACATTAAAAGTGATTATTCATAGGTATGTTCTCATTACCATTGTAAGCTTTAAATTTGTGGTTACCAAAGGTCCAAAGCAGCTTCTTTACTATTTAACAGTCTGCCTTAAATGGCTGAATACTCTTATTTCAAACACAATCTAGAGGTACTTTTTTTTCTCCCTTCTTCCTCTTCCACACTTACATACTAGGTGTCATATTCTGCACTTTTTGTGTATCTCTTGACTGATTTTGTGAGTAGTTGATTTACTTTCATATTTGCTGATAATTAACTGGTCTACTACCTTTACTGTTGAGTTTATTTTCACTGGTGACAGCTATTTAGTCTTAGGAACATTTCCATCTAAAGCAGTCCCTTGAACATATCCTCTAGGGCTGGCATAGTGGTAGTGAATTCCTCCAACTTTTGTTTATCTGAAAATTGTTTAATTCCTTCTTCAAATTTAAATGATATTCTTGATGGGTGGAATATTCTTGGATGGAAGTCCTTCAGTTTCATTACATTAAATATATCATGCCACTCCCTCTGGCCTGTAAGGTTTCTGCTGATCAGTCTGCTGATGATAGCCTTATGGGATTTCATTTGTAAGTTACCTTTTTTCTCTCTCTGACTGTTTTCAGTGCTCTGTCCTTGATCTTTGGCATTTTAATTATTGCATGTCTTGGTGTTGTCTTCCTAAGGATCCTTTTGTCTGGGGTTTTCTTTTCTTCTGTGACCTGAGTGTTTATTTCCTTCCCCAGATTGGGGAAGTTTCCAACACTTACTTCTTCAAAGAGACTTTTTATCCCTTTGTCTCTTTCTTCTCCTTCTGGTGTCCCTAATATGCTAATATTGTTCCATTTGGTTTTGTCACACAGCTCTCTTAATAAATTATTCTTTCATTCCTAGTGATCCTTTTTTCTGTTTTTTGGCTTCACTGTTTACTTGTTCCCTAATTTCCAGATTTTCCATTTTTTCGTCCTGTGAAAGCCTGCTATTAAATCCCTCTGTTGCATTTTTTTTTTCAGATACTGTTTTATTCACCTCTGAGTGACTGTTTTGCAGATCGTCTGTGTTTTTGTTGAGGGTACTCCCTTACATCTTGAATATTTTTCTGTAGAGCCATGAGCATGTTTATGACTTTTGCTTTGAAGTCTTTATCAAGAAGATCGGTGATTTTGGTTTCACTCAGCCCTCTTCCTGGTGTTATGTCTTACAGTTTTGTTTGGATCAAATTTCTCTGTCATCTCATTTTTTCAGTGTTTCCTATGGAGTAATAGATTTATGGAGGATCGCCCTCTAGTGCCTAGAATCTCTAAACAATTTGCTTTCTGTGTGGGAGCCCCAACTGTTCGTGTGCAGTAGTTCTGGGTGCCTTTCTGTCTGGCTTGTAATGACCTGATTTTAGATGGGCTGTGTGAGCTGTCAGCTGGTTGTGCACACAGTGAGAAGCCATGGGGCTGCGCAGCTGGAGTTGCTGTGGATGGAGCAACCCTTTGCCCAACCCGCAGCAATAGCATGAGCTGCAGGCAAGTAGGGCAGGCACCTTCTGGGAGGAAGGAGCTCCTGGGGCTGGCTGGCCAAAACAGGGCCAAGAAAGCTGACAGCATCTCCCTGTGACTCTCCAGCAGTAAGGTTTGACACCAGTGTCAGGGTTAATGGGCTGTTCACAGACCACATGTGGAATGAAGAGCCTCAGGACTGAACCAGTAGAGCTGCTGTGAGTGGAGCTGCTCTCCACCTGGTCTGCAGCAAAGGCACAGGTTGCAAGCAGGTGGGACCAGTGCCGTCCAGTAGGAAGGAGCCTCCAGGGTACGGCTTCTGTGGGCAGATCCTCAGCTGGCCCAATACAGGACCAAAAAAGCTGGAAAGGTCTCCCCATGCCTATCTGGCAGCAAAGTATGACATCACCGCCAAGCCAAGTGGGCCATCCGCAGGCGGCACACTGCAAGGAGGTTCCTCGGGGCTGACTTATCAGCAAGGGGACAAAGCCTCTCTGGCTCCCAAGAGTTCCCAAGCTGTTGGGCTGAGGGTGGGCTGGGGAGGTATTTTCCACCTGCCTTTTCTCCTCCTGTGTAACCCTTACCTATCTAGCACTCTTCCCACTGCTAGGAAGCCTTTCAAACTCCCTGCTTTCTTTTGTCTGAAGGAGACCAGTAGAATGTTTCTATTCTCCACAAGCAGCTGGAAGCACTGCCTTCCAAGTGTTCATCCTGTCTGTCTTGTCCAGGCCCTCTTATTACCAGAGCACCATGTAATGTGGGTTTCTGCTCCCAGATCTCCAGGGCCAGGTGTTCAGCAATCATGGGTTCCTACACCCTCCCACCCTCTTCCTCCTGCCTGTGGTCTGGGGTGGGAGGAGGGCTTAGGCCCACCATATAATCAGCTTTGCCACTTTACCCTTTTCTTGAGGTCTTCCCTTCTTCCCTGATGTAGGTAGGTAGTTCTACAATCTTCCTGTCATTTTCAGGGTTAGTTATATTTGCTGTAATTTCATGTTCTATGAGTCATGGAAGGAGGTTTCTGCCTTAATCTTACTCATACACCATCTTTTTTCCCAGAATCCTCTATACTATCTTTTTTTAATTTGAAATCTTATTTAGTAATACCTGGCCAGTAGACCCTCAGGTATTGATTGTGAAGGATTAAAATCATATGTATAGAACAGTAAAGTAAATGAAAATTTCAACTTCTCATAATTGACATTAGAGAGAGTAACTGGAAACATCACACCAAATCAGGCTTTTACCTGATTCGCCTAACTAGTGACCGCAGGAACACCATTCCAAAGTCTTAAATTTCTTAAAACATGTATTTTTAAGACCTTAACAACAAAACTTGATTGTGAAAGAAAAGTAGAGAGGGATGTGTGGTGAAGCTGTGCTGACTTTTTAGCAAGTTTGAAGGATAAACGTTAGAACACAGCAGAATAAACCTTGAACTAAAGTAAGGAACAACTTAAAGACGGGAAAAAGAAAGTGAGAGGTATAAATTAAAGATCAGAGGATAAGAAATTGAAAGTCTGTTTATCTGGTACCCTCATTTTTCGTAGTCATATCATAGCAGGCATAGTAGTCTTTTGAGGAAGAGGAAAAGGATTTACCTACAGACGTGTAAAAGATGTGTTCAGAGTTGTGTCACCTCCTTCAAGTGAGAGGGAACCCTGTTGTAGAAACAATATTGAATTAGTCTGAAATTGAAGTTTGCAGAGGAATATTATATTTTAAAATGCAAATGAGAGAGGGTGTCTACAGTGTTGGGCATCTAATGCTTTTTATGCAGATCACCATAAATTCTGTGGTAAATAAGGAACACTAACGTAGACGGGGGAAAATGATACCCTGAGACAGTGGCAATGATTAAGTGGCATATTGTTGGGTTTTGTTAGTGAAGATTTTTTATATTTATTTTTGTGCAAGTTTACTCCAGGTAAAAAGTTGTCTTTTTTCAGATTAACCAAGTTACTCATGATCATGTGGTGATGCTACAGAATGCCCTTCAGAGCATTCCTCATCCATCATCTGAGTACATGCTTAGAAATGTTTCCATACGTCTTGCTGAGCAAATATCTGATGAGGTTAGTATAAAAATTTGAAGGCTCTGGGATTTTGGATGGTTTTTTATTACTCTTGACAGTCTCTATTTGCTCAAATATATAAAGATGCTGAACTTGAGGTTATTGAGACTGTGTCAGTCTAGTGTGAATCTTATTTCAGCTAAAGTTTCGTGTTAATATTATCTAAATACTAGTATTAAGAAAGTAGTTTTAAACAGATTTTTTAAGGTATAATTTCTGTTGCATAAACTAGATCAAAATAAACCATCTGATGAGTCTTGACAGATGTTTAATGATACACTCAAAATCAATTTCCATTAGCCCTAATAGTTTTCTCCTCCAGACTCCATGCAACCACCATTGTGCTTTTTGTTCCATGTAAATTTCTTAAGTTTCCTTAAATTTACATGACTGGAATCATATTGTATCTTCTTTTGTGTCTGCGTTATTTCAGTCAGCTTGATTTTGAAATTATTGGTGTTATTTTTTGTGTCTGTCATTTATTCCATTTTGAGTAGTACTACATTTTACGGGCTTTCCACCTGTTCCGTTAGTAGACATTTGAATTATTCCTAGTTTTTGAGTATTGAGAATAGAACTACTTTGAAAATTCATTAAGTCATAAGGGCTTCTGTGGGTGTATCTTTTCTTCTTTCTGGGTAAACACATAGGAATGAAAGGCTGGATTTTCCCATATTCTAAAAATTCTTATGAAAAGTATTATAAAGCCAGATTAGATTTTAGCCTAAAGCATACTTTGTGACTGTAGCTGACAATAATGTTTGTTCTTACTTAATCTACATATATTTTATGACTTGATGTAAAGGTATTTAAAAATGTAACCATTACTACTTTGGACCTTGAGGGTAATGTAAAGCATTCACTTGAACAAGGAGAAAGTTTTGTTTTCTGATTATTTCACTTTGATAGTCTATCAGCACTTTTTTTTCTTTCAGGTTTCAAGATATATGCCTGATACTTATGTGATTAGAGCTATACAAAAAATCATCTGGGCATCAGGATGTGGGGCATTAGAGCTAGTCTTTAGCCCAAATGAAGAAATTACTAAAATTTATGAGATAATGGTAAGAATTCGTACAAAAATATATTCCTTTTATGTGGGTTGTTGTACATATGACTAAGTTTTAATGACTGCCACCTTTTAAGGAAAATGTCACTTATATCTAGTGCTTTAAAATGAACTTCTAGATGCAGTTCAGATGAGAATATATACAATTTTATTTTGAAAATAAAAGACTTTAGGGTTTCTCTATAAAACAGCTTTTTTCTAAAACTTTTTTTTTTTTAATTCTTGAGGTGAATATATCGTGAATTTTCTTTTCCCAGTTCCCTTTAATTCTTCTTCAATTTTTTTGTCCTGAATGAATTTTGGTAACTGTCTGCTGTGGAATTAACATTTAATAAGTAATTTCTTGGTTCCCTTAGAGCACTCAAAAGCAGGAAAAGGTGTACCATTTTAGTGTTATCCCTAACCTTTGTTGAATTAACCAATTATTTGCAGAAATGAGATTTTGTTTAGCTCTTTGAATTCCCAGTCATATTTCCTTGTCTTGGATAATCACTTCTGTAGTACTTAAAAGGGGAAAAGTGGGTAATAGCCTTGTTTAGCTTCCCTTTTTGGAATATTTGAATGTTCTTTCCCAGACATAAACTGTACTGATTTTTTGATGAGTAAAGGCAGATTAAAAATGATTAGCTCCCTACTTGAGTATATTTTTGTTTGGAAAAGTCTTCTTGAACATTGATACAAGTTACCTGATTTTTTAATAAGATGGCATCTTAGATAAGCTGTATGGTAAAAACTAATCAAAGACCCAAACTGCAGGACCAGAGGGAGTCTTTAGAAAGGAATAATGATTGATGTAGAAATTCACCCAAGGAAATGATACTTAGTTTTTGTGATCAGGCATCTTTAATCCCCTTTGGGGTGTATTTCTGAGGGTCTCAGAAGTGCAGATGAAGAAACTGAAGACAGGGGTCTTTAGTGAGTAGGTAAGTTTTAAATGTTAGCTAGATTAAGATTTTTTTCCTAAAATGTATCACTGAGTAACAAAACAAAACTGAAGGAACAAAACAGCAAACTCACACTCCAAGAAGGGACTAGCGGTTAACAAAGGGGAGGGGAGGAGAGGGGAGGAAGGGAGAAGGGGATTGAGGGGTATTGTGATTGGCAAACATGGTGTGGGGGGCACCATGGGGAAGACAGCGTAGCACAGAGAAGACAAGTAGTGGCTGTGGCAGCTTAGTAACACTGATGGATGGTAACTAGAGTGGGGTATGTGGGGGAACTTGGTAATATGGGTGAAAGTAGTAACCACATTGTTTTAATATGCAACCTTCATAAGAATGCGTATCTTAATAAAAAGAAGGATACCTTAAAAAAAATAAAAATTGTGTCACTGGGTAATTTGACTCCTGATTATAATTTTACAGGTCACCAATGCAAGTAATGAGCCAGATACTGATGATGAACAGGTTTGCTGTGAGGCATTCGAAGTGATGACATTATGTTTTGCTCTACTTCCGACAGCTTTGGATGCACTTAGTAAAGAAAGAGCCTGGCAAACATTTATCATTGACTTACTATTGCACTGTCCCAGCAAGTAAGTTATTATTTTTTTTGTTTAGGATTTTTTGTTGTTTTGTTTTTTAGGAAGGCTGGCCTCCTTGTTTTGAGCAAAAACATACTAATTTTGACTAAAACATACTTGAAGTCAAATGAGACTTTTTCTTGTCTACATAGCACAGTGATGTTTAGGAAACTTAACATGTTTCACTTAATTTATATTATTTTCTTCTTAACTAAATGGCAATGGTATTTCTTTCCTTTTACTAGGCTTTTATTGTTGTGGAATTAACATTTAGTAAGTATTTTCTTGGTTCCTTTAGAGCCCTCAAAAGCAGGAAAAGGTGTACCATTTTAGTATTATCCCTAACCTTTGTTGAATTAAGCAGTTATTTGCAGAAATGAGATTTTGTTTAGCTCTTTGAATTCCCAGTCATATTTTCTTGTCTTTGTTATAATTATAGTAAAATATTTGGACATTTTAACAACTTCTAAGGGGACAATTCAGTGGCCTTAACATTTACAGTGTTGTACAGTCATCATCACTATATTTTTTCCTTATTTTATTCTTCTGATAGTTCACTATTAGTGTATAGAAATGCAACAGATTCTCTACTTAATTTTGTTTCCTGAAACTATACTGAATTCACTTATTTTCCTAACAGATTTTGATGGGATCTTTAGGGTCTTCTGTATATAATATATTATCTGCAAATAGTGACAGTTTTACTTCTTCCTTAGCAGTTTGGATGCCTTTTTATTTCTTTATCTTGTCTGATTGCTGTGGCTAGGACCTCCAGTACTATGTTGAATAAGTGGTAAGAGTTGGCAACCTCGTTCCTGATCAGGAAAAGCTTTCAGTTTTTCACCATTGCTGTGTAATCTTGTGGGTTTGTCTTATCTAGCCTTTATTTGGAAAATAAGCCTTTCTTGGTTTGAAAAGGCTGTTTCACAAACCTTCCAGCCCTAGTTAGTTCTAATCCACATTCTCTCTAGATGAATTTGCCTACTGTCAATCCCACATATAAATGGAATCACAATATTAATCCTTTTGTGTTTGGATTGTTTCACTTGGCATAATGTTCTCAAGTTTATACATGTTGCCACATATTTCAGAATTCTCTTCCTTTTTAAGGCTGAATATATTCAGATATATAACTAGATCACATTTTTGTTAATGCATTCATTCACCTGTTGGTGGATGCTTAGATTGTTTCTGTTTCTGGCTATTATGAATAATACTGCTCTGAGCATTGCTATGAACATAAATAATTGTTTGAATCCATTTTCAGTTCTTTTGAGTATATATTTGGATTGAATATGCTAGATCACATGGTAAATCTATGTTTAACTTTTTAAGGATCTGCCAACTTATACATTGATTTCACCGTTGTATATTCACACCAGTAAAGTACAAAAGCTCTACTTTCTTTCCCATATACTTGTTCTTCTTTTTTTTTTTTTTTTTAAGTAATAGCCATCCTAGTGCATTGTAATTTTGAAAGATAATACATTAAATATATAGATTGTTTTAGGTAGGGCAGTATTGACATCTAAATAATACTAAGTCTTTCAATACATGAGTATAGTTTGTCTTGTTTATTTAGGTCTTTAATTGCTTCAAACACTGCAGTGTTTTCTTATTAATTAGGTTTATCTTTTCCTGAGTATTTTATCCTTTTTGCTGCTCTTGTAGGTGGAATTGTCTTTGTATGATTTTTATGGATTTTATATTTTAACAGCCTTGCTGAATTCAGTTCTTTATGAATTCTTAAAGGCTTTCTGAAAAGCAGATTATGTCATTTGCAAACAGATGCAGTGTTACGTATATTTGTCCGATTTGGATGTGTTTCGTTTGCCTTTTCTTTGCTTAATTACTCTGTTGAGACAATGGCAGGCATCTTGCCCTTGGTCCTGATAACAGAAAACTTTGACTCTTTCATCATCGAGTATGGTGTTAGCTGTAATGTTTTTGTATATAGACTTTATCCTGTTGAGAAGGTTCGGTTCCTTTTTATTACTAGTTTCATCAGTGTTTTTATCAAGAAAAGATTTGAATTTCTTCAGGGTTTTTTTCTTAATGAATTTATATATCACATTGTTTTTTCCTTCATTTATTTGTGATGTGTTAAAAATAACTGATTTATATGCTTAATAGTCTTGCATTATCAGAGTAACCTTCACGTGGTCATGGTGAGTAGTATTTTTAATACTCTTGCGAGGTTGGTTGCTAATATTTTGTTGAGGATGTTGCCACACAGCTGCTGTTCACCAGATGAAACCTCAGTCTAAGATGGGAGGATTCTTGACTCTAAACGAGAAAGATTTCTTGAGTAGGTCAGATGAGGGTAGGTAAGGAAGTAATTCATCAGACTAAGAGTAGAAATTAACGGCAGTGGCCTTGCAGGTAGCTGAGAGCAGGAAAACACAGAGGTGTAGAGGGAAAGAACAAGTTCGCTGAACATTTTCTTGTTGTAGGGCATATACCCTTGCCATCTCTTAAAGCCAGGCTCACTTGTTATCCTGTGTCCACTTGGATCTGCACTGCGTGGAGGCTAGCCCCTACCATCCTAGGATTTGGGGAGCCGTGGAGCACCGGATGAAGTGAGATCATGTTCCTAAGAATTTTCCAAAGAAAGGAGATTGTCAGGCAAACTCCTGCAGCAGTTCCATCCAGGTCACCCAGGCTATGAGAACTTGCTCTCAAATCTGAGCTCTCAGCAGTCCCTTGGTAATTTCAGGGATAAAATGGAGACTTGGAAATAGAATGAACTAGCAAGAAGACAAGACGCAGTGAATTGTGCACTGAGAAAGCTTTATTTAAGGGTATGCACTTAAAGAGAGAAAAAAATGCAGGTGTCCTCAGAGAGGAGGTGCAGTAAAAGGCTAGGGGTTCCTTCTCTTAACGATTTTTCAAAGGGCCTGTGGGTATAAACTTGTAAAGTGGTCTCAAAAATGCTTATCTCTGGTGAGAGACACTAAGTCTCTTCTGTTACAGTCCTCCAGGTAATTCTGCAAAATTAACACAGGAATAAGTTACTCACCAGGATAGCAACTCCCCTGTGGGAACATTAATCAAAACTGCCTGCCCTGCCACCAAGGTGGGCTGAGTTTATTGTCTGTTTGATAAATAATATGTAGAGATTCTTACTTCCTAACTTCCTGGTTTTTAAAAATGGAATCTTAGCTTTATCATGGAATCCTTCCTGTTCTTACTATGCTAAAAAATATAAAATAATTAAATTTTCCATTTTAAGTTTACAGTTAAATATATTTACATGGTTGTGCCCTAGAAGTAAGTAGAAGAGCCCTAGTACTTTTTCTCATATTGCAGAACTGAAACTCTACACCGACTAAACACAAATTTGTCTACCTATCTCATCATCAGTACTTTCCCCCGTTACCTTTGTTGGGGGGGCGGGGGGGCGTTGTGTATTTTCCTTGGTTCTTGTCCCCCCTGCAACAAAAGAATTGAAGGGCAGAGACACAGTAGCGAAACAGTAAAACTTTTAAAGTTATTTACAGAGAAAAAAAATACAGGCGACCTCAGGGAGGAAAGGCACCCTGAAAGGTTGGGGGTTCCCCCTTTTAAGGATTTTCCAGGAATGTGACAAAGTGCTAGGAGTGTGAACTTAAGTGGTCTCAAGATGTTTATCTTTGATGAGACATTGAGTCTCTTATCAGTCCCTTGGGTAATTCTGCAAAATTAAGAAATTTAGTGCTCTGGCCCCCTCCCAGGATAGCAGCTTCATGGTTTGGGAGCATGTCAATCAAGACTGCCTGCCCAGGCCCCCAAGGTGGGCTGAGTTATTGTCTGTTTGCTAAAGAGTTAGTTAAGAATCTTACTTCTTAACTTATTGGGTATTAAAATACAATCTTTAAGAGGGAATCCTTCTTGCTTTTTACTGTGTTGTTTACGGCTGGGCCTGCATGCTAAATTGCCTAGGATACAAACTACTTGACTAGAGGCGAAGGAGAGAAAAACAACATATAGATAAAAGTAAAAAATAAGCTGTGCCCCTATGATTAACATAATAAAGATGGGCTATGCTGAAGTACCCTCCTTTATCTGGGGTCTATTCAAACATTCCAGGCCAAGTTGCTCTTGGCTTTTCAAGCTTTAATTGATTACCTCTGGATCTCTTTAGTGGACTTCCCTGGTCTTTTTTTCCTTTCCCACCCCGCTCATACCTATTTTCCTGCCTAACACTTTCTCCCCACTCCCCACTAGCAAAGCGCTTTTCTGTGCTCCCATTTTCCTGCAGCCACAGCACACTCTAGTTTCCCACCCTCCCCTTCTGGGAAGAACTCTCCTTGGTGACTGGCAGACACCAGACCAGTTATGTACCAGGAACTGAAGGGAGGAGAGAATGGCCATTTTCTCTCCACTAATTGCCCAGAACCACCTGAGACTGCAGCAGTAAACATCCACTCGTACCCCAGGGGAGAAATTCTGGAAACTGCCCTTACTCCACAATGACCCTTTTTTTTTCCTGATAATTTTCCTTGCTATTTTGCTCTGAATTATAGCCACTCCAACTTTCTTCTCAAGCAATTTAATTTTAACTGCATCTTTAAAATTCATTTCTTAAAGCATGTAATAACATTTAGTTGGGTATTTATATACACTCTGACAATCTGTATCTTTTATTTGGTTGTATTTTTTTAAATAATTTATTTTGGTATCGTTAATCTACAATTACATGTGCAATATTTATGGTTATTAAACTACTCCCTTCATCAGGTCCCCCCCACCAACCCCATTACAGTCACTGCCCATCAGCGTAGTGAGATGCTATAGAATCACTTCTTGTCTTTATTTGGTTGTATTTTGACCTTGGAATTTAAAAGTGATTAATTTTGAATAAATACCTGCTATATTTGTTGCTGTTTTTTATTCTCCATATGGATTCTTTAACTTTTTTTGCTTTCTCTGCTTCTTTTTCTCTTTTTTTAAAATAAATACAGTCATGTTATTAGGTTTCTTGAACAGAGATTAAACTATACTTGGAATTTTTTTTTTAACTTGGCAAACTCGTTAGAAGTGTTAAAGTTACCATTGGAGGAAATAAAGAGTAATAAGCTGCTTTGATGCATTTTATTTTTAAAACAAAACTTTGAGAAAGCAGATACAGAAATTTATGTGTATTTTCCCTTACTTTACTGAAGTGTCCTTGATAAACTAAAAGGTGTATATATATAAGGTAGACAAGGTAATTTTTTAGACACACAGCGCAACAAACACGTGCACACGCACGCACGTGCATTCCTGCTCAAGTGAGATCTAATAAAGACGAGCAAATTGTGGGGCTTCAAAATGAGTTTGTACTCTCAAGGCAGTAGCTCTCAAGTCTCTCCTGGCTCTGGTGCTGCTCCCTCCTGTTTCCCAGCACAGTCTTAATACTCTCCTAGCACCAGGGCTCCATGCTTCCCTCTGACAGACTTCGTTCCCTAACTGGCTCTCCAAGCTTCCCTTCTCTGCTCTTTACAGTTCTCCCTTCCCCACCCCTTGCACCAGGAACACCACTGTGGGTGGGCCTCTGTGGTGACTGGTGGTTGCCCAAAAATACCCAACCAATTATGTATCAGGAACTGCAGAGAGGAGAGAATAGGTGTTTCCTCTCCATCCTAACTGGTGTGAGGTGATAGTGTATTGCTGTTTTTTATTTTTTATTATTATTGAGATGTCACTGATATACTCTCTTATGAAGGTTTCACAAGAAAAACAATGTGGTTACTATATTCACCCTCATGATGAGTGATGTGGAGCATCTTTTCACCTGCCTGTTGGCTATCTGAATTTCTTCTTTGGAAAAGAGTCTATTCACATCCTCTGCCCATTTTTTAATCTGGTCACTTATTGAGGTATATGACTTCTTTATATATTTTGGATGTTAATTTAACCCCATACCAGATAAGTCATTAACGAATATATACTCCCATACTGTAGGATGCCTTTTGGTTCTGCTGATGGTATGATGGTATCCTTTGCTAAACAGAAGGTTTTTAGTTTGATGTAGTCCCATTTGTTCATTTTTGCTTTCATTTCCCTTGCCCAAGGACATGTGTTCAGTAAAAGGTTGCCCACGCTTATATTCAAGAGATTTTTGCCTATGTTTTCTTCCAAGAATTTTACGGTTTCATGACTTAGGCAGGTCTTTGATCTATTTTGAGTTTACTTTTCTGTATGGAGTTAGGCAATAATCCAGTTTCATTGTCTTACATGTAAACTGTCCGGTTTTGCCAGTACAAGTTGTTGAAAAGGCTCTCTTTTCCCCATTGCATACCAATGGCTCCTTTATCATATATTAATTGGCCATATATGTGAGAGTTTATATCTGGGCTCTCTGTTCTGTTCTAATGATCTGTGGGTCTGTTCTTGTGCCAGTACCATACTGTCTTGGTTACAATGGCTTTGTAGTAGAGCTTGAGTTAGGGAGCATAATCCCCCAGGTTTGTTCTTCCTTCTCAGGAATGCTTTGGCTGTTGGGGGTCTTTTGTGGTTCCATGTGAATTTTAGAACGGTTCTAGTTTGTTGAAGAATGCTATTGGTATTTGGTAGGGATTGCATGGAATCTGTAGATTGTGTTAGGCAGGATGGCCATCTTGACAACATTAATTCTTCCTATCCATGAACACGGGATAGGTTTCCATTTATTGTTATCTAATGCTCTTATGAGTGTTTTGTAATTTTCAGTGTATAGGTCTTTCACCTCCTTGGTTAGGTTTATTCTTATTCCTAGGTATTTTTGCTGCAATTGTAAATGGAGTTGTTTTTCTGATTTCTCTGTCTGCTGGTTCATCCTTACAATATAGGAATGCAGCAGATTCTGTATCCTGGAACTTTGCTGCATTCACTTGTTTGGTGGAGTCTTCAGGATTTCTGTGTATTAATAGCATGTCACCTGAAAACAGTGACAGTTTAACTTCTTCCTTACCACTTTGGATGCCTTTTATATCTTTGTGTTGTCTAATTGCTATGACTGGGACCTCCAGTCTGTGTTGAATAAAAGTGGGGAGAGTGGGCTCCTTGTCTTGTTTCCAGTCTTAGAAGAAAATATTTCCGCTTTTCAGTGTTAAGTGTGATATTGGCTGTGGGTTTTTCATGCATTGCCTTTATTGTGCTGAGGTACATACCCTCTATGCGCTTTTAATTTGAGAGTTTCTGTCAGGAATGAATGTTGAATTTTGTTGAATGCTTTTTCAGCATCAATTGAGATAATTGTGTGATTTTTGTCAATGTGTATGATGTTGACTGATTTTCAAATATTGTACTAACTTGCATCCCTGGAATAAATTCCATATGGTGGTGGTGATGATCTTTTTGATGTACTTTTTAATTCGGTCTGCTAATGTTTTGTTGAGGGTTTTTGCATCTATTTTCATCAGGGATATTGGTCTGTAATTTTCTTTTTTTGCACTGTGATGCTGGCACATAGAATGAGTTTGGAAGTATTCCCTCCTTTTGTACTTTTTAGAAAACTTTAAGGAGGATGGATATTAGGTCTTTAAGTATTTGATAAAATTCAGCTGTGAAGCACAATATGGGGGTCACAGGGGAGGCAGTATAGCACAGAGAAGACAACTAGTAACTCTGTAGCATCTTACTGTGCTCATGGACAGTGACTGTAATGGGTTATGAGGTGGGGACTTGATAATAGGGAGGAATGTAGTAACCACAATGTTGCTTGTGTGAAACCTTCACAAGATTTCAGTGATACCTTAATAAAAAAAAAAAATTCGGTGTGAAGCCATCTAGTCCAAGGGTTTTATTCTTAGGTAGTATTTTGATTACCAGTTCAATTTCATAGCTAGTAATTGTTCTGTTCAGATTTTCTGGTTTTCCAGGACCAGTCTTAGAAGATTGTATTTTTCTAGAAAGTTGTCCATTTCTTGTAGGTTATCCAGTTTGTTGGGGTATAATTTTTCACAGTATTCTTTAATAAGTCTTTTATTTCTGAGGTGTCTGTTGTGATTTTTCCTTTTTCATTTCTGATTTTATTTATGTGTGAATAGTTTCTTTTCTTTTTGATAAGTCTCTCTAGGGGGTTATCTATTTTTTTTTCTCGAAGAACCAGCTTCTCATTTCATTGATTCTATAGTTTTATTCTTCTCAGTTTTACTTTTTTCTTCTCTGATCTTTATTATGTCGCTCCTCCTAGTGACTTTGGCATCATTTGTTCTTATTTTTCTAGTTTCATTAATTGAAAGTTTAGACTGTTCATTTGGGATTGTTCTTTATTGAAGTAAGCCTGTATAGCTGAATACTTTCTCTTCAAAATGCCTTTGCTCTGTATCCCACAAGTTTTGTGGTGTTGAGTTTTTGTTGGCATTGTCTCCTTTTATTACTTGCTCTCTGTTTTAATTTGGTCATTGATCCATTGGTTATTTAGGAGCATGTTGTTAAGCCTCCATGTGTTGTGGGCTTTTTGAATTTACTTAGTCTCTTTTTGTGGCCTAGTATATAATCTGTTCTGGAAAATGTTCCATGTGCACTTGAGAAGAATGTGGTGGTTCCTTGCTGCCTTTGGGTGGACTGTTCTGTAGATGTCTGTTAAGTTCCCCTGTTCTAATGCATTGTTCAGTGCCTCTGTCTCTTATTTTCTATCTGGTTGATCTGGAGTGTGAGGTGTGTTGAAGTCTCCCGAAATAAATGCACTGCATTCTGTCTCCTCCTTTAATTACGTTAATATTTGATTCACATATTTGGGTGCCTCTGTTGGGTGCATAGATATTTGTAATGGTTATATACTCTTATTGGACTGACCTCTTTCTCATTATGTAATGTCCTTCTGTGTGTCTTGTTACTTTATTTTGAAATATATGTTTCTGATATAATTACTGCAGCTTCTGCTTTTTTCTCCCTATTATTTGCATGAAATATCTTTTTCCACCCCTTCACTTTCAGTCTGTGTTTGTTTTGGTTTGAAGTGAGTCTCTTGTAGGCAGCACGTAGATGGGTCTAGTTTTTTTTATCCATCTGCAGCTCTGTGTCTTTTGATTGGTGCGTTCAGTCCATTTACATTTGGGGTAATTATTGATAGATACGTATTTACTGCTCCTGTAGGCTTTAAACTTGTGGTTACCAAATGTTCAAGGGCAGCTTCCTTACTCTCTAAAAGTCTGTCTTAACTCCCTTATTATACTATTTTAAACACAACCTAAAGGGTTTTTTTTTCTTCCTTCTTTTCCTTCCTCTTCCACTCTTTATATAATAGGTGCCATATTCTGTACTCTTTGTGTAGCCCTTGACTGACTTTGTGGACAGTTGATTTAATTTTTCATTTGCTTAGTAATTAATTGGTCTGTGTCCTTTACTGTGGTTTTATTTTCTCTGGTGACAGCTATTTAGCCTTAGGAGTACTTCTATCTAGAGCAGACTATAAATTCACTACAGAGATGGTTTGTGAGTGGTGAATTCCCTAAATTTTTGCTTTTCTGGAAATTGTTGAATCTCTGCTTCAAATGTAAATAATAATCTTGCCGAGTATAGTGTGTTCCTGGTTAGAGTCCCTTCTGCTTCATTGTATTAAATATATCATGCCACTCCCTTCTGGCCTGTAAGGTTTCTGCTGAGAAGTCTGCTGATAACTTCAGGAGTCTTTTTTTTATCTCTGGCTGCTTTCAGTACTCTGTCCTTGTTCTTTGCCATTTTAATTATTATATGTCTTGGTGGTATCATCCTAGGGTTCCTTGGCTTGGGGAATCTCTGTACTTCCATGACCTGAGAGACTATTTCCTTCCCCAGATTGGGGAAATTTTCAGCAATTATTTCCCCAAAGAGACTTCCTATCCCTTTGGCTCTCTCTTCTTTTTGTGATACCCCTATAATGAGATTATTGTTTCTTTTGGATTGCTTGCACAGATATCTTATTATTCTTTCATTCCTAGAGGTCCCTGTGTTCTGTTATTGGCTTCATTGTTTTCCTGTTCTCTGATTTCTGTTACCCTCTCCTCTGCCTCATCTGATCTGCTTTTAAATCTCTCCATTGTATGTTTCATTTCAGATACTGTGTCTTTCAAAGTCTCTTTCTCTTTCTTGAAGTCCTTCCTGAGATCTTGAATATTTTTCTGCAGCTCCATGGGCATTTTTATGACTTGTATTTTGAAATACTTATCAAGAAGATTGTTTCAGTTTCACTCAGCTCTTTTGTATTTTGCCTTGCAGTTTTGTTTGGGGGAAATTCCTGTGCTGATTCATTTTTTTAGTGTTATCTATGGAGTCAAAGGTTCATGGAGAACCACCCTTTTGTGCCCAGAAGCTCAAGACACTTCACTTTCCTGTGCAGGAGTTCCAGCTGTTGTTGGGCAATGGGTGGAGTGACTTTCTGCCTGGCTTGTAGTGAACTGATACCAGGTGGGCTTGTGTGGGTATTGGCCCATCACAGGTGCAAGAAGAAAATGGCTCTGTACTGCTGGAGTTGCTGTAGACAGAGCTTCCTTTGGCCTGGCGTACAGCAGTGATGGGGGCGGCAGGTCCTGCCAGGAAGAAGGAGCTCCCTTGGCTGACTCCTTCAGTATTTCCCTAGCTGAGCTGAAGAGGGGTTGCAAAAGGTTGGAGGATGAGGGTGTCCATCCTTCTGTGTTCTGACTGCAACACCTGCCTCCATTGCTGGGTCAAGTAGGCCTACCACAAGTGGCACATGCAGGGAGGAGCCTCGGTGCTGCAGGGGTGGAGCAGTCATGAGCAGAGCTACCCTCCACCTACCCTGCAAAGATGGTGGGGCACAAGCTGGAGGGACCAGATCCTGCTGGGAAGAAGGAACTTCAGGGGCTAACTCCTGCATGTAGTTTCCCAGCTGGCCTGATAGAGGGCTGAAAAGGTTAGGAGGGTCACCCTCTGCCTTCCTGGGAGCATGTCTGATCCCACTACCAGCTGGCTACAGCCCACTTGCCTCCAAGGAGCCCCAAGAATGCCTTGTCAGCAAGGGGTTGGAGCACCTGTAGCTTCCCAGAGTTCCCAACCCGTTGAGCTGAGGGCATGTTGGGGAGGTATTGTCCACCTGCCCTTTCTTAACAGAGAGCTCTGTGTAACTCTTGCCCCTCTGGCGCTCCTCCCACTGCTGGGAAGTCTTTGAAACGTTTATTTTGCTTTTGTCTTGGGGCGCTGGTATAGCATGCCTGTTCTCCACAAACAGCTGGAATCTTCAGCCTCCTGGAGTGTTCCACCTATCATTTTTGTCCTGTCTCAGTAATCACTAGAGCACTGTGTAATGTGGGTTCATGTTCCCAGAGCAGATCTGCAGGACCAGCTCTTAAGCAGTCCTGGGCTCCTACTTGCTCCCCACTCCATTCCTCTTCCACCTGTAGGTTGGGGTGGAGGGTGTGCTTGGGTCCCGCCAGCTCTTGGCTTCACCACTTTACCCTTTTTTTGTGAGGTTTTCTCTTCTTCCCCAGGTGTAGTTAGTCAGTTCTGCAATCTCCAAGTCATTTTCAGGTTTAGTTTTATTTGCTGTATTTTGGTGTTCTGTGTGATTTTGGGAGATGTCTCTGCCTTCCCCTTCTTGCTTCACATCTTTTTCTCCAGTATTTGTGCGTGTTGGGTTTTTTTGTTGTTATACTGTCTCATAGATGACCTCTCTTCAAGTTCACACATTGTTCCATTTGGGATAGTCTGCTTTTGAAGCTCTCTAGTGCATTGTTCACTGAATTCATTGCGTTCTTCAGCTATAGAATTTGTTTGGTTCTTTTTAATAATTTTTTTTGCGATTTACTCATTTTGTTCTTGTGTTTTTTAATTCATTGAGTTGCCTATATTCTTTTGCAGCTGTCTTTATAAAGTAACTATTTTGAATTCTCTGCCATGCAATTTATCATTCTCCATTTCTGTGGGGTCAGCTAATTGAAATACTATTTTAAGTAATGGTGGCATACTTTGATTTTTCATGCCTCTAATAGCTCTGTGTTGATGGGTCAGCATTTGAGGGAGCAATTACGTCTTCCAGACTTTACGGAATGTAAAGACCGTCACCTACACATCAAATGGGTACAAGACTGCTGGGATGCTGGGATGTGGTAGCTCCCTCTCCAAGAGTGTGAGCAGTGTGGACTCTGGGGAGTTAAAGTCAGCATTAGGAAAGACATAGATTCTTAAAGCCAAAGCTGCAAGTGTTGGGTGGTATCAGCAGGTGACGGCATCTCCTTTACCAGTGGAGATATAGTGGGTTCCTTCTCTGGTTTCCACAGCTGCTGTGACTTACCTCTCTGGGGAAGTGCACTGTGGGTCCAGGCAACATCTTCAGGTGGCCTAGCATTGGTGATGACTTCATTAGTTGTTAGTGCCAGAAGTTTCAATTGTACAAAGCAGTGACAGGGACTGTTGACTTCCTCCTTTTTTCTTTGTCCCTCATGAGGGGGAAATGTAACTGAGTGGATCTCCTGATGTTGAGCTGTGCTTCATTTAGGGATAGGCAAATGTAAGAAATAGGCTTCTAATGCTTTTCTGTGTGGCCATTCTTAATTTTAACGTCACAACCTATTTCACTTCACGTGCTCAGAGTTGTTTTCACTGATAGGTAGTTGTTTACTCAGTTGTTTTCACTGGAAGAATAAGCATGGAGACCTCTTAGCCATAATCAGGTTGACATGCCTCCACTGCTTTCGGTTAGTTGAGCATTTATCTGAATCCATTTTTTCTCTCCTCTTAATATATCAATCAACACTCCCTTAATTACTTTTGCAATGTGTTTACCCTTGTTTTGCAGTATATGTTTGCAGCTATTTCTAGTCCTTTTCCAGAAGTACTGCGTATTTCTTGTAACATACTGCTCCCAATTCCTTCTTGTCTTTGTAACATGGCTGCAATTTACACATAACTCATCCTCTCCAATTCACTGTTCTGTTAATATTTTAACACTATTACCTGTTAATTACGAATAAGAAATATTTAATTTTTTACTTCTCTAATACTCTTCCTTTATGTAGATCAAGTTCCTGAGCTACATCGTTTTCCTTCTTTTAAAGTGTTTCTCAACGTACTTTGCAAGACAAGTCTATCCACAACTAATACCATAATTTTTTGTTTAAGAAACTTTTTTCATTCTCACATTTGAGGATATTTTTTGCTAAATAAAGAATTCTATGTTGATGGGGCTTTCATCCTTTCAAAACTTTAAATATTTCACTCTATTCTCTTTTTGCTTTCATGGTTACAGAAGAGGTGTCCAAGGTAATTCTTATTGATACTCTATAGGTAAGGTTTTTTTACTCTTTTTCGAGAATTTCTTTTTCCTTTGATTTTCTATAGTTTAAATAGGAAATGGCTAAATGTAGAT
This sequence comes from Smutsia gigantea, assembly GCA_032199065.1. Taxonomy (NCBI): domain Eukaryota; kingdom Metazoa; phylum Chordata; class Mammalia; order Pholidota; family Manidae; genus Smutsia; species Smutsia gigantea. The sequence goes on along the minus strand of JAVSCE010004939.1, from coordinate 53,349 downwards.
ATTTTCATACTACCCTTCTTGGTTTCTATCAGTTTCTTTGTTCTATTGTTAATTTTGGCATTTTTCTACTGTTACTGTTTGAATTTCTTGTTCATGTCCCTCCATTAGATGTATATTTCACATTTTGTAATTGTCCCACATTAACCGTTTCATCTTTTTGTATCTTTGCATTTCACTTTTCAGAGTTTCTGCTGACATTTCAATCAAGTTCACTTAATTGTTTTTTCAGTTATTCAGTCTGTTGTTAGCCCAGTACAGGCATTCTTTCATTACACTGGTATTGATCTCTAACATTTGCTTGGTTATGTCCTAGAATCCATTGCTCTGTTTATACTGCCTCTGTGTTCTTACATGTCTGTTTTATTCATTGAGTCCTTAGTAAAACTATATGTGCTTTAAATTGCTGTTATGGTAATTTTAACATTTCCGTTGTGCCTGTATTGTTTTGATGTTTGCTCTTGTCCCTCCAGCTGTTTTGTTCATTTTTTTTCTTTCAGTATCTTTTTTTTTTTTTTTAAGCTGGACGTACATCATCTGAGGTAAATGGGCCTTCAATGTTTTAAGTTTATGTGGTAAGGAGTTTTGGCTGTGTTTATTGTCTCCTGTAGCTGTTGGTATCAGAGGCTGACATTTCTCTTGGTGTGTTTGTCTCATACTTCTCTTAGATTTCTCTGAAGAGTTCTTAAAGGTCTGAGAAGTTTAGTTCTTTAAACTGATATCCATTATTATTACATAGGAATCCTGTTGATGTCAGATACAGAAATGTTCTTAGCTCAGTGATTCATTTGTAAACGCTCAGCTTTTATTTGTCTGGAATGTCTCACCTTCTTCCTTCACATTTGAAATAGTTCTGTCAAGTGTAGTATTTCTATTTAATAGTTTTCTTCTTTCAGCACCTTTCATTTATTTTGTCAACAGCCTTCTGAAAAATCCACTGAACACTTACTGAGAATACCATGTACCTAACCAGACCCTTCTCTTCCTGCTTTCAAGATTATCTTTTTGTTTGGCTTTTTATAGTTTGAATATAGTGTGCTTCATATAAGTGTATTTGAGTTCGTTGAAGTTCTTCAAATATTTGTCTATTTCATTATTTAAATTTTGGGAATTTTCAACCCCAAATTCTTCTAATAACTTCCCTCCCCTGATTTTTCTCTTTCCTCTGTGCTTGAATCCCAACCATGCATATGTTGGATCACTTGCTGGTGTCCGACAGATGCCTTAGAGTCTGTTCACTTTTTATTCATTTATTCTTTTTTTCTCCTATTCCTGACATCGTTACAACTGTTGTATTTTCATGTGCACAGCGTTTTTTTAAGTATCAGATGTTCAAATCTATTTTTCAGTCCCTGTAGTGTATTTCTCATTTAAGTGAATGTAACTGTCAGATTACATTAAAAATTTCAATGCACAAAGTTTTCCCTTTGGCTTCTTTTTGCTCTTTGTCACTTTATTGATACTTTTATTTGTTCATATCTCTTTTCTTGTTCTCAAACTCTTTGACCGTCTTTAACACAGCCATTTAATTACGCTGTCTAAAAAGTCTGCCATCTGGTTGTTCTTACAGACGTGTATTGACTTCTCTTTATCTGTTGAATGGGCCATAGTTTCCTGGCTCTTTTTATGCTTTGTGTTCTTTGTAGAGAACCAGACATTTGAAATGTATGACATTTTGATTCCAGATGCTCCATAGATTTTTTTCTCTTTCACAATTTCGCTGTGGTTTTGTTGTTTTTCTTGTTAGGTTATTGTATGTTGTCTCTCTTTTGGGGAATCAACCTGAGGTATATATAAACTGAATGTTTCAGGTTTGTTTTCCAGAATGCCAACAATTTTTGGTTCTTACTGTTTCTGTGGAGGGAAGGAGCTTGGAGCCTTCTGCTCTGCAGTTTGGCTTCTCTCATTTTTTGAGCACTAATTAATTTCAGAATTTTTCATTTAAGAACTTGATGCTTTAGGCCATTGGGGAAAAAATCTGATTAAAATACTCCTAGAACATTAGCTTTCTAAGTTGGCTTCCTGGGTGTTAGGGGTTTTGGTGGTGGTGGTGGTGGTTGTGGGTATTGTTCTGGGGTTTTTTGTTTTCTTTTTAAGGATGTTGTCAATTCCATGTAATTCTCTATAGTTGGGTTTATTAGAACAATCAGGAAAGACTTCACTAATTAGGTGAAACCAACAGGGAGCTTATTAATACACAGAACACAAAATCCTAATTTTTGAACCACACATTTATTCAGAACTTTAGTAGCCAGGCAAGAAGACAAAAACATATTTATCTACCAAATGTTTGTGATGCTTACTCAGTCTGTCAGTCAGAGCCTTACATATCTTGGACTGTTCTTGGTGCCAGACTCAACAAAGTCTGAAACAACTTGCCTTTCAAAGATTGATGAGATCACTATTTAATAACTGATATAAAAAGACAAAATGAATTTATCACTTAAAATTATAAGGGAACTTCCGGGAAGATGGGCATGAGCAGGGCGGCGGAAATCTCCTCCCAAAACCAAATGTATTTATGAAAATACAACAAATACAACTATTCCTAAAAGAGAGACCAGAAGATACAGGATGACACCACCCTGCAGGCACACCTGAAAGGACTCAGCACATCACGAAGCGGATAAGATACGGAGCCACGACCTGTCGGGACCCGAGCACTCCCCAACCCCAGCACACCAGTGGGAGGAGAGGATTCAGAGCGGGGAGGGAGTGGAAGCACAGGCCCGCCAAATAGTCAGCCCCGGTGATCTGCGCCGGGAGTGCTGACACTGCACGGTGTACTGGAGATTGGAGAAACAGAGGTGCAGGATCCAAGACGGCAGATCCACCCAGCGGTTCCCCAGGACAAAAGAAAAGCACACACTTTTTTAGGGGTCTTAAAGAGACGGGCCCAACGGAGAACCAGGATCGTCCCAGCGCACTCAGCCAAGCAGGCTGGGAGTCCTGGGGAATTTCAGTCCCCTTGGACTGCAGCTGGGAAAAGCAGTCGCACCAAGACACTCCACAGAAATCAGCAGCCTCCCATTCATTTCCTCCCTTGCCAGAGTCACAAAGGGCCCAGTGGAGCAGCTGCAGCTGTGGAATGGTGGAGCAGCAGCGCCACATAAAGCATCCTCACGGAAACTACACCCAGCGGGCGTTTTTCTTTTTTTCCTCTCTCTCTTTTTTCCCTTTCTTCTTTTTTTCTTTTTCTGACCACTTCTATTGCCATGAAAAGACAGAGGAATATGGTACAAACAAAGCTTACCCAGACAACCCCCGAGAGGGAGCCTGATGAGATGGACATGCACAATCTTCCTGAAAAAGAATTCAGAATAAAGTCGTAACCATGCTAAAAATCTACAGAGAAATATGCAAAAGCTAAGGGAGGAAGTGAGGGAGGTGAGGAAAGATAATGCAGAGATGAGACAAGCGATCGATGGGCTTAGCAGCAGACCGGACGAGATGTAAGAGACTGTGAAAGGAATAGAAATCAGAGAACAGGAATACAGAGAAGCTGAGCCAGAGAGAGATAAAAGGATCTCTGGGAATGAAACAATCTTAAGAGAACTGTGTGACCAATTCAAACGGAATAATATTCTCATTATAGGAGTACCAGAGGAAAAAGAGAGAAAAAAAGGGATAGAAAGTGTCCTTGAAGAAATAATTGCTGGAAACTACCCCAAGCTGGGGAAGAAAATAGTCTCTCAAACCATGGAAGCCTACAGATCTCCCAACACAAGGGACCCAAGGAAGACAACACCAAGACACATAATAATTGAAATGACAAAGATAAGGGCAGAGTATTAAAGGCAGCTAAAGAGAGAAAAAATTTCACCTGCAAAGGAAAATTAATCAGACTATCATCAGACCTGTCAACAGAAACCTTACAGGCCAGAAGAGAATGACATGATATATTTAACGTAATGAAACACAAGGCCCTCGAACGAAGAATGTTGTATCCAGCATGACTATCATTTAAATTTGAGAGAGGGATTAAACAATTTACAGACAAGCGAAAGCTGAGGAAATTTGCCTCCCGTAAGCCACTTCTTCAGGATATCTTAAAGGGACTCCTCTAGATGGAAGGACTCCTTAGGCTAAAAAGATGTCACCAGAGAAAATAAAATCGTAGCAAAGAAAGCAGACCATCCAAATACCAACTAAAGGCAAAGAATGAAATACCTAGTATATAAAGAATGGAGGAGGAAGAATAAGAAGGGAGAGAAATAAAGAATCATCAGACTGTGTTTACAATAACTTAACAAGAAAGTTAAGTTAGATTGTTAGATAGTAAAGAAGCAATCCCTGAACCTTTGGTAACCACGAATCTAAAGGCAGCAGTGGCAATAAGTACATATCTATCGATAATCACCCTAAAATGTAAATGAACTGAATGCACCAATCAAAAGACACAGAGTTACTGAATGGATAAAAAAGCAAGACCCATCTATATACTGCTAAACAGAGACTCACCTCAAACCCAAAGATATACACAGACTAAAGGTGAAGGGATAGAAAAAGATATTACATGCAGACAAGGAGAAAAAAGCAGGTGTTGCAAGTACTTGTATCAGAGAAAATAGACTTCAAAATGAAGAAAGTAGCAAGAGATAAAGGACATTACATAATGATAAAGGGGTCAGTCCAACAAGAAGATATAACCATTATATATATATATGCACCCAACACAGGAGCGCCGGCATATGTGAAACAAATACTAACAGAATTAAAGGAGGAAATAGAACGCAATGCATTTATTTCAGGGGACTTCAACACACCACTTACTCCAAAGAACAGATCAACCAGACAGAAAATAAGTAAAGACACAGAGGCACTGAACAACACACTAGAACAGATGGACCTAACAGACCCCTGCAGAACTCTCCACCCAAAAGCAACAGGATACACATTCTTCTCAAGTGCACTTGGAACATTTTCCAGAATAGACTGCATACTAGACTACAAAAAGAACCTCAGTAAATTCAAAAATACTGAAATTCTATGAACTAACTTCTCAGATCACCAAGGTATAAAACTAGAAATAAGTTTCAGAAAGAAAACAAAAAAGCTCCCAAATACATGGAGACTTAACAACATTCTACTGAATAATCAGTGGGTCAACGAGCAAATCAAAACAGAAATCAAAGAATACATGGAGACTAATGACAACAACACAAAGCCACAACCTCTGTGGAACGCAGCAAAGACAGTTCTAAGAGGAAAGTATATTGCAATCCAGGCCTATTTAAAGAAGGAAGAACAATCCCAAAGGAATAGTCTAAAGACACAATTACTGAAATTAGAAAAAGAAGAACAAATGAGACCCAACGTCACCAGCAGGGACATAATAAAAATCAGAGAAGAAATAAATAAAATTGAGAAGAATAAAACAATAGAAAAAAATCGATAAAACCAAGAGCTGATTCTTTGCAAAAATAAACAAAATAGATAAACCCCTAGCCAGACTCATTAAGAGAAAAAGAGAATCTACACACATAAACAGAATCTGAAATGAGAAAGGAAAAATCACGACAGACCCCACAGAAATACAAAAAATTATAAGAGAATATTATGAGAATCTATATGCTAACAAGCTGGAAAACCTAGAAGAAATGGACAACTTCTTAGAAAAATACAACCTTCCAAGACTGAACAAGCAAAAACCAGAAAACCTAAACAGACCAATCACCAGCAATGAAATTGAATCAGTAATCAAAAAACTACCCCAAAACAGAACCCCCGGGGCAGATCAATTCCCCTCTGAATTCTACCAGACATATAGAGAAGAAATAACACCGATTCTCCTTAAAGTTTTCCAAAAAATAGAAGAGGAGGGAATACTTCCAAACTCATTCTATGAAGCCAGCATCACTCTAATACCAAAACTGGGCAAAGACCTGACCAAAAAAGAAAATTACAGACCAATATCCCTGATGAACGTAGATGCAAAAATACTCAACAAAATATCAGCAAACTGAATTCAAAAATACATCAAGAGGATCATACACCATGATCAAGTGGGATTCATCCCAGGGTACAATATTCGAAATCCATCAACATCATCCACCACATCAACAAAAAGAAGCGTAAAAACCACGTGATCATCTCCATAGATGCTGAAAAAGCATTTGACAAAATTCAGCATCCATTCATGATTAAAACTCTCAACAAAATGAGTATAGACGGCAAGTACCTCAACATCATAATGGCCATATATGAGAAACCCAGAGCTAACATCATACTTAAAAGCGAGAAGCTGAAAGCTTTTCACCTAAGATCGGGAACAAGATGGATGCCCAGTATCTCCACTGTTATTCAACATAGTACTGAAGGTCCAAGCCATGGCAGTCAGACAACAAAGAAATTCAAGGCATCCACATTGGTTAAGAAGAAGTCAAATTGTCACTATTTGCAGATGACATGATATTGTACATAAAAAACCCTAAGGACTCCACTCCAAAACTACTAGAACTAATATATGAGTTCAGCAATGTTGCAGATACAAAATTAACACACAAAAATCTGTTGCTTTCCTATACACTAACGAAGAACAAACAGAAAGAAATCAGGAAAACAGTTGCATTCACAATTGCATCAAAAAGAATAAAATAACTAGGAATAAACCTAACAAAGGAAGTGAAAGATCTATGCCCTGAAAACCACAGGACACTCCTAAGAGAAATTAAAGAGGACGCTAAGAAATGGAAATGCATCCCATGCTCTTGGCTAGGAAGAATAAATATTGTCAAGTGGCTATACTACCTAAAGCAATCTACAGATTGAACGCAATCCCTATCAAAATACCAACAGCTTTCTTCAGTGAACCCGAACAAATAATTCTAAAAATCATATGGAACCACAAAAGACCCCGAATAGCCAAAGCAATCCTGAGAGGGAGGAATAAAACGGGGGGAATTATGTTCCCTGACTTCAACCTCTGCTACAGAGCCACAGTAATCAAGACAATTTGGCATTGGCACAAAAACAGACCCACAGACCAGTGGACCTGAATAGAAAATCCAAACTTTAACCCTAACATACATGGTCAATTAATATTTGATAAAGGAGCCCTGGATATACATTGCGGAGATGACAGCCTCTTCAGCAGCTGGTGTTGGAAAAACTGGACAGCTGCATGTAAGAGTATGAAACTGCACTACTGTCTAGCCCCATACACAAAGGCAAACTCAAGGTGGATCAAAGACCTGAATGTAAGTCATCAAACCATAAAACTCTTAGAAGAAAACAGGCAAAAATTTCTTGGACATAAACATGAGCGACTTCTTTATGAACATATCTCCCCGAGCAAGGGAAACAAAAGCAAAAATGAACAAGTGGGACTATATCAAGCTGAAAACGTCTGTACAGCAAAGAACACCATCAGTAGAACAAAAAGCCATCCTGCAGTATGGGAGAATATATTCATAAATGACATAGCCAGTAAGGGGTTGACATCCAAAGTATATAAAGAACTCATGCACCTTAACACACAAAAAGCAAATAATCCAATTAAGAAATGGGCAGAGGATATGAATAGACACTTTTCCAAAGAAGAAATTCAGATGGCCAACAGGCACATGAAAAGATGCTCCACATCGCTAATCGTCAGAGAAATGCAAATTAAAACCACAATGAGATATCACCTCACACCAGTGAGGATGGCCAACATCCAAAACACAAACAAGAACAAATGTTGGTGAGGATGTGGAGAAAGGGGAACCCTCCTACACTGCTGGTGGCACTGCAAATTAGTTCAACCATTGTGGAAAGCAGTATGGAGGTTCCTCAAAAAAACTCAAAATAGAAATACCGTTTGAACCAGGAATCACACTTCTAGGAATTTACCCTAAGAATGCAGCAGGCACGTTTGAGAAAGGCAGATGTACCCCTATGTTTATCGCAGCACTATTTACAATGGCCAAGAAATGGAAGCAACCTAAGCGTCCATGAGTAGATGAAGGGATAAAGAAATGTGGTACATACACACAATGGAATATTATTCAGCCATAAGAAGAAAACAAATCCTACCATTTGCGACAACGTGGATGGAGCTAGAGGGTATTATGCTCAGTAAAATTAGCCAGGCGGAGAAAGACAAATATCAAATGATCTCTCTCACATGTGGAGTATAAGAACAAAGAAAAAAACTGAAGGAACAAAACAGCAGCAAACTTACAGAACCCAAAAACGGACTAATAGTTACCAAAGGGAAAGGACCTGAGGAGGATGGGTGGGAAGGGAAGGACAAGGCGGAAAAACAGGCAGTACGCTTAGCAGGCGTAATGTTGGGGGGGGCGCAGGGAGGGCTGTACAACTCAGAGAAGACAAGTAGTGAATTCTATAACCTCTCACTATGCTGATGGACAGTGAGTGTAATTGGGATGGTGGGGGGGACCTGAAAAGGGGGTAGTTTAATAACGATAATATTGGACACGTAATTTTAGATTAATGATACCAAAATAAAGTATTTAAAAAAATTGCAAGTGGAAAAAAAGAATCGTAAGGGAGAGCTGTGCCACTTAGGCACAGTCTCTGAGCCATACAGGTAGTTTGCGGAGATCGGGCATGACAGAGTTGCACAGTTGTCGGTGGACTGACATTTGTAAGCAAGTGAGGTGAGACTGGTTGTTGCTGGACCGGGTGTGCTCAGTGTTTTCCAAATAGCTGCCTATTGAAAGAAGGGGTTATCACTCTATGTATTGTTTACAAAAGCCTTTTCACTTGTCCTTTACCCATTTAATAGATTTAAAATTCATTGTGTTGCCTTTGTTTTTATCATGATGAGAAGTCAGTATTTTCCTGCATTTTGAGAACTTTTAATTTATAATTTTCTAATGGGAGAGACAGACCTCTAACCTGGAAATAAGTAATGTTTACCACTTTATTAACTTTACTGTCCACCTCATATTTGTAGGTTCTAGTATCATGGTAGTAAATTCAATAGGTATTGTAGAGAGATAATACATTATACAGTCTTTTAAAAACATTTAGATGAGTAATTAGTTGAAGTTCCTGGTACTAAGAATAAAACAGATTTTCCCAAAGCTTTTCAAAGAGGTGATGTTCTACAATAAAATATTCACATGATCCTCAAACTTTGGCGTACATCAGAATCATTGAGACCGCTTAATATAAAATGTAGACAACTGGGTCTCTCCCCATGAGTTTCTAAATTAGTATAGAATGTATAGAATATCAGGAATAGCTTCACCTATATTGAATTTCTATGAGTTGTTTGCTTCACAGTGCAGTTCATTATAAAACAGTTACATGGGAGGACAAAAAAAGAGATATAGAGAGCTTACTAAATGTCACCTTTTATGTATCCCTAAGTGTATTTCCACAAGGTGTTTTCAGAGAGAACTTGCAAATAAAGACCACATTTCATTCATGTTTGCTTGTCCTTCTCACAGCCCCCCCACCCCCCAATTCATAGTACATATTAAAGACTCTGAGAAGTTAAATATGAAGCAGTCTGAACCTAGTAATTTGTTATGTAACAACTACAATTTGAGGTTTCATTCCCTGAAAAATAGTTCAGGTTTACTGTGCAATAGAGGTGTTAAGCTCTAATGAGGAGTTAATTTATATTTTTATTGATTTATCTCCCCTGTTGGAACGATTTATTGTTGTTTTTCTTCATGAAAGTAATACATTAAACCGAAAATGTTTTTATTTCAGAACTGTTCGTCAGTTGGCACAGGAACAGTTTTTTTTAATGTGCACCAGATGTTGCATTGGACACAGGCCTCTGCTTTTCTTCATTACTCTGCTCTTTACCATTCTGGGGGTGAGACATTTTTAAATGGACTTACCAATATAATTCATTCTTAAAATGAGAAACACTCAGGAAATTACAGTTTTTGTTTTTACAAAAATTAGGTCAGCTGTGCTTAATAAATAATGTCATCCTTTCTATATTTACTTGCTTTTTATAAATACTTAAGGATAAAAATGACCTGGGGAACATATAAATTAAGAAATCTTATTTTATATTACTGATAGGAGGTATTGCCACTTCATTTTTCTCTCAATTTAAAAAGTCAATGTGAATTACAAGCATAGTCTTATGAGTTCATATTGTTTCATTACATTTCAGAGCACAGCAGGAGAGAGGGGTAGACACTCAGATGACTATTTCACTCTTCTACGACACCTTCTTAATTATGCTTATAACAGCAATATTAACGTACCCAATGCTGAAGTTCTTCTCAACAATGAAATTGATTGGCTCAAAAGAATTAGAGTAAGTTGTATAATACTCAATTTATTATGTCACTGTGAAATCAACTGCCTTATTAAAAGAGTGTTATAATGAAGTATATTTTTTTAAATCTGTATTTTTGTACATATGTTAATATGTATAATGATACGTATTTTAATAAAAATGAACAAAATGCATGCTTTCCATTGACGAATTAACAAAGTACAACTAGTTTTATACAAGTACCTTGCCATTGTTTGGATCTCCATTTTCGTATTTCTCACATTTTTTTGGAAATTAGCATATTAAGGATATATTTAAGATTCTTATTTAAGTTTGAAGAGTCTGATAGATTAAAATTTACATTAGCATTTAACCATGTTATACCTTTTATTTATACAGAATATATTTCTGAATATAATTTTGAAATGTGTAGCTTTTTGGCTCTCAGATTAGCATTCTTCTAATGATTTATAACCTCTAGAATAGTACGTGTCAGCCTTCATATCACTGACATTTTAGCCCAGATTATTCCTTGTTTTGCAGAATTATGCAATTCATTATAAGATACTGAACAGCACCTTGGCCTCCTCAATCAATAGTTGGTTCCTCACTGAATCATAAGTATTTCTAGACATTGCCAGGGTCCTCTTGGGGTAGAATTGCTCATTTGCTGTTGGAAACATTTCTGCAGGAGAAATGAACTACATGAGTGGAGTGGTTTGGGGAAATTACACCTGAGATGTCACTGCCCTTTAGCTCTCTTTTGTTCTTTCTTTTCTGGTTTGGCCTATTCTATTTTTCCCTTTGTAGGATAATGTCAAAGATACAGATGAAACTGGTGTTGAAGAGCCAATCTTGGAAGGCCATCTTGGAGTAACAAAAGAGTTACTGGCCTTTCAAACAACTGAGAAGAAGTATCATATTGGTTGTGGAAAAGGAGGTGCCAATCTCATTAAAGTAAGTTCCAAATTTTGGTGCAGAACTTGTTGTTATGACCTTTTAAATGTTTTGTAGCAAATCTGCCTGATTGAGCTTAGAATTACATTGTCTTTGAGACAGCATCCTGACCCTTTCTTTGTACCTTACAAAAATCTTCATCTCTTTAAAAATTATACTAATTATTAAATGTGTGCCTCCCTTTATTCAAGAGATTTTTTAAGTAATCAAAATTCAGGTACAGTCTTTAGAAAGTTAATAAGCAGCAGCATTTGATTTTGCTTTTTAGTTAAAGTCTAGGTTTTTTAGTTAAACATTTTAAAATTAAAGATGGCTCATTTTTTACATATTTCTCAATGAGATATTTTTTAGGTATGTCTTGTAATAAAATTAAAATGAACTTTATTTTTACTCAAAATAAGTATTTCATATTTGACTGAAGGAGTACATTTCTGTAGAATATATATTAAGTTACAGTCAGCTCTTTAAAAATACCTTCAAATATCTGGACAATTGAGTATGTTTGCGAATTACAGAAAATAGTATTTTGAAGTAGAATTTTATTATTTTGAAAATATAAATCATTTTTGCTCTGTAATGAGGTAACTTTGTCAAATGATTATAGAAATATTTCTTTCCAAGGAACATTTTTTCTTTAAAAAATATGTTATTGCTAACAGTATGTATCTGGTTTTTTCAAACGCTTCAGGAATTAATTGATGATTTCATCTTTCCTGCCTCCAAAGTTTACCTGCAATGTATGAGAAATGGGGAACTTCCAGCTAAACAGGCTATCCCAGTATGTAGTTCACCAGCTACCATCAGTGCTGGTTTTGAACTACTTGTAGCATTAGCTGTTGGCTGTGTAAGGAATCTCAAACAGATAGTAGACTGTTTGACTGAAATGTATTACATAGGCACAGCAATAACTAGTAAGTATTATAACCTGTAAAGCTGTTTTTGCTCGTTGATAATATTTCCATGTTTAAAAGTCTGGGTTTTTTTCTTTTAGAAAGTGTTTGACTTAGGTCTGTATGTTTGTTTGTTTTTACCAACTAGTAATTAGTTCACTAATTCTAATAATCAGATATATAATTAAGGCCATTATAAGCAGAGAATCTTCATACAGAAAATTTTTCAAATGTATATTTAAATGCCTTCCTATAGGTAGTTCAGGTAACTAGGCAAAATGTTTTATTTCCTCTCAGATGAAGTAAAATCCAGTCTCCAGAATAAGAAGCCAAAATTTATTGTGTAGAATTTAATACTTAAAACTCAAAAATGTCTGCATTGGAAAGATTAGGAAGCCTTAACTTGCAGACTGCTTAATGTTATTTATTTTATTTGTTTTAGTGTTTTTTTCTATTATTAATATACAGTTACATGAGCAACATTATGGTTACTAGACTCCCGCTATTATCAAGTCCCCACCACATACCGCCCACTGCAGTCACTGTCCATCAGTGTAGTAGGATGTTATAGAATCACTACTTGTCTTCTCTGTGCTATACTGCCTTCCCCATATGCCCCCCACCCCACCCCCACCCCCGCTACATTATGTGTGCTAATTGTAATAACACTTTTTCCCCCTTATCCCTCCCTTCCCACCCCTCTTCCGCAGTCCCTTTCTCTTTGGTAACTGTTAGTCCATTCTTGGGTTCTGTCAGTTTTTTCTTTGCCGTTATACTCCACCGTGAGTGAAATCACTTGATACTTGTCTTTCTCTTGCTGGCTTATTTCACTGAGCATAATACTCTCTAGCTCCATCCATGTTGTTGCAAATGGTAGGATTTGTTTTCTTCTTATGGCTGAATAATATTCCATTGTATATATATACCACATCTTCTTTACCCATTCATCTCCTGGTGGACACTTAGGTTGCTTCCATTTCTTGGCTATTGTAAATAGTGCTGCAGTAAACACAGGGGTGCGTATGTCTTTTTAAAACTGGGCTACTGCATTTTTTATTGTAAATTCCTAGGAGTGGAATTCCTGGCTCAAATGGTATTTCTATTTTGAGTTTTTTGAGGAACCTGCATAATGCTTTGCACAATGGTTGTGCTAATTTTACATTCCCACCAGCAGTGTAGGAGGGTTCCCCTTTCTCCACATCCTCGCCAACACTTGTTATTGTTTGTCTTTTCCTTAATGTTATTTTAATCTGAGTTCTGAGAAAGTAAACTTTTTAAATTTCTCTGTGCCAAAGATAACATTTAAGTGCTTTTCATTACATTCTCAGTTAATGTCCACGTTAGATTTTAAGAGAACTGAAACTCAAAAGGGAGAGAGTACAGTAAAATAACAGAAAGTAAGAACCTAAAGTCTATTTAATTTTAAGAGAAAAACCAGGGCTTGAGAATGTAATACACAGTAGTTTTTAGTATAAATCTTTAAAAATAACTTGCAGCACTCATTTGTGGAGTATAAGAACGAAGCAAAACTGAAGGAACAAAACAGCAGCAGACTCACAGACTCCCAAGAAGTGGCTACCAAAGGGGAGGAGTGTGGGGAGGCAGGTGGGGAAGGAGAGAGAAGGGGATTGAGGGGTCTTATGTTTAGTACTCATGGTGTGTGGGGGGTCACAGGGAAGACACTGTAGCACAGAGATGGCAAATAGTGACTCTGTGGCATCTTACTACACTGATGGACAGTGACTGCAATGGGGTGTTGGGGGGACTTGATAATATGAGTGAATGTTGAAATCATAATGTTGCTCATGGAAACCTTTATAAGATTGTATAATAATGATAACTTTAGTTTAAAAAAATTACTCAGCTTACGAATTTTATGGTTATATTATTAACATTAACTTCTAACACATTCAGCATTCCTGGTTCAGAGTTGTCTCTGTATGTGCAAATTGTACATATGTACATCTCTTTTTTCAGTGTTTCTCTTTCTAACACAGGAACAGAAATGTACTACATACAGTGTTCTTCACTTGTTTAGTTTTGCACTTAGTAATATATCAGCACAATAGATGTATTAGTAATATATCTGTTTATTGACTACATAATTTGCAGCTCACTGTACTGTAAATTATGCAGTCCATCTTCCAGATGGTGATTGCTGGTTGTTTCGGTTTTATGGTAGGCAGAAGGGGTTATAAAGTGATCCACAGTTTTCAGAAAACCTTTCAAATGCACTGTATCATTAATTCCTGAAAATAAGACAGTAGATATAGGCAAAGCAATTTTTACTTTTGCCATTTAATCAGACAGGAAACAAATTCACTTGAAGGTTTTGATATGCTTTGTGATTTGGAACCATAACTAAGACTTAGAAAGCTACATACCAATTTGATTTAAAGTTCTGATCACAATGAATTAAAGGCACTTAAATGAAAAAAAAAAACCCAAGTTTAATATCATACCATCCTAAATGACTTTCTAAGACTGTCACAGAATTAACATCAGTAAAACCGTAGGCTCTAGTAAGGACCTACCTGTGTAATGGTACATGTTGAAATAAAAATTTAGAGTATTCTCTCAACATGGCTGAGGTAATGATGGAATTGTTGTTAATATCATCAGCATAGCATAGCTGCATAATGCTTTTGAATTGAAACTGCATAATTGAAACTATATTGCTTTCATGAGAATATTTTTTTCCTTCTTTGTTAAGCTTGTGAAGCACTTACTGAGTGGGAGTATCTACCACCTGTTGGACCTCGCCCTCCAAAAGGATTTGTGGGCCTCAAAAATGCTGGTACCACTTGTTACATGAATTCTGTGATCCAACAGTTATACATGATTCCTTCTGTCAGGAACAGTATTCTTGGAGTTGAAGGTACAGGTGGTGATTCATTCAGTGAAGAGAAGCAGGACAGTGAGGTAATTTTAATTATGAATTCTTTTTTCTTTTCCTATATTTCAAGATTTTGATACCAGATACCGTTTTTCTCAGAACATTGTGTTTCTTGTAGAATTTTTTGAATTACATTCGGTATTAGGACAATACTCTTAGCTGCTATCTCTTTATTTACTGTACTGCTTATTATCTTATAAAATGCAGTTGATAATATTTATTACAACTTGTTTCTTTTTTAACGCAGTATTTAAATATAATCGTGTTTTTGCAATCTGGTAGGTATATTTGGTATTTGTAAAATGAAAAACAATCACTTATAAATAATTAAAGTTTACTTTCATTCAGCCTTTTAAGGTATATTATTCCATTTAATTTATTCACCTTTTAGATTATCAGTTTCATAGTCTGTGCTTATTATTAGGATATTCTTAATATTTTTTTCAAATTACAGCTTTTCTGATAAGGAAGCAAACTCATTCGCTTCTTTATATAATGCTACACAGTTTGTTAACACTATTAGTTAATAATATTCACCTACCAAACATATTCCAGTGTAGAAAAAGGAAACACAAAAGTTAGCTGTTCCGTTTTTAAAAGATCAGAGTACATATAACTAAAATGTGTCTCTTATAAATGGAAACTTCTAAAGTTTCAGTTGTGTTTATATTGAAACTATTTTTATCTTTTATTTCTATTTTATTCAAGTTTTTAAGAAAGAAGATGTAGAAAATATTCTAATTATAGTAAATGGTTCTTCCCTTATTCCTGTGTTTCTCTACTTTAATTGTAGTAAGTGGTTCTTCCCTTATTCCTACATTTCTATAGCCAGATTTGTTTCTCAAGTTATATAGCTTATCACTTAGATGCTGAAACACACATCTACCTTTACTCTCTTCAGATTTTATAAATAACACTATCTAGGCATTAGGTTTACTTTTTTAAGAATCTCCATATATGCTGACTACACCAAGCACCTGGTTGAGGACCTCTGTTTGAAAAAAGATTTGAATTTAAATCCTTCAATAGCCCACTGTAGTGCTAGGGTAGTAGGTAAAGGATAAATAGAGATCGCTCATCCTGTTGGCAAAAGGAAAATAAATCAGACAAGACATGAAATTTGAAACTAGGTATTCCACCTTTGCTACTTGACACCCTGTGCTTTTTGATTTTCCTAGTTGTCTGCCTATTTACTGGTTTCTTTTGGACTGTGAGCTTCTCAAAGGCAAACATGATATTTACTTCTGTAACAAAAGCCTTAGGGCAGAGATGTTTAGTGCTCTGTAAAGCAGCTAAATTCTGCTTTATAAAGTGGTTAAGAGCTTTAGAGCTTCGATTTATGCTGTTAATAATACCAGCAGTACTCTGAATTGCTGTATTTATCCAGTGTTAATAATTATAATCATGTGACATAATTTATCTCATACAATCTATGAAGAATGCATTGTCTCTACATAAAAATGTTGGAAAAAATTATTGAAAGGTTAAATATCTTAGTTACTGAAAGTTACATTTTTGTCTCATTTATCTTGATTGGAAAGCATTCGTTTGTCTTCAGTCAAGTCAGCTCAACTAAGTCTTCCTCTGTTATATTATACTACCTCCAGTAGATATTTAGGCTAATTTTTAAAAAATAACTCCTCTGTGAAATTGCCAGGATTAATTTTACAATATTAATAAGTTCAGAGTTCTGTGGTTTAGATATATGGGTACAAATAATGCAGATCTACGACTATTTGTATCTGTCTCAACTACACCCGACTTTTAAAGTGAGGCTAGCTAATCAAATTATGTTCTTTTGTTTGTAGAGTAATGTTGATCCCCAAGATTATGTATTTGGATATCCTCATCAATATGAAGACAAGCCAGCATTAAGTAAGACAGAAGACCGGAAAGAGTACAGTATTGGTGTCTTAAGATACCTTCAGGTCATCTTTGGTCATTTAGCTGCTTCTCGTTTACAATACTTTGTGCCCAGAGGATTTTGGAAAGAGTTCAGGTAATTAGTGGGTAGGTGGTAATTGTGGTTTATAAAATCTCAATACTTTATTAGTTAGAACTCTCTCAGGCTGTCCTCTTTCCTACAGGGTAGGAAAAAATATTGGGGTATATATTTCGAGTTTTTCTATACTATTATCCCAAAAGGAGGTGGAGAGATTTTTCACAGGAAAGAGAAGCAGTGTTCTTTACTTTAAGGTATAATTAACTTTTTATTATGGAAAACTTGTGCAATGCACAGAAACAAAATACTGGAATAGAGTCATCTGGATTCAACAGTTCTAAAGCAGATGTTAGACATTGTTTTTTATTTTTCATTGATGAGTACAAATAAGGTTTTTTTAATAAGTATACCATGATATTGTTACACCTAAATAAAAATTCCTTAATATCACTGCATCCAAGACACTGTTTAAATTTACCAGAATGTTTAATTTTTTTTTCTTAACAGCATATTTACAAGCAGGCCCACAGTCCATTTATGACAGTTGGCCGAAGTTTTTTTTAACATAGAAATTTCTTTCTCCTTTCTTGTGGTGCTGCTGCTGCTTGGTCAGTTGGTATTTGAGTGTGGATTTTGTTTAGTTTTTGGTTTATTCTGTTGGTTTGGAGCTTTTTTGCAATTATCAATAAAGAATTTAGGTAGTTTGCCTGGGAAACTTTCCCACAGTCTTGATTTTCCTAATTGTAATGCTCTGATATTCTTTATTATTTTCTGCTTTGTTCTGTTCCTGTATTTTTTAGCTTTGCAGATCAAACATTCTGTCACAAATTTAATTCCGCTGTAGTAACAAGAAAACCAGCTATAGACAATATATAAATAAATGAAGTATGGCTGTGTGTCAGTAAAACTTTGTTCGTACACTTTGGAATTTGAATTCATACAATTTTCGTTTGTCATGAAATAGTACCAATTTGACTTATTTTCAACCATTTGAACATATATATATATAAAATGCTATTTTTAGGTCTTGGGTGATAGTGGACTTTATTTGGTTCAAAAGCTGTAGTTTTCATAGCCAACCAATATCAAGATGCTTGACCACATTGAAGTATCATTTTATTTCCCATTTGCAGTGGGAAAGAGAAATAGGTGGTGATTTTACTCTCTTGGACAGACACAAAATGTCTTTTTGTGGTATTGAGTCATTTAGTTACAATTAGGTCCCCATTATTTCATTATGGTCAGAAATTGACATTGATTATCATTCATGAATTAGATTGAATCTGTAAGAGAAGCTTGCTGTCGTCATTTAACCTTACTATGGAAATCTGTAAGAACCAGGATACTTTTTTTTCTCTTATTTTGTAAGTTTGTTAAGTAATCATACAGTATCCTAGAGTCATCTTTAAATGACCAGTAAGATTTGCTCTGTTTTTAGGTTTTTAAACCTAAAAACCTTGGTCTGGTTTCCTTTCTCTTGCTAATTTGTCAAGGCCCATCATGTGTTATGTATGTCCAACTATTGCTGCCAACTTTACCTAAGACTAAGAGAGTTACTACAACTAGGAGAGGTATCTCTTCTTACTATATAAAAAAGGGCTACAATCCTTCATAGGAATTTAAGGCTTCTTTCTGCAAAAGTATGATTGGAACTGGATAAACAAGGGGATCGTCTGACCTCTGGGTCACGCTTTCTGTTGCATTCAGAGCAATGCCCCTAGTATGTATACGTATATGAGCATTATCACTTAAAGATCTTTTGAACATCACAGATTTGTAAGTACAATGATGCCTATTCTCATCATTAGTTTCTATATTCCACAAGAAGAACTATCAGTTTACATTATAAGAATAATTTACATAAACAGTGCTTCCTTCCAGATATATCCCTTTCTGCTTCCAGTTCTGTCACCTGGTATAGACCTTTCTGTCTATCCTGTTTGTCCTGTCTCTGACTCAGGAATTTCTTTAACATATTCTAGTCAGCATTTCTGTTCTTGTTCTTCCAAATTAGTATACTGTGAGATTTCATCTTAAAATCTTTCACTCGATTACTGACCTTTGCATGTATGTGTATAATTGTACTTAGTAAAACTATAAATGCATGTTTGTATTTATATCTACATATATCTACTTATAACTGGATATGTAGATATGTATAATTATGCTCCTGCCAAAATCTCATGTTTGTACTTAAAAATACAATGTTTTTTGTTTCACAGATACTCTCTCCATGTAAATGATGGCCCTCACAATTTGTCTAGCACTTCTATATTACCTGCGGTCTACTCACATAATAACCTCTTTAAAGGGTTTTTCTTTTGGTAAAGTTCATATAACATGAAATTCACCATAGTAACTCTTTAAAAGTATACAACAGTGGTGCTTACTGCATTCAGAATGTTTGTGTCATCATTACTGTCCAGTTTTAGAATATTTTCATCACCCAAGAGAAATCCCACATGCCTATTAAAAAGTTACTCTCCATTCTCCCCTTTTTCCAACATTGATAAAAGAAAAGTTAAGTTTTCTCTGTATATATGAGAGAAAGAGAGAATGTTGAAAGGCCCTGGGGACTGAGGCATCATGTTGATAGAAATAAAGTGTCCATCAAATTTGTTTTGAATGATTCAATATAGAGCCGCACAATATGTGGCATTTGGCAGCCTGGCTTCTTTAACTAAGCATGTTTATAGGGTGCATCAACTTTCTAACATATATCAGAGTATCATTTCATGGCCAAATGATATCCATTGTATGGGTACTTCACATTTTGCTTATTCCTTCATCAATTGATGGACACTTGGATGGTTTTTAGTGATTGTGCATAGTACATAGGTCAGCATTCAGGACGTATAAATTTTTGTGTGGTGGACTTAAGTTGCAGGGCCATACAGTAATTCTTTAACTTTCTGAGGAACCACCAAACTGTTCCATGTCCTCTGTATCATTTTGCTTTCCCACAATCAAAGTATGAGGGTTGCATTTTTTCAACATCCATGCCAATATTATTATACATATTTTTTCCCCTTTATTTATTCCCCCCTCCTGCCTTTGGTATTATCCTTTCTTATAGATGTGAAGGGGACTCGTGGTTTTAGTTTGCAGTTCCCTAATAATTAACATAGTTGAACATCTTGTGTTTATTGGCCACTTATTTTTGTTGTTGTTTTTAAGGGAAATACCTACTCACGTACTTTCCCCATTGTCTTCTTGTTATATTGTAAGAGATTTTTGGGTGGTTATCATAGTAGACCCTAATAGATAAGTGATTTACAAATACTTTCTCACATTCTGTAGATCGTCTTTTCACTGTTTTACTGTACTTTATAATGCACAAAGATTTTAAATATTGATGAAGTCTTTTTTACCTATATTTTTCTTAGGTTTATAATCTAATTCACTAATATTTTTATGATGAATCAAATGTATATAATATAAACATGACCTTTTTTTATGAAGTGTTTTTAGGTGTACAGTCCAATGACATTAAGTACATTCACATTTTGTTTTCCATCACCCATCTTCACGTTTTTCATCTTTGAAACTCGGTATGCATTAATAATAATCACTCCCTTCCCTGTGGCTTTTATGTGTTGATTTTTGTTTCCTAAAATTTAGCTGAATTTGTTGCTGAGTGAACAGGTTTTTTTGAATCTTTAGGATTTCCCATTTGAATGCCTTTATTCTTCTCTTGCCAAATTAGTCTCGGTAAAACTCCAGTGCTGTGTAGATACAAGAGAAGAAAGAAAGCAGGTCGTCCTTGCCTTGTTCCTGATCTTAGAGAAAATCTTTCAGTCTTTTACCATTAGATCTTTACCTCACACCATGAATATTAACACTGACTCAAAGTCGATTAAATACCTAAACTTGAAAGGCAGAATTATAAAACTTTTAGAAGAAAACCAAGGGGAAAAGCTTCGTGACACTGAATTTGACTGATTTCTTGGTATGACACTGAAGACACAGGAAACAAAAGAAATAGATGAAGAATCAAACTATATATATCCACTGAAAATGTTCTTCAATAGTGAAGGGGAAAATAAGGACATTCTAAAGTAAATAGGAAGTTGTGAGGAATTTCTCCACAACTCGTGCTCTAAAAAATTCTAAAAGATCTGGTGATGGAAAATATTGCCAAGAGAAACTTGAAATTTAAAGAATATAGGAAGAGCAGATAGGTGAATTTTACTGGGTTTTTATACTAGTCTGTTTTGTTCTTGGATTTAAGTTTTTAAATATTGCAAGCAAAAATAATACCAAGTAAAGGAATCAGTATGTATTAAAATACATTTGATATTTGTAATATAAAATGAAAAATTAAAGGCAGTTTTATGGCTGTGAGGCTTCTGTATGTTACTTGAATATCAAAAGATAACCTCCGTAAGTTCTAAAAATAATTCTTAAGGCTACCATATTTAAATGCATAGGTAAAAAGCCAACAGATGCATTGAAACTGAGTATTAAAATATATTTAATCTAGAAAAGGGCAGAAAGAAAAAATTCCTGGTCTACAAACAACAAAAGAATGATATATGCTTAAATTCAGTTAAATCAGTATGTAAATTAATCCAGTTGAAAGACACAGATTGTCCAGATTAGATTAAAAACAATGTCTGTGCTGTCTGCAAGACACCCAATTTAAATGGAATGCTATAGATTAAAAGTTAAAGGGATTAAAGCACACAGTGAGCATCACAACACACACATCAGATTGATAATACTAAAAAAAAAGACAATACCAAATGTTGGGTAGGATGTAGAAAAACGTAGACACCTGTTGCTAGTGTGAATAGAAAATGCTATAACCACTCTGGAGGAAAGCAGTTTCTTAAAAAATTGAATATTCACTAAATATACAGTACAGCAATTGCAGTTATGAACATTTATGCCATAGAAAACAAAACTTAGGTTCACACCAAAATTTCTACACAAATGTTCATAGAGTTCTGAATAGATTAACAGACTGGAAACAAGTATGTTCTTCCACAGCTGAAGTTAAGCAAACTGGTACAGTGGTGTTACATGAAGAGGTTTGGTGGATTTCAGCAATATGCTTATGCTGAGTAAAAAAATATAACTACAAAAGGTTATATATACTCTATATACTCTGTAATAGTCCTTTTTTTTTACTGAAGTCTAGTTGGTATACAATCTTGTATTAGTTTCAAGTATACAACATAGTTGTTCACCAGTTACACACATGATTAAATTCTTAACCCTACCAGTGTGGTTACTGTAAACCTAGAAAGATGTTACAGAATCATTACTATATTCTCCATGCTCTACTACTATCCCTGTGACCAGCTTTTGTTATGATTGAGAATTTTTGTGTCCCTTTATCTCCTTTACCCTCCTCATTCACCTATCCCAGCCCCTTCCCCATGGTAAACACCGGTGACTTCTTACTGTGAGTCTACTGCTATTCTCTTAATTTTGTTTTGGTTATATATTGAGCAAGTGAAATCATACGATAGTTGTCTTACTTTGTCTAGCTTATTTCACTGAGCGTAATATCCTCTAGGTCCATCCATATTCTCACAAATGACCCAATTTATTGCAGGATTTCTTTCTTTTTTAATGGCTGAATACCACCCACGGTGTGTAGCTTATGTGTACCACATCTTTATCCATTCATGTGTTGATGGACACTCTGGTAGCTTACATATCTTGGCTGTTGTAAATAATGCGGCAGTAAACATAGGGGCTCATATGTCTTTCCAAATTAGGGTTTTTGTTTTCCTTGGGTAAATTCCTATATTTGGAACTCCTGGATTAAATGATATTTCTGTTTTAGTTTTCTCAGGAACCTCCACAGTGCTTTCCATAGTAGCTGCACTAATTAACATTTCTGCCAAAAGCGTAGAAGAATTCCCTTTTCTCTACATCTCACTAACACTTCTTATTTCTTGTCTTTTGGTTAGTGACCATTCTGACTGGCGTGAGGTAATACTCATTGTGGTTTTGATTGGCATTTCACAGATGATTAACAATATCAAGCATCTTTTCAGATGCCTGTTAGCCATCTTTTTGTTGTTGTTGTTGGAGAAATGTCTGTTCAGGTCTGTACATTTTTGATTGGGTTGTGTATTTTTTTTTTTTTGGTGTTGAATGTTATGAATTCTTTATATATTTTGGATGTTAACCCCTTATTGGTTGGATTGTTCATGAATATGTTCCTCCATATTGTAAGCTGCCTTTTTTGTTCTGCTGTTGGAGTCATTTGTTATACAGAAACTATCAGATGGCTTAGCAGAAATTTTACAGGCCAGAAGGCAGTAGCATAATATATCTACCAAGAATCCTCTCTCCCACAATGTTATCATTCTGAATTTGAAGGACAGATGAAATATTTCCTAGGTAAATGAAAGTTAAAAGAATTCATCACCACTAAACTGGCCTTACAAAGTATGTTAAAGGGATTTTTTATAAATGGAAGTGTTCTTAAACCTAAGTATTTTTATCTAAACTCATAATAAAGTTAGGAGACCCATTACTATCCAAGCAAGTATGAAATGAAAAAGAAAAAAGGAAAACCAGAAGTAGTAAAATCAAGAATATGCAATATCATTCAAGGTATACACAAAAAATGCAGATGACAACATCTAATATATAAAGTGTAAAGGAGAAGGAAGAAAAAAGTACTTTTAGAGTGTGTTTCAGACAGCACTCATGAACCTAATGTAGACTTATTATATAGTTAGGAAGCTATCCTTCAACCTATGGTAAATACAAACCTAAAGTCTATAATAGATACAGAAAAAATTACAAAAGAGAAATACAGTCATAGCACTAAGGAAAACCGTCAACAATGATAAAAGTATAAGAGAGAAAGAAAGGAACAGAGAGGAGCTATAAAACAACCAGAGAACAATTACTAAAATGGCAGTAAAAAGTCATAGAGTGGCAGAACAGATAAAGAAACAAGAGCCATCTATATGCTTCCTACAGGAGACTCATCTCAAACCCAAAGGCAGACTGAAAGTGAAGGGATGGAAAAAGATACATCACGGAGAAAAAAGCAGGAGTGGCAGTATTTGTATCAGACAAAAAAAGTAACAAGTACATTACATAATGATGAAGGGCTCGGTCCAACAGGCTATAACCACTATAAATATTATAAATATGCACCAAATATGGGTCAATGAACAAAAGAAAAATCAACTGCAACAGATAGTAACTGCACTAGTCAGGGTGTGGATTAATAATCTGGGTAACTGTTGAGCCACTGTGTTGTATACTTAAAGCCAAAAGATTTATGCCAACTAAACTTCAAAAAACGAAACAAATGGCAAATATTGGCAGAAGTTCCGTAGGCACCTTTTGCAGCATGGGGATCTCGTCCTCTGTGTGATGGGTCAAAATATTTAGTATGAAAAAAAGAGGGTTTGGGGTGCTTGAAACATAAACCTTCAGTTTTTAAACTTAACGGCCAATATCCCATCTCTTATCAGTCTTAATGAGATTTCTTCCTCTTTTCATTGGGTTTTGTTCTGTCTTGTCTGTGCCAGCAGGTATAGACCCACAGTGATAGAACAGACAGCACTGTAGATGTTTTAGCCACCTATTCATAAGCAGTTTGAAAAGACAAAATAAAAAAACTCCTTCCTGAGCTTATTTTTCAAAAAACATCTATAAATAAGCAAGTGATTCAAACACTTATTTTGCTACAAGTACTACTGATTACTAACATTTATGGAGTTCTCACTCTATGCCAAGCATTATTCTAAACACTTCTGAGTTTTAATACACTTAATTGTTACAGCTCAGTGAAGTAGATGTTAACGTCCATTCTGTGGGTTAGGAAATTGAGGTACTGAGAACCTGAGTACTTTTCAGTTAAGAGGTTAAGAAATGTCAAATGGAGCAAAGTTCCAAATAAAGAGGAAAACTCCCTTAATTCCATCTGATATACTGGACTGTTTTACCTATTTTAATTCCTTGACAAGCCTGGTTCTTTAGCTAGACTGGATATCCTAGGCTTTCTAAGCTGAAAAGTAATTTAGAAAGCTGAGCCACAGTATCAGTTCATTGATTTGGAATTTGAGGCTCAGAGAGGTTAGGTGACTTTCCCAAGATAGCACAACTTCTTGAATGCAGACTCCAAGCCCTGCATCCTTTCTCTTAATCAGGCTGTTTTTTTCATGTCACTTTTCATTTACAGAAGAGAAAACTTTTTTTTTTAACTTGATCCCATTATTTGGCTGTAGTTACTTCCTGAGCCCATGGAGACAACCTTGACTGAATCACTTAAGACACATTTTAATCACAACAAAGATTCTTATTCTACCAAAATAATTCCTTTTGAAAGTGTCCCAGCTTGATCAGCAGACACGCATCAAATGGCAATAGGAAAACTGGAAGCAGACATAGTAAGACTGATAAAACTGAAAGAACAGAGTGGTTTAGCAATGATGGAATTTTTGGCAAATAATTTTTCATCTGGCCTCATCCCAGCTCTTGCAAGGGAAGAATCTTCTGAGAACTGTTTGAAATGGCAGAACAGCAATTAAGCCCTTGGTCATTCACAGACAGGAAGGAGAAAAACGTATAATTGCAAGAAGCCACTATTGTTTTCAGGAATCATTGATGACTTAGAACATGAAGGGCTAGTCCAGCTGGGGTAGGGGTGGGGGAAATCAGGTTGCTATTTTTCACTTTAGCCTTTGGATCCAATAGCTCTCATCATCTTTACATTTATGACTAGTACCCCCTAGAGCTTTATGCAGGTTTCAAAAGGAGAACAAGTTCCTTATTACAAATATTTTAAATCCTCCAAACCTGGAAAAAGAAAAGTTGTTATGTGATACTATAGCTAGCTCTAAGTAAAATTAATTTTCAGATAAATCTGGTGGAAAAAGAGATGTAATCACTCATACAAGAAAAGCTGGAAGAACTAAGTTAAGTTAAATAGCTTTGAAAGCAGTATTTTGACTGGCTACTACTGTAAAGGTATAAAAAACAATAGGTTTTAAGAAATTAAAGAATATGGAATGGTCTGACTACTGAATGGTATAGGAAATTTGTCAGGGTAAACAGATACATGGTTTTTTGGTATCCTTGTAGTGAACATTATACAACTCTTCATTTGGTGAAAATAACATACTAGATCACATATTGTGCTCCAAAAAGATTGTTACTGTACATAAATTATAAGTTAATTTTTTAAATAAGCAGCTTTTAGAATTATAAAGGCACATTACACCCACAGTCAATAAACCTTAGTAAACTCAACATTTTGCCATGTCTTTTGCTAAAAATATAGTTTTATTGTATTCTATAAATATTAAACGTGAACATAAAATATTAAATGTTACTAATACCATCCAATATGATCTGGTTTTTTTAGTGGCATTTTCATTTTGTGTACACACAAGTGGTACTGTTTTTCAGTATTTTTTGGCCTAATTTCAAATCCATTCAGATTACTGAAGTATGTTAACTCTAGAATAGGGTGCACTTCTCTCTCTCAATTTGAAAAAGTCACTCTATTTATATCATTGTCATTTTTATTGTTAATGAAAAGCAAAATATGAATATTCTGAGGATGTAAAATACTGTTTTATTCTGTCTTCTTCTTAGGCTTTGGGGTCAGCCTATTAATCTCTGTGAACAATATGATGCTGTAGAGTTTTTTAATTGTTTGGTGGATAGTTTAGATGAAGCTTTAAAAGCTTTAGGACATCCAGCTATGTTAAGTAAAGTCCTAGGAGGTTCCTTTGCTGATCAGAAGATTTGCCAAGGCTGCCCACATAGGTAAGTGTTAATTAACATTTTTAGTATGCGCTTTGTATGGTCTTTAATAGTATAAATAAAAGTTTTACTAGTTCTTAACTGTATGAAAGCAGAGTGTGGCAATTGCTATGCCTAGGACTTCCAGGACTATGAATGAATTTCATCTCTGTTTTATTTTTTAGCACCCTGTTCTTTGTTTCTTCCTTTTCGGTAACATTTGGTTCTTTTTTCTCAGGAGGTGTATTGACTTTTTTTTTTTTTTTCAGTATCCTTAATCTACAATTACATGTGCAATATTATGGTTATTAAACTACTCCCTTCATTAGGTTCCCCCCACCAGCCCCATTACAGTCACTGATTTATTGACTTTTTTAACTACTATATCATATGTTCTTATATGCTTTGTCATATCTTAGGGTATAAAATGGCATTTTCCATAAATCTGCCATTATTACTTATAAATATATTTACCTGTTGTGTTATATTAAAGTAATAATTGAAATATCTTAAATACAATATGTTAGAAAATAACTTGGCATGTCTGGAGCAGGATTTCTTGTAGCAATTTACAAGTCAACTTTTAAATTATGAAATATTTCAATGTCATTCTTCAGATAGTTGGATATGTTTGCATCAAACAGTTTAGCAAGAGTTGACAAGACATTCTGTGTTTTGGAGTAAATAGAGACATTGGTTTACTAATCATTCCTAATAATAATTAAATATAACTCAGTATTAATAGTTCAAAAAGTTCATTGGTGGTCACACACTTAGGTTTATTGTGTAGAAGTTTTACTTTGGCACTTGTTATTATGGTCATATAATCCTTTTGAAATCCTCATCAAAATAATCACAATAATATGGTGTCTTCTGCAATCCAGTAGAAGTAATATAGAGTCATCCTTATTACTTTATAGACATTAGTTGGGTGTGAGTGGAAGAGCAAATTCTTTTGAAGATGTGGAAATGATTTGGGGGAAAAATAATATTACATAAATGAAAATTTTTCATCGTTTTAGTTACCATTCATTTGGAAGATGGGAGACTTATTCACCTAATTTGACCAACTTTTGGTTCTTATGAAAGACATTTTACATTAGGTGGACAATAAAAACTATCCAACTCTTTGTCCCCTTTTCCTGTTAGTACTCAGTTTTTTATTCACTTGTCATATTACTTGTAAATTTTACTGCTTTACTCTGCTAAGTGAAAATATTCAAACTGTAAATTACATACACATTCTAGCTAAACTTTTCTTATTTTAGGATTATGTAAGATTCCCGTCTTTTTTAATGTAACAGAGCATTGATGTATTTTTTTTAAGAGCATCCTTTAAGTTTTTTAAAAGAAGCTGTCAATTCCATTTATCTTTTAAGACTTCCTTTTCCTCCTCTGGGCTGGTTCCTGTCATAGTAGCAACATAATATACCATTCAAAAATACTTCTATTGGTATACTTTTTTTGTTTTCTCTTTCTGAATTACAATTTTTCTTATCTAAGTTACATACTATAAATTTATAAATGTGAAGTGCTGTGTCTAACGTGTGATACATGAATTTAATAAGTGAGACTGTATTGTAATCTCTACCTCCCATTTTCTGAGTCTATTACTATGTGCCATCAGAAGTTTTTCAAAGTCCCCTTTATAAAAAATCACCCCAATATGGGATACTGACTTGTCTCTATCACATTACTTTTCTCTACCAATTTTTATGACTCCAGAATAGAACACCAGAAGCAAATGTTGGTTGGATTTTTGAACTTGTGCAGTAGGTTAGAACCTGGCGTATAAAGGCTGTGAATATTAGCTGCTATTACATTTTCTGTTACACAAATGGAGGAACATTTAAAACTCAGTTCATGAATAGTCTCTTTTCTAAATGTGATAAATCCTTAACTTTGTCACCAATTACTACCCACACAGATAACAGTATGAGTAAGAATATAAAGAACTTAAACAATGAGACCAGACAAGCCTGGCTTCAAATCACTACTCTGCCTTGTAAACTATACTAAATAGTCTTTGACACTTTCTCTCCACTCCCACACAGTTTTCCTATCTTTTCAATCGGGATAGATATGTATCTCTAACAGATGACTGACTGAACAATAATGTGTGCAAAGAATCTAATACATTGCCCAGAACAAAGTGTCCAATAAAGGATAACTATAAACTTACAACATCCCATGTCTGATGCATTTGAGATAGAGTAAATACTGCCAACATATTTTTAGCAAAGTTTGCAACTAAGGTAATGTTTAGAAACTTAAGGAATAAATCCATTTGATTGTTTTACATATCTTTAGATATGAATGTGAAGAATCTTTTACAACTCTGAATGTAGACATTAGAAATCACCAAAACCTGCTTGATTCTTTGGAACAGTTTATCAAAGGAGATTTATTAGAAGGTGCAAATGCATATCGATGTGAAAAATGTGATAAAAAAGTAGGTATTGTATAGTTTTTTTAAATAAATATGATTGCATTTAGTAGAACTCAAAAATAACAAGTTGTGTTCAGCCTCAAAATTTACTTCTGCTCTATCTCTGCTTTGTTAATGGTGGTAGCAGGGAGGTACTCAGGGTGATAACTGGTTTAAAGATTTGTCAGAGAAACAGTATTAGAAACGATGCTAGTTGTCAAGAAAAACCATTTCAATTGAATGATTAATTTTAGAAGTCAAAATTACCAGTGAACTCAAACCTGAAGAGTTGGTATTAGAAAATATTTTCCCCTTTCATACTGCAGATTACTTTTGAAGTTTAAAAAAGCTGTCATAATTTTATTTTGGTTACACAAAATTTCACACCCATTTAAGCTTTAAACCCAGGTCTGATTTTTAGACCCAGTCAACTAATTTTACCTCAGCAACTTAACCAGTTTGTAGGATCAATTCATAACATGTCTTTGAAGATACGTATATGATAAATAGTAAATGTATTTCACAGTATTTCTTCACTTGCCCATAGCAGATCCTACTCATTGTCATAAAGGTAAACATCAAAAAGTAACATGATCCAATAGTAGTATGTATCAGACAGATAGTAACATTATGGAACCAGATGGTAATTAGTTTCTTTTTCACCTAATTTTGCAGTTCTCAGCAAATGAAAGACTACATATTTTTAGGTTTGGTATAAATGTTTTGAATAAGTCACTGTGACAGGTGGCTTTGTGTTCATTATCATTTAGTCATCTCTTTGTAAATGTAGATAGGTCATGAAGTTTTAAATTCTATTGTTTAATATTTGGATTATAAAAACATGCATTTATATTCTCTGTTTATTGTAGGTTGATACAGTAAAGCGCTTGCTAATTAAAAAATTACCTCCTGTTCTTGCTATCCAATTGAAACGATTTGGCTATGACTGGGAAAAGGAATGTCCAGTTAAATTCAATGATTATTTTGAATTTCCACGAAAACTGGAAATGGAACCTTACACAGTACAAGGTGTTGCAGAGCTGGAAGGAGATAATGTAAACCCAGAGAGTCAATTGATACAACAGAATGAGCAGTCTGAAAGTGAGACAGCAGTAAGCACAAAATACAGACTTGTGGGTGTGCTTGTACACAGTGGTCAAGCAAGTGGTGGACATTATTATTCTTACATCATTCAAAGGAATGGTACAGATGATGAGAGAAATCGCTGGTATAAATTTGATGATGGAGATGTAACAGAGTGTGAAATGGATAATGATGAAGAAATGAAATATGAGTGCTTTGGTGGAGAATACTTGGGAGAAGTATTTGATCATATGAAACGCATGTCATCCAGGTGGCTGGAAAGGTGGTGGAATGCTTATATACTTTTTTATGAACGAATGGACACAATAGACCAAGATGATGAAGTAAGATATATGTCAGAGCCAACTGTCACAAGATCCCATCAGATTATGTCACCAGCCATTGAGAGACGTGTATGGCAACAAAATGTACAATTTATGCATAACCAAATGCAGTACAGTTTAGAATATTTTCAGTTTATGAAAAAACTACTTACGTGTAATAGTATTTACTTAATAAGCCCTGCTCCAGGTAAGTCTGGCATTTAGCTTCTTACTAGTAAAGAATACTTTTTATTTCAGTTTTAGGATTTTTATGTTTTTAATATTTTTCTGTTTCCTTTTACCTTTTTTTCCCTTAAAATCATTAGTCTCATTTCATCTTAAATATGTGAGCATACTCAGTTCCAGTTACTTCAGAGTCAAATATTTAAGCTGTCATACCTTTGAATTGTGTCTGTCAGTATCTACAAATGTAGAAGGGCTTTTATTTTTAATAGTTATTTTTGATAAAAAAGCAATGCTTTGAAATACGATTTGGTGAAGTGCTAAGATAAGCAGTGAAGATTACAAAATTTTAGCTAAGATTTTTTAAACATGGAGCATTTTTAAAAATAAAAATGTGTTTGTATATGTGTGTTATGTTTAAGGACAAGATCACTTGACTGAAGTAGAAGAAATAACCATGACTACTATTCAGCTTGGAGCTAGATTCCTCTTCACCACTGGCTTTCACACGAAGCAGATAGTCCGTGGCCCTGCCAGTGATTGGTATATAGCTATTCATTTTATTCATATTAAACTTAAGAGTTGGTTTGTTTCATTACTACAGTACTTTGTTTTTCCCTATTGTGGGAATCCTTTTTCAAATTATCTTAGTAGGAATATTGAGAGAAATCATAATAAAATCACTTGATGTGCCTTCTAATATCCAAAAATTGGCTCCTGTTTCTATTTCATCTTTTGTGTATTTTATCATGAAAGCATTAAGCCTTAATCTTTGTAGATGGAATTCTGTATTATTTAATAAAGATACAAGATCTTAAAATAGTTATACTCTTCAGGTTGTAAAGATAATGGGGGTATTAGAATACCTTGATTTCACAACTATTTTCAGCATCTTTCAGAATACTTGTTAAGGAAATATCACTGGACCAGGAAGACTCTGTTAATAGATTTGCATCTATTCTATTCGTTCATAGAAACGTGTTGGTTCACTGGAGCAATCAAAATAGCACATCAAGAAAATTGATACTCACATTTTTCTGTTTTAGGTGTGATACACTGTGCATTCTACTCCGTCACAGCAAGAATATACGCTTTTGGTTTGCTCAAAATGTTCTTTTTAATGTTTCGAATCGCTTCTCTGAATATCTTCTGGAGTGCCCTAGTGCAGAAGTGAGGGGTGCGTTTGCAAAACTTATAGTATTTATTGCACATTTTTCATTGCAAGATGGGCCTTGCCCTTCATCTTTTATATCTCCAGGACCTTCCAGTCAGGTAATTGAATGCTTTTCACTAATAATGCAATAAGAATAAAGTCTCTTTCTGTCAAGATCAAAGAAGTAAACATGTTCATTTGTTTAACGTAATGAATACATGCATGTATTACTGAGTTCATTAAAAGTACTTCATATTACTGAATGATAAGGAAACTTTCTTCTGTTTACTCAGTTACTTGCAGTTATATAGTCAGGCTTCAGAATGTATCTTCAGTTAAGGTTTACTTTTATAATGGCTGAATTTAAATTTTCAAGTAGCCTTTTTAGCCACATGGGGTTTTTTTTTTCAGGTACATAATCATAAAGCTTCTACAGTGAAATCCTCAGTTCTTCATTCCCTTTCTGAGACAACTATATTTAATAATTTTTCTCTTGATATTTCTAAGTAAGGTAGCTTTATTTATGAGCTTGTTGCCAATAAAATATTTTGTCTTTTACAGGCATGTGAAAACTTAAGCTTGAGCGACCACTTACTGAGCGCAGTCTTAAATCTCCTGAGAAGGGAAGTTTCACAGAAGAGGCATCATTTACAGCAGTATTTCAGTCTGTTTGCAATGTATGCTGATTTAGGTAAGAACTTCTCATAATTCTGTTTAATGTATTATTTCATATTTGTTGAAGGCATTTTAACTGAAGTGATGAGATCTAGTATCTTCTAAATAGAAGTAGTATTCCACATTTAAAATTTTAAAACCCATTTCAGACTTTCTGTGTAACTCTTTAATGGCACTCCTTAGTACAGGAAAGTATTTTTTGTGCACTTGTTCCCTTGATAATTGTTCTGACCTTAGTTCAGAAACTGTCTTAACTCATGGTTTTATCTATTAATTCTGTTTTTAAAGACTACTGATTTCCAGGCCACATCCCACACCTATAAATCAAAATTCCTTGGGCTAGGGAAAGATACGTGTATTTTTTAAAGGATCCTACTTGGTTGTACTTGTCAGTCTTAGGAATCACCTCTTAAAGAAGTTGGTTTGGCCTGCATACATTATTCACTTAAATTCTTCTGTTGAAATCAGTATCAGTTAATAATTTTCATTTTCAAAATACCTCTTTACAGGGACCTGCTTTTTCTCACAGCATCTATTCTTCTCTGTGGTTTCAGATGCTTACCTAAAAAGTTAACACTGTATTATTGTGTTATGCTGTTATTCCATTGTATTTTGGTAGTTTTAAATAATTTTGTCTCCCTTTCCAACTAGACTGCAAAATTCTGTGATCAGGGGTTCGCATAGTAGTACTCAGTCTCAGTTGAATGAATGGATGGATAGCCAGAAGTGTACATAAGAAATTTTGTAGTATTTCAGTGTTGTTTAAGTCATTATTAATTTATTAAAAAGGGAAAGAATAAATTTGTTATAGTTGAGTTATAAAATTTAAGTGTCAGTGATTTAGTGTTGGTGTACGAGCAACTCAGAGTTCCTAATTTTTTGAGATGTAGTCTAAGTATGAGTTTGCAATACATATTTTTAGGTTTTTATGAGGAAGTGATTCAAAGAATTAGCATATTGTTTGAAATTTGTTGGAATCAAAGATTTAGCATATTGTTGAAGCACAAGCCAAATATAAATAAAATCCTTGTTTTTATCCTTTTTTCTTTTAAATGCAAAAATACTAAATTTAAGGATTACAGAAATCCTATTTTACTCAGTTTTCCTTTTAGATACTGCTTCATAAGCTGCTCACAACTGGTCAATGATATAACCTAATACCAATTTTCACAGCCATGAGTGTGTATATAGATTGACCACCTTAATCTTAAATCCTTATGGCCAGATATGGGTTTAGGTTTCACAATTTTTAGATTTTAAGAAGATGAAACAGTGCATTTGCCATACATGTGACATCCCCAAAAAAGTCTGTATTGGCACCCTATAGTCAATCATAAATATTTCTGTGATGTATAAGGAATTTTCATTCCTGGGCAATCAGTGGGTAATGGATAAATGAAAAGATAGCCCATGTCTATTCAAGGTAGGATTTTGCCAGAAGTGCCATAACACCAACTTTATGAAAAAACTTCATACAACTTTTTGAATGTCAAATAAAACATAGTGAACTCTTTTTGTGGTCCTGGCAATGCAGCAATATATGAAGAATTTTAATGGATTACAAGTATTATATGATGCAACAGAAAATGCAGAGTGCTATGAAATACAAGCAGGGAATATCTGAACTATGCTTGGAGAATTAAGAAAAGACTTGCTAGAGAAAGTGGTATGGGAATTGGTTGGTAAACAGCGTGAATGTTAGATGAAAAGATTTGGCTCATTGGATATTGAAAGCCATTTTGTGACTTAAGATAGCAAGCAGAAAGGACTTGCAAAGCTATAATCATGCCTTTTCAGCAAGTCTTGTTAGACAATATGCGTTTTCCATGAGGGTATTGAGAACCATTTTAGCATACACTGGTTCCCTGTTACCCCTTATCTGTGGTTTTGAAAACTTTCTGCAGTTTGAGTTATCAGCAGCCAACCCCAGCCAGGTAGCAGGTGATTTGATCCTCCTGACATAGCATCAGAAGGTCAGTGGGAAGCATAACACTGTCATGTGCCTACTTCATTCACCTTCATGTCATATCACACAGGCATTTTATTACCTCATATCAAAAGAAGAATGGTGAATACAGTAAAATACTTTGAGAGACCATATTTATATAATTTTTAGTACAGTACAATTGTTATAATTGTCCTATTACTGTTAATCTTTTACTATGTCTAATTTATAAATTAAACTTCATCATAGGTATGCATGTTTACTTTACACACACACACACTCCCTCTCCCTCTCTCTCTCTCTCTCTCTTTTTTTTTTCCCCAGTACTATACACACACAGTTTCAAGCACCCACTGAGTGTCTGGTAACCACCAAGGATGAAAGGGCTTCTGTACTAATGAGGTTTACCAAGTCCAACATGTGACTTGAAGAATAATAGCAGGTTAAATTTTGACAGTGTTGGACATCTAAGAAGACCACAAAACAGTGTGATATCCAAAATTTGAAATCTGCATGAAGATATTCATTACTGTAGATTGGGAGTAAGAAATTTTCAGAAAAGAGGTAGAAATAAAATGAGGGCAAGAGAATACAAGGCTGAAGCATTTCAAGAACAATAAAGTAGTTAAGTGTGAGAGCTGTTCTTGCACTTCAGACCAACAAGGTTGGGACAAATTAAATGGGCATGAGGAAGGGGAAAATAAGCAAAGTAGAAACAGCAAATCTAGGTGCTTTTATTTCTCAAAAAGGTTTTTTGATATGAAAGAAGGTGAGGGAGAAGGCATGTTTACAAAAGATATTTCTCATTTTATTTAGTTTATTTTTTATCATCTTATCTTTCTTTGTTGAGAATTGCTGTCTTAGCCCCCTACTCTCAGTCCTAAAAAGGTGTATTTCCCTTAGGGCTCTGTAATTGGAATGCCAGAGTCATGATCACTAACTGATTTTACTAAATCAATGTATTTTCTGTTTTTTCTGTATTCCATCTATATTTCTGCCGTCTAAATGAATGAGCTTTAATCATAAAAAGAGTATGTGGCTATATTAATTATTTTTTCATTAATGCAGCACTTGCTGTTCTAATTGTTTTTGTTTCTATGTTTTCTCTACACATTATTTTTCTCCCTTTTTTACAGGTATGGCAGAAAAGACACAGCTTCTGAAATTGAATGTACCTGCTACCTTTATGCTTGTGTCTTTAGGTAAAGGACCAGGTCCTCCATTCAAAAATCAGAGTGTTGAATTAGGCAACTTACACTCAGTAGTAGCTCAGCTGATCCGCTGTTGCAATGTCTCATCAAGAATGCAGTCTTCAATCGATGGTAAAGTGGATTTTCCATTCTTCGGTAGTTCAAAAATAATGCTCGTTTCCTATATAGTACTTAGTTAAAATTCTGAACATTTATTAAAATGAAAAACAGTGAAGATCCATGCTTTGTATCTATTCTATCTTAAAACATTAATTTTCTCACATGTTTAAAAAAGAACCTTTTATAATTTACTATAATAAAAATTCCTTATTTGTGAAATGGTTGCATTAAGAATTTTAACTAGGCTTTTTTCCTTCGATGTCAGCATTTACTTATGCGTCTGTATCATCTTAACTCTGCCTGATCACTTTATTGGGCTTAGAAATTGAACTTGTCAGTTTTGAAATAAAATTCAGTATTATAAGTTTGTGAAGAAATCAGTTGAATTTTCATTGATGACAAATCTGTTCTAGGTAATCCTCCTCTACCCAATCCTTTTGGTGACCCTAATTTATCACAGCCTATAATGCCAATTCAGCAGAATGTGGCAGACATTTTATTTGTGACAACAAGTTATGTGAAGAAAATTATTGAAGATTGTAGTAACTCAGAGGAAACCATCAAATTGCTTCGTTTTTGCTGCTGGGAGAATTCTCAGTTCTCATCTGCTGTCGTCAGTGAACTTCTCTGGAAGGTTAAAGGAAAATAAACATTCATATATCTATAATTTGATTCAGTATTCCTTTAAATAAGTAACTCAATTATATTTTACCTGTGTTTAGGTTACCTGTGGATATACCCATGAACCTCAGCCATATGTGGATATGCTTTTGCAAATTTTACTGATTGAGGATTCCTGGCAGACTCACAGGTAGATACTCTTTGCTACCAGAATTAAGTACATTTTTTAAGATTCTAGAAATGAATGAAATTGCCAGTAGACAAATACATTTTTGCTTCTTGAAGCTCTATTGAATGTTTTACCTTTAAAAAATACGATGACATCATAAAAATGAATGAGGAGTTACACCCCTCACAATTTAAGCCCATTTTTATTCTTTTCTCTTAGTTGTTTCATACTTTCTTTAGTTTTTTTCTTTTATTTCTTTAAAGAAAACGAATAGGGTTTTTTTGTAAGTATTTAAATTATATTAATATTGTAGGATTACATTACACTCATTTTCTTAATTAGTTATGCTAGGTAATACTTGTTTTCTAAAAATAGTCCCCAGCCTATTAGTAGTCTTACTAGTATATGAGGAGTTAATATAAGTTTTTAGAACTGTTAGCTTCCTAAAAGGCCTCAGACTTCCTTCCAGAATTCCTCCTGTGTGTTCATTGTAGTTTAATTTAGCCTCCGAGTTTCACTGGTGAAGCTAGCTTAATATAGGAAATACAGTTTAATATAGGAAACAAATATGCATACATATTGTCACACCTTAGTTATTATAATAGAAAAAACTAAAACAAGTTTTTATAAGAATACAATGCTTAAAAGATCACTAAATTTCAGGGGGACTGAAAATAAAAGATTCTTGACTTAATGTTTTCAATTTGTCACCTAATTCACCATCATAGATTTCAAACGAATCAGTATTGTCAAAACAGTATTAACCAAAACCAGTTGCCATGAAACTAAAATTAAAATTTTTTTAAGCTACGATTATATATTATTACTCTGTACCTATTTCAGTATTATGAGACAATTTGATAATTCTTAAGGGGTATACTTTAATGAGCTCTTTATTTATTTATTTATTTAAAGAACTTCTAAACTTACATTGTTTACTGTGTAACTTACATATGCTTTAAAACTCATCAGTCACACCTGGCTTTCTTTTTTCTACCAAGGAAGTGATAGTAAAAGTATGAATACTGGGTTAATGTGGGAAACAGTGGGCTTTTGGGTACAAATTGATGGGGAATTATGAGCACAAACTTGAAATGTTTTGTATAATGAACACTTATTTTATCCAGTAGACAGTATTTAAGATATTTACAAAGTATCTACTATGTGCCAGACACTGTTACAGGCAACAGAACAAGATGGACAAGGCAGTATTTGATTACAAGGTATATGAAAGCAGTTGCACTGATGATACAGTGTCAGAAATAGCTGTCAACTTCACTATCATTTAAAACTGAAGAAAAACTATTATATACTACAAGTGTTTCAAAATAGTGCCTATGCATGTGCTTATTTTTTTTGTCTGAAAATAATTACTCTGAAAAATCACTGAAATTATGAACGTGTTTGTGGCAAAACAAGCCTACACATATATATGCACACATATTTGGTTTTGATTGGGAATATAATTATTCAGTAAAATTAAAGGACTTTTTTTTTTTAAGATAACTTTGTCCAGGTATTATTACAAAGCAAAAAGTTGTGTTTTTGCCCATAAATGATTTTAAATTGGCAGTGTAAAATACTATGTTGAGATTTGGCTAGAACTGAAGTGCAATCATTTGTCATTAGCAAATGAATTAGATTTTACTCTTGCCAGTGAAAATTGTTTTACCCACCATATGTGTATTCTAAGGATGAGAATTCAAATTAATTTTGTATTGTCAAGTTATATCACTTTAATAGTCACTAGAACCTCGCTTTGCACTCCAAGATGCAGTTTTTAAAAATGATCAGATTCATAAAGAGGACACTAACAAATGGAAATGCATCCCATGCTCTTAGCTAGGAAGAATAAATATTGTCAAAATGGCATTACTACCCAAAGCAATCTACAGATTCAACGCAATCCCTATCAAACTACCAACAGCTTTCTTCAATGAACCCGAACAAATAATTCTAAAATTCATATGGCACCACAAAAGACCCCGAATAGCCAAAGCAATTCTGAGAAGGAGGAATAAAACGGGGAATTACGCTCGCTGACTTCAAGCCATACTACAAAGCCACAGTAATCAAGACAATTTGGTATTGGCACAAAAACAGACCCACAGATCAGTGGAATAGAAGAAAATCCAAACATCAACCCAAACACATACAGTCAATTAATATTTGATAAGGGGGCCTTGGATATACATTGGGGAGATGACGGCCTCTTCGGCAGCTGGTGTTGGAAAAACTGGACAGCTACATGTAAGAGAATGAAATTGGACTACTGTCTACCCCCATACACAAAGGTAAACTCAAGGTGGATCAAAGACCTGAATGTAAGTCATGAAACCATAAAACTCTGAGGAAAAAATATAGGCAAAAAGCTCTTGGACATAAAAATGAGTGACTTCTTCATGAACATATCTCCCCGGGCAATGGAAACAAAAGCAAAAATGAGCAAGTGGGACTATATGAACCTGAAAAGCCTCTGTACAGCAAAGGACACCATCAGTAGAACAAAAAGACTTCCTACAGTATGGGAGAA
This sequence comes from Smutsia gigantea, assembly GCA_032199065.1. Lineage (NCBI taxonomy): Eukaryota > Metazoa > Chordata > Mammalia > Pholidota > Manidae > Smutsia > Smutsia gigantea. The sequence continues at coordinate 14,317 of JAVSCE010004939.1, read as the reverse complement.
TATATTCATAAATGACGTATCCGATTAGGGGTTGGCATCCAAAATATATAAAGAACTCACGCACCTCAACAAACAAAAAGCAAATAATCCAATTAAGAAATGGGCAGAGGACATGAATAGACACTTCTCCAAAGAAGAAATTCAGATGGCCAACAGGCACCTGAAAAGATGCTCCACATCGTTAATCATCAGATAAATGCAGATTAAAACCACAATGAGATATCACCTCACACCAGTGAGGATGGCCAACATCCAAAACACAAACAACAACAAATGTTGGCGAGGATGTGGAGAAAAGGGAACCCTCCTACACTGCTGGTGGCACTGCAAATTAGTTCAACCATTGTGGAAAGCAGTATGGAGGTTCCTCAAAAAACTCAAAATAGAAATACCATTTGACCCAGGAATTCCACTCCTAGGAATTTACCCTAAGAATGCAGCAGCCCAGTTTGAAAAGGACAGATGCACCCCTATGTTTATCGCAGCACTATTTACAATAGCCAAGAGATGGAAGCAACCTAAGTGTCCATCAGTAGATGAATGGATAAAGAAGAGGTGGTACATATACACAATGGAATATTATTCAGCCATAAGAAGAAAACAAATCCTACCATTTGCAACAACATGGATGGAGCTAGAGGGTATTATGCTCAGTGAAATAAGCCAAGCTGAAAAAGACAAGTACGAAATGATTTCACTCATATGTGGAGTATAAGAACTAAGAAAAAAAAACTGAAGGAACAAAACAGCAGGAGACTCACAGAACCCAAGAACGGACTAATAGTTACCAAAGGGAAAGGAACTGAGGAGGATGGGTGGGAAGGGAGGGATAAGAGGGACAAAGGGGCATTACGATTAGCAGATGTAATGTTGGGGGGGCACGGGGAGGGCTGTACAAGCCAGAGAGGACAAGTAGTGACTCTATGGCATCTCACTATGCTGATGGAGAGTGACTGTAATGGGGTTGGTGGGGGGGGCCTGATGAAGGGGGTAGTGTAATCACCATAATATTACTCATTTAATTGTAGATTAATGATTTCAAAATAAACTTTAAAAAATGATCAGATTCAAAGCAAACAATTCTCAAGTCATGAAGATAGGACATACTTTAGATAACTTCAATAAAAAAGAATGCATTGGTATTCTTATAGCAAAAGCATTTTGGATTGATAACAGTTTGTTAAGACTTCAGATTCTTGGGTCAGACTGATAGCCAACACCCCAACTTGATTATAATTCTGTGATTTTTGGCTGCTTTTTTATTTCTTTACTTGTTTTTTCAACAAGTTAAACGAGGTTACTAAAGCTTAAGGGAGTTAGATTCGATCATTACATCAAAAAACATGTGTTCAGTGGTGCACAGTAGGCCTCAGATGTTTACTTACCTATCACAAATTTTTATATCTTCTTCTTTTTTAGAATTCATGATGCTCTTAAAGGAATCTCAGAGGGTTCATGTGGATTGCTTGATATAATCCAGTGCTTTAAGGATCAGTTTCAAAAAAGAGCATATCAATGTATAAAATGTATGGTAGCTCTGTTTAGCAGTTGTCCTGTTGCTTACCAAATATTGCAGGTGGGAAACTTTTAAGTTTTATAGTAACTGGAATCATGGAAATTTGGAATTTGCATTTTAAATTAACATTGAAATTATTCCAAATTCTTTTACATTAATAGTTTTATTTTCTTTCGAAGGGTAATGGAGATCTTAAAAGAGAGTGGACCTGGGCAGTGGAATGGCTTCGAGATGAACTTGAAAGAAGACTAAACACTGGCAACCCTAACAATTGGTCTCCTCCAGTGCAAAGCAATGAAACATCATCAAATGATTATTTATTAGAGAGGTCACACAGTGCTAGAATAACACTTGCAAAAGCTTGTGAACTCTTTTCAGCGGAGGTAAAAAAAAAAAAAAGCTACCAATGGGCAGCAAATAGAAATGGAAGAAAGAAAAGTAATTTTTTATAGGCTTTGTTACTGTGTAAAAAATTTGGGTTGCAGTTTCTTGGTTTTAGTGTTTAGTGCTGATTGATTTTTTTAAGTAATCAACAGAGCTTACCTCTGTTACCATTATTTTGGAGAAATTTCTGTGAAATTGTCTGAAAATATATCTAGGTTAATCTAAAATTTTTTCTGTAATTGTAAGTTATTTTATCACAGTAAATGAAGGAACATTAAACATGGCAGCTTTTTAGATTTTTTTTTTTTTAATGTCTCTCACTGGTAGATTAAAAATAAATTCTAAGTTGCTTTTAAAATCAAATTTTTAATCTCTTTTAAATACTTCAAATTAGGAGCCAGTTGACCAAGATGCCCCAGATGAGCATGGGTCCACTGCACCAGAAGATGCCCTATTATATACTAATTCATCTGGATCTCACTAAACAGCAGGTAAATAGGAGTTGGAGGGGTTTTTTTGTTTTTAATTTTCATCCCCTAAACTAATTCTTTGTGCTTTACTTAAATAGCATTTGTTTTTCTTAAATGTTTTGTAACTTACTAGCTGTGATGTAACATAATAAGGGATTAGCTAGAATAGCTTGCCAAGATGATGAGTTATTGGACTGAAATAGCATGTTTCTGTCTGCCCATATGGTTTTTTCTCTACCAACTATACAGGCCTTAGTTAATAAAAATGTGTGATGTTTTACATTAACATAAAATTCATAACAAAGAAATGTTAAGAAAAGGATGTCTTGATTGGTTTTGCTGCAGTATTGATTTGCACTAAAAAAATTTTTTTAATTTTGTTTTTTATTTTTTAATACATGGTTCATTGAGAAACACAGATGATCAAATGTTCATTCAAAAATAAGAATTTTGGGGATAAGTTTTAGGAGGATGGTTCTGAGTTTAAACCACAAACATGACTAAATCAGATCATTTAAGACAGTAGTTCTTAAATTTAATATGCCTCAGAATCACCTAAAGGTTAGAAATAGAGGTTGCTTAGTCCCACCTTCCAAGATTTTTTATTCAGTCAGAGTGTGGTGCAACACTTTCCATTTCTAACAAGTTTCCCACTGATGTTGATAGTGCTGATCAAGGCACCACACTTGCTTGGAGGAACCAATTCTCTTAGGAGAGGCATTGGTGAAAAACAGTGTCAAAACACTTTCTTGGTGAGGGGAAAATCCTATTTTATCATACACAGATTTATGTGTAGTTTTTTCTGAAAACACTGTTCATCATAGTGGTACTTGTACCAATTCAGGAATTGATTTCTAAGTTATTTCTTAACTACTGCAGGAGTGGTATTTTTTAAAGATAAATGCCTAGAAATAGGAGACATATCTGCTTATAGACAAACTTAAGCCCACACATTTTTATTTGATTATTATATGTGAAAAGTTTAAACTGCAGGTCTCTTTCACCCTCAGAATAATCATGTACATGGACAGCCATACATAGGGCCTGCAGCACATCCTTTGAACAGCTACCAGAAAACTGGCCAACAAGCACAAGAAAATTATGAAAGCCATGAAGTATCCTTATCTCAAGTGAAGGATCAGTGAAACACCCATATTTAACTGGTTCCTTTAACCACACACTCAGGCCAGGCCCGACAGTCCAAATTTTGTCTGTGTCTGGCTTGTATTTAAAACTAGAAAAATTGTTTACCACAAAGAGTCTATTCACTGTTTCATTTTCAGAAATTTACTGTCAATATATAAGCCACCTGTAGGGAAAAGTACAGTCTTTTGTAATAAATGGCTGGTACTAATATGTAAATGGCAAAAGTGTATATATTATATTAATGTTTGTTAACTCTTAAGCAAGAAAAAATTTTGAATTAAGAGTCAGCTACAAAAAAGAATTTTCTTATATCTGCTGCATTCTGCAACCAGTTTATCTTCTTCATAGCAATTGGATCAAAAGAGCCCATCCATATCAGTCATACCAGGAGTATCTTGTTAATTTTTAGTTACTGCAGCTTTGTTAAGGCTGATAAGTAGCCTTTGAGTTAATATGTATAATGTTGGAAAAACTGGTATATAACATTGTTTCTGGGTATTTTTCATTGCCCTATTATTCTGTTAATACTTCAGTCATTTTAAAACAGGTAGAGTTATGCTGTAACATTTAGCATGGCACACTGTAAGTTTGTGTAGCCACTGAGGACAAAATTATCTGAATGACAGCAGTTTACCCCAAAAAGAGCTGTTTGCCAAGTTTTTATTTCTTACAGAAGAAAAAATACAGTAAGGGGAGATAAGTGACAAATAGGCAATTGTTAGTTACAAATATTCTTTATTTATGATGTTTGACAGTTCATTGTTTTGATGGGATTTAAAATGTGAAAGTTTTTTAAATAGGAATTTTAAGATACTAAAATAAATATGCAAAACTTTTCTATGCCAGAATGTATGGAACAGAATAGGAGACTGTATTTGATGTGTTTTCTTTCTGATAGAGTGTATTACATGAAGGTTCTAAAATTTTGCTTCCACAGGAGCCCAATGAAGTAGATGTCACCAGAATTCCACAGTGGTTTGAAGTAACATTGCACCAAGATGTGTGGTGATTCTCTAGTCCGTCACAGTTTACTTGAGGGCAAGAATTGTCCCAGGTCCTTTTCCATTCCAAAACTCAGTTGTTGTGGAGTTTGAAACATAAACTTCTCAATAAGTGTGAAATTCTTAAGTACTGTTTTAGAATAAACATTTGCTTCAGAATTCCAAGAAACTCAAGTTAATATTATATTTAAAAAGAATTTGTAACTTTTGAATGTGTGTAATATTTTGGAACCTGTTTAAAAGACAGATATCCCTGCAAAAAAATACATCCTATCCTATACTATTTAATATTTTGCTGTTTTGTTTTATAGAAATTATTTTGGTGAATTCACAAATATAATTTGATTTAAGAATAATTTCATCCTGTGGTGTGTTTTTGGTTCTGGTTACTCTTTTGTTCTTAAGGACTACAAATTAAAATTAATTGCAAAATAGGCCATGGCATGACAATGAGTTCAGTATTTCAAATACATTGTGCTTTTGTGCTAAAAACTGATTCGCCCTTTGCCCATATGTATAAGGATTTAGAGGAAAGAAAACTAAGCATTGACACTTCAAAAATTTCCCAAGTTAAACAGACTCATACTTTTGGCACATTCTTAGAGGCAGTGTTGTTATTTACAGTAGTTATATTCTGTAAAGTCACTGAGAACACTGAATTAGCAAATAGTGAACCAGTGCTCAACCTATTGATATATATTGACTGTTCTTATGTTCCGTATCTGTTTAAAGACACCTTCATATCCATTGTTAGTCCACATTGAACTCAAGGCGAACAGCCTTTATGACTCATCCTTATTAGTCAGTGCTTATCTAAAATGTAATTTCTCCATAAGGCATGACAGAAGCTTCCTATGCTTCAGAATACTAGATAGCACTTAGTATTTTGCTTGGGGATCATTAACAGCAAAAGCGCAACAAGAAGCTGGAAAAAAGTAGAAGTGGCACTCAATAGGAAAAATACATATATATGAAGGTCACTTTACACCTTGCTCAGCCTTGTCTGGGAACATTCATACCTGGCAACTAAAAATATTTGCTGTTTTGTGCATGTCAAGTGAATGGCCACACAGTATATTTATTGTGAGATTACAAGTAAATTTTACTGACCAGACATTAGTAAATACAGAATCTACAAATGTTTACTATATTTGTGTGAATTAACACAAATCTGATGGTAATTTAATGGACAAGAAGTTTTGGGGTTTTTTTTGACAAAAAGCATGTGGAACTGAAAAAGTAAAAATACAAATGTAAATAAATGGAAGGTATTATTTCCACTATATATAATCACTACTCTACCTAACCAATCTTTTATTTTAGGGTGTCTTTGGTATAGAGAAATTTAAAGCCAGCAAGATTCTTCTTTTTTTTTTTATACGTGATTTTTAAAAATCTTATTGGGATATACTATGTCAAAGGCTGTATTTACTTAATGGTGTACAAGTCAGTGAGTTTGGGAATTAGTATACACCTGTGAAAACACCATCAAGGTCATAGATTATATCCATCACTGCCCGTACGTAGTATTCTTCCACTGTTATTATGTGGGTAGAACATAAAGATCTACCCTCTGGGCAAAAAAAATTTTTTTTGCAGCAATATACAATCACAGGAGCAACATGTGGTTACTCAAGTCCCCACCACATACAGCATGTTTACAGTCACTGTCCATCAGCATAGTAAGATGCTATGGAGTCACTACTTGGCTTCTCCGTGCTATACTGCCTTCCCCGTTCACCCCCGCTACATACTGTGTGCTGATAACTGCTGAAATAATGTTTCTTCATGGTTAATTTTTATTAGGTGGATAAGCACAGTTACTTCAGCAGGCCGATTATGCCCATCCAAACAGCCCAAGTCCCTTGGGCCACAAGAGTAACATCCAGAACCTCCAGGGCCCAGTGGCTTTGGACCGCAGAGCAGCTGGAAACTACAGGGTCAACACCACTAGGGAAAAACGAAATGCCTTCTGCCAAGACGAAGGAGCGGAGAAGGTGGGATGGCGCTTTACCTAATCGTCATTCACCTTAAAAGTTGTTTAATTGTTCCCTCACCACGTGACGGGTGGCTGCCAGAGCATGGGGTACATCTTGGCCGTTGGGAAAGCGGAGAGGCCTTGGGTTCCTGCCCAAGCCCCCCGCAGCCTAAACCATTCAGCCGGGGAGCTTCCTACAGCCCGCTGGAATAATCCCCTCCGATGTTCCTCACCCTTACATCCTCTGCAGACTCTATCCGCCACGTCTTTTCCTTGCCCTCCCAGAGGATTCTACTCGAGCCACTGTTAATTTATGTACAAATTGGCCACGCACCCCATACCTCAGATCACATGAACCAAACGTTATTTGGGATTTTTTTTAATGGTCTGGCGCTGTAAAAGCTTCCCCAAATTAGGCGAGGGCTATTAAAAATGGAACATTTTGCGTAAATTCTGATTACTAGAACTGAAAAGGAAAAAAGTGGAAGCTCAACGGAAGGAGGAGGGAACCTACGGAAGTAGGCAGGAGGAGGGGATATGAAAGGTATTTGGCGCTGCGTTTAAGTTGTCGCCATAGTTCCAAGAAAGCCGGGTTATTACCAACTCCCCAAAATTCCAACATTGCCGAAGGACGGAAAAAACAAAGCTCTCGCGAGGTCTGAGAGTTTGGGGGAATGCGATTAACCTAAAGGTCCCGCGAGGTTATAAGCTGAACGAACGCGACTTACCCTGCTTCACGTAACGGAAGCCGTAAAGGGGTGGAGCGAGGAAAACGCAGACTTCGCTCTGACGAAAGGCCGTCTAAGTGGGTATTAAGGCCGTACTCAAGCAGTGCTGCACAGACCTGTAGTTCCTATCTGGAGTGTTAGTGTTCTGATACGCTGCACCTAAGGTGGAAAGCCCCAAGTTTTCGGTTCCCTTCCGGCATGAGTCACACGGCAGAAGAAAATGAGCTGCACCAGCAGGTAAGCCGAAACGTGCCTTTCCGGGAAGTTTGAGTGCACCATCTTCCCTGGCTTAAGGTGGCCCGGTGGCGTGATGCAAACTAGACGCCTTAAATTTTCTTTCTCTGGGTCTCTGGCTTGCGATGGGTGGGACTCTGGGCGGACGAAAAAAAAATACTAAAGTTATGCGGAAGCGGCAATATTGCCGGCTTTAACTGTTTCTTGGGATAGGCTCGATTCAAGGTGTCTTACCCCGGCTGCTCACAATGGCGGCTTTTGTGTGTGTGCGCGCGTGAACTCCTGGAGACGCGCGTGTGCGGCATTAACTATTAACTTGATGGAGGTACGCGAAAGGCTACGAGGGGGGTTGGCTGTCACTGGTCGGCCTTGTTTAAAGCCTGCAGGTGTTGGTGTGCAGATGAGAGTGGTTCGCGGCCACCGAATGTGAGAGCGTGGGGAAGGAGTGGGCCGTCTCTTAGCGGTAATGGCAGCAGCCCCTTTGTTTGGCTATTCCTCGCTGTGGTCCGGTAACAGAAGGCTCAGGCCCACACGGTCTAGGTCTGTGGGACCAGGGCCCGCGAAGACTATAACATGAACTTCGAAACGGTTATTTAGTTTTTGTCTCGCGGGCCTCCTGCTTTCTGTAATAGCCGGGTGCTACCGGTGACGAGGCCGTTTTTCCGTAGTGGAAAGTTTTGTGACGGAGAAAAACCGGAAAAGGTGGCTAGAGGAGGGAAAAATGGCCGCTGCGTGCCTCCCTTGACCGGTGACCGGAGATAATGGAAGCTGGACCCAGCAGGAAGACACTTGGGAGGTTAGGAATGTAGAACTGCCGTACTCTATTTCCTAAATCAGTAGGGTCACCAGATGGCTGTTTGGCCGAGGGCCCTGTGTATTTGGGGAGTGGTACGATGTGGTGTTCGTGACCTTCCTGTTGTTAATCGTTTGACTTTGGAGTTAACGAAACGAAAATACTCGGACAGTGGATCAGCAGAGTAGATAAGGTTTTTGTTAATGACTTTATTGTGCCTAAGGAGAGAAACCTTGAAATAGTCAAAGCTAAGGATTTCCCTCATTAAGTAGAATACATTTTTCTACGAAATACTGGGATTGGGGGAAAGGATACGTAGTCTGAGAGGTACCTGCTAGTTATCCGTTACCAGGAGAGCTCTATTTCGTTTTTCTGTATTTTCTCCAGAGAAACTATAAATGAGTCATTTTTACACTTTCAAGGCACACCTTATATCTTCCACGTTTAGTAGAAGGAATTTAGATCATAACTTCTTATAAAAACTGACAAACTCCTAAATTGTGAAAGAATCTTAATGACACTAATTGTTCCTAAATTTTAGTTACATTTATATTTAAAGGATTTGATAGATTTCACCGCTTGCTTTTATGAAGATGTTTTCCTCCTAACGATGCGTTATGTAAAATGCCTGCAATTTTCTGAGACTTGACATGTTTAAAAGAGCACAGAAATTGAAAATATATCTAGAGCAAAGGCATTCATTCACACTTGTAAATTTTTCAGGGCAAATGGAATCCGTTTAACTCTCGAAAAACTACGCCCCGTGGATGGGGTTGGGGGGGGGGGACCAGATGAAGGGGATAGTTTTGATTACCATAATATTGCACATGTAATTGTAGATTAATGATACCAAAATAATTTTTTTTAATTACGCCCCATGGCTCATTAGAATTAAGTAGTAAACAAATTCGTCCGGGAAAAGTTGTGATATCTAGATTTAATACCTTAGTTGACCTGGTGTGTAATTTGGTAACTTTATCTTGAACTTTTACTCCAGTGTTTATAAACGTTGTCCTAGTAACATTTGGCGACATTGCTTTTTGCTTTGCCCTTGTGGGTTTTTTGTTTTGTTTTTTTGGTGTATATTAACTTCTGCCTCTGAGTAGGACTTAATGCAACAAAGCGAAATAACCATTTTCTATGGTGTTGAATCTATCACTGTAATGGCAGGTAGGAATTGAGATTAAAGACAGACTTTTACAAGAATGAAATGTCAGTTGTGCCACACTATAATCCCTGAAATGTGAAAAATAACTGCTTTTACAGTTAAATAATGCAGTGTTAGTAAAGTGCCACGATACTTTAACTGCAAGATCGTGGTGGGGTGTGGGTTGCTGCTTAGGAATTAACCGAATTGAATAGTTGATCACTCTTAAAATGAAGCGATTAAGGAGATACCAAACTGTGCTAAACGTTTTTCAGGTAAATTTTTTTAGGCTTAAAAGAATACCGAGCGGAAAACCAGTGGCTTTGAGAAATAGATTAACAATTTACTTTGATAATTAAAGATCTTTTAGTAAGGAAAATTTTTACTGGGAAAATTGCTTTGAATGAAGGTATTTGAACTATCTGTAGTGGGGTGCTGGCATCCTACCTTTTGCATTTGTCCTTTGTAGGCTTTATAAGTAGTTTTTTAGTGTCTTTGGTGACAGTAACTACATTTATCTTGGTGAGTAGTTCAGAATGGGTATAAGTAGTGAATCACTATGTTGTACACTTGAAACCAGTAGTATTTTGTCTATCAACTATACTTCAGGTTTTTAAAAGGCATTCTTAACAGCTGCAGACAGGGCAGCTAGTTGGTAAATGCTATATACAGGGTTGAGGGAATTTAAATTATGAGATTTCTATTTCATAATGCTACATATACTTGATTTTTACCTTAGTAGGGTAGTAATGCATGTGTCAATATGTGAGCTGTTAATACCTTATCTTTCAGTTTGCTGATCTAGACCTGAAGTCCTCTGATACTCAAAGTGGAGGAGGAAGTACAACAAGCAGTAAGTAAATTTTTTTTTTTGTCTAAAATCTCCGCTACCTTAATTTTCACATGTCATTGTATTTGCTAATTTTAAATTTAAGCTTTTTTCCCTTCTGTTTTCCACATAAAATATGTTAACAAGTCTGGACAATGAGAGACTGGTGGTTCTTTTTGAGTCGTAACTTGGGTTTACAAGAAAATTTATGTAATACTAACCCTTTTTTTGTTGTTAGTTTCCTGGTCAGCATGAAGGAGGTGGGAAACATGTTTATCCATGAAGTACCTCTGAACTGTTAGCATCTTGTTCAGAACCGGTATGTGTTTATGTTAAAGTTACTGCCATTTATTTCCCATGAAGAATATGAGACAAATAGACCTAGGCTCTTTGTATTGTTAGGGAATTGATAATGGGGGAAGTCTAGTAACCACAGTGTTGCTCATGTAATAGTATGATACCGAAATAAAAAAATAAAATAAAATGTCAGCTGTATTAAATTCTTTAAACTCTTTCAAGATCTTTTTGTTAGCTCTTGAAAAATTTTGTTCTTTGGGAGAGCAGAATTGGTTCGATTTTTTGTTTGGAATGCTTCATAGACAGTAAGTGTTTGGGTAGGGAGAGGAGTTGATGGTGGTTTATCATTTGGCAGCTGATCTCAGTTTGGGCTCAGGCTTCCAGGAAAGCAGTGGATGCCCTTTGAAAAACCTCTTCAAGTACATGGTTAATTCATGTAATGTTATTTGCCATTATATGAATATTAACAAGGATTTAATTCTAACGGTTGGTATACTTAATTTAGTCTGAAAGTTAGAGATTAAAATTGGAGTTTTAAGGTGTAAAGCTGACTTTCTTCTACTCTGTAGATTAAGTGCTTTTGTTCCTTGGTGATAGTCCAGGCTGTTCACTTACAAAAAATCAAGGTAACACACACTATTCTTACTGTCATTTTCTCTTCCCTGCATTTTTATTAGCTGGACTTCATTTTACCAGAATAGGAACAAAGCCTTATTTTGGGGTAATTGCAGTTGGTTTTAGTACATGTTCTTTTTTCTTAGGTTTATGTTTTGTTTTTTTTTTCATTTCTTTAAACCTTTTTATTTTGATATAATTGCAGATTTACAGAAAAGTTGCAAGATGAGCACAAAGAATTCCTATATACTCTTCACCTAGGTTTCCCAAATGTTAACAGTTTACCCTCTTGATTTTTCCTTTTCTCTTATTCGCTGTTACTCTTTCTGAACTACCTGACAATAAGAAACAGAGAAAATCTCCCCTTATCCTTAAACATTTCAGAGTATGTTTCCTAAAAACAAGGGTGTTCTCTTACATAACCAACAGTACAATTAGCAAAATCAGGAATTTGGCATTGATATTCTATTCATATGTTGCCCAATAACATCCTTTATAGAAAAGGCCATATCTTTCATGAGTTGGACATCTTTATGAGCACAAGGTAATTACTTTGTAGACTATCCCCCAATTTTGGTCTGCTGGATATTTCCTTATCATCAGATTTGGTGTGCATTTTTGGTAGGACTACCTCTGAAAATGATGTACCATGTGAGGAGACACAATACTGATACGATCCAATTCTAGCGATGTCAACCTTAATCCCCTGGTTAAGGTAGTGTATGTCACTGGCACAGTTTTCTAATCCATCCAGTTAAACTGCATGTATGTTTAGTCCTGACGTTTTAGAATTCTGACACAAACGAACTATAAGTGATGCTTGAACATAATTCCTATGTAAAATACCCAATTCTCTCATGAAATAAGTTTCACATCACAAATATATGAGAATAATTTCCCACTTCGTTGAAAACAGATTGAATATATAATAAAATGGTGATTATGCTGATTAGGTTTTGTTAAAATTTTATAAGTTGTGCTTTATTTAACGTGCTATTTAAAGTTAATTTTAGGCTTGTGGGCATACAAGATCAGTGAAGTTGAAATTTTTCAGGAAACTCATATTGCCAAATGGGGTTTCTGAAAGCTGGTCTGGGGTCAGGTTTGTACTCAACCTTTTACAGATCTTTTTTTTTTAAATATAATTTATTTTATTATCATTAATCTACAATTACATGCGCAATATTACGGTTATTAAACTACCCCTTCATCAGGTCCCCCCCACGAACCCCATTACAGTCACTGTCCATCAGCGTAGTGAGATGCTGTACAATCACTACTTGTCTTCTCTGAGTTGTACTGCCCTCCCCGTGCCCCTCCAACATTATATCTGCTAATCGTAATGCCCCTTTTTCCCTCTTATCCCTCCCTTACCGCCCATTTTCCCCAGTCCCTTTCCCTTTGGTAACTATTAGTCCGTTCTTGGGTTCTGTGAGTCTGCTGCTGTTTTGTTCCTTCAGTTTTTTTCTTTGTTCTTATACTCCACATATGAGTGAAATCATTTGATACTTGTCTTTTTCGGCTTGGCTTATTTCACTGAGCATAATACCCTCTAGCTCCATCCATGTTGTTGCAAATGGTAGGATTTGTTTTCTTCTTATGGCTGAATAATATTCCATTGTGTATATGTACCACCTCTTCTTTATCCATTCATCTACTGATGGACACTTAGGTTGCTTCCATTTCTTGGCTATTGTAAATAGTGCTGCAATAAACATAGGGGTGCATCTGTCCTTTTCAAATTGGGCTGTTGCATTCTTAGGGTAAATTCCTAGGAGTGGAATTCCTGGGTCAAATGGTATTTCTATTTTGAGTTTTTTGAGGAACCTCCATACTGCTTTCCACAATGGTTGAACTAATTTGCAGTCCCAGCAGCAGTGTAGGAGGGTTCCCCTTTCTCCACATCCTCGCCAACATTTGTTGTTGTTTGTGTTTTGCATGTTGGCCATCCTCACTGGTGTGAAGTGATATCTCACTGTGGTTTTAATCTGCATTTGTCTGATGATTAGCAATGTGGAGCATCTTTTCAGGTGCCTGTTGGTCATCTGAATTTCTTCTTTAGAGAAGTGTCTATTCATGTCCTCTGCCCATTTCTTAATTGCATTATTTGCTTTTTGTTTGTTTTTTAAGGTGCGTGAGTTCTTTATATATTTTGGATGTCAACCCTTTATCGGATATGTCATTTATGAATATATTCTCCCATACTGTAGGATGTCTTTTTGTTCTACTGATGGTGTCCTTTGCTGTACAGAAGCTTTTCAGCTTGATATAGTCCCACTTGTTCGTTTTTGCTTTTGTTTCCCTTGCCCGGGGAGATATGTTCATGAAGAAGTCGCTCATGTTTATGTCCAAGAGATTTTTGCCTATGTTTTTTTCTACGAGTTTTATGGTTTCATGAATTACATTCAGGTCTTTGATCCACCTTGACTTTACCTTTGTGTATGGGGCTAGACAGCAATCCAGTTTCATTCTGTTAATGTAGCTGTCCAGTTTTGCCAACACCAGCTGCTGAAGAGGCTGTCATCTCCCCATTGTATAGCCAAGGCTCCTTTATCAAATATTACTGTATATGTTTGGGTTAATGTTTGGATTTTCTCTTCTGTTCCACTGGTCTGTGGGCCTGTTTTTGTGCCAATACCAAATTGTCTTGATTACTGTGGCTTTTTAGTAGAGCATGAAGTCAGGGAGTGTAATTCCCCCTGTTTTATTCCTCCTTCTCACGATTGATTTGGCTACTCGGGGTCTTTTGTGGTTCCGTATGAATTTTAGAATTATTTGTTCGGGTTCATTGAAGAAAGCTGTTGGTAGTTTGATAGGGATTGCTTTGAATCTGTAGATTGCTTTAGGTAGTATCGCCATTTTGACAATATTTATTCTTCCTAGCCAAGAGCATGGGATGCATTTCCATTTGTTAGTGTCCTCTTTAATTTGTCTTTGGAGTGTCTTGTAGTTTTCAGAGTACAGGTCTTTCACTTCCTTCGTTAGGTTTATTCCTAGGTATTTTATTCTTTTTGATGCAATTGTGAATGGAATTGTTTTTCTGATTTCTCTTTCTGTTAGTTCATCGTTGGTTTATAGGAAAGCAACAGATTTCTGTGTGTTAATTTTGTATCCTGCAACTTTGCTGAATTCAGATATTAGTTCTAGTAGTTTTGGAATGGAATCTTTAGGGTTTTTTA